>JAPMOR010037329.1:1660892-1685069 GCA_026543865.1 Argiope aurantia | reverse complement strand
AAATCAAATTCAATTAGATTTAAATGTTATTTATAAAGAAGTTTTAATGTAACAGTACAAATTTTTAAAAGTTGAAATTTTCTTTTCTTTTGCATGTACCTTTATTTTAGCAAGTACTTTTACTAAAATCTTTATACATATATTGAAGAATATTTCAAATATTTTAAAAATATACAAGACCAAAATACTATTTATAAGCTCAATAAAAAAGAGAAATTAATAATTAAGTATTAAAAGCAAATGTACTTTTAAATAAATTGAAGAAAAAAACGCAAAATCTCTTTCGAATTATCATCCAAATTTTGGAATAAATAAATAACAAAGGAAATTTAGAAATATTTTAATATACTGAAACTACAATATGAATTTTGTAAAACATTGCATATTATTTGTCAATATGTTGGGTGATAATTATAAAATAAATTAAAATATATTCATATAGATTTAAAAAAAATTAACTCTTAATCAATAAAGGGAGCTCATAACAACAGGAGAAAAGCAAATATATGCATTTAATTGATAAATAAATGCAATTACATTTTATTTAAATTTATTTCTTCACATTCTTTCCTGATTTTAATATATATTTTTTG
Source organism: Argiope aurantia (assembly GCA_026543865.1). Taxonomy (NCBI): domain Eukaryota; kingdom Metazoa; phylum Arthropoda; class Arachnida; order Araneae; family Araneidae; genus Argiope; species Argiope aurantia. Next base: position 1,684,476 of record JAPMOR010037329.1, on the reverse strand, counting down.
TGAAGATAATTTCTTTTACACTAACCAAGTTATGAAGTCTGTAAATATTTGTAAACATAGCCTCAAACGTGTTCCTTTAAAATAATACTATACTGTTTAATTACAGAATTAAATACTGTTTGCTTTCCAATGTTGCTTAGCTTTGATTAGCCTTAGTTTATTTCATTAAAAAATTTCCTTTAAATTTTTTTTTGTTGTTGTGAAAGATTGTTGCAAAAACATTTTCATTCAAATGAAGGATTGTGTAAATTTAAGGAAATAAGTTTGTAAAAGTCAATTACTGTAAGTGCATGATTTCAATTCAAGGATTTAACCAATTAGAATGGCTTATACATTTGTGTTATAAAGAAAGTTTTACCTACTAGAAAACAGAACACTAGCTAAATAGTGTTTATAATAAATAAGGAAAACCAATTCAATTTAATGTGATTTAAAAAAAAAGAATATTGATTATTTTGTTTAATTTAACATGTTTCTAGTTGAAAAGAAATGATAAATCAAAACAAGTATTATTGTAAAACATATTTAAAAAAAATAGCCATTTCATTTTTATAATTAATGTAACTCCTAGCAGGAACTGAATAATTTATTACAATGTATAAAAATTACGATTCTTGAAGAGATACATCATTTTAGCAATATTAAATGAATGGAACTTAATGTTTGTTTGACCTGTCTTATTTCTAGTAAACGAAGAACTAATCTAAAAATATACTTTATAATAAATATATTTTTTTCACACCAAGCAATTTTCTGAAGAACTAATTGATAAATAAAAAGAAATTAAGAAAGAATATAAATAATACATAACAAAACAGGAACTGTATACTTTATGAAATTATTTAAATAAGGAGGCAAAAAAATAAAGTAAACAGTTCATGAAAAGGGAAAGACAAATATGAAGAGTTTTAAATTTGATTTACTCTTAAGAATACAATCAGAAAATTTCAGTCTTGGGAGGGCATTAAATTAGATTTTAAACTAAATTAGTAAATGCTACCTTTACCTTTCTATCACGAAACCCAGGACGATCCTTCTTTTTACTCTTCCCCTCTTGTTTTTCTTCCTGAACTTCTTGATCTGAATCACTATCCTCATTCTTCTTGGATTTTTTCTTGTTTTCGGCTAAAGCAGAGGCAGCCTCAATGGAAGGTGGAACATCAGACCAAAATTTGCTGATTTTAAAGTCTTTAACTCTAAAATATATTGTTACCAGATTATACTGGGTGATTCAAAAGTCTGTTAATATTTGAAAATTCAATATAGGGCATAAGCAGTAGAGAGGTAAAAATTGACACATATGCTTGAAATGACATGGCTTTTCCTTAAAATGAAAAGACAAAAAAGTGTAAAAATGGAGAAAGATGATGAATGGTTGTCTAACATATTATGGGCCGATGAGACCCATATCATAATCCAAGGATTTTTTGACTCCCACAACTGCAGAATTTGGATTACAGAAAATCTTAGAATTGTCATGGAAATCCCGTTGCATGATGAGAAAGTCATGGTATAGTGTGGATTTACAACATCCATTGTGAGCAGACCCTTCTGCTTTGAGGAAATGTGTAGTTCGGCTTTTCAAACTGTGAATGTAATGAGTGTAAAGTATGCTGATATATTATAGAGCTGCATCATCCCTAGCTTGGCTGATAAACACTTGCTAGAAGGTATAACTTTCATGCAGGATGGTGCTTCCCTCCATATTGCTACATGTGTAAAAAATTTCTTAACATATCATTAGATGAGAATCGGAAGTCTACCAAAATTATCTGATCTCATAAAACCTGCTAAAAATATCCAATAACAATTTCTCACCATACCTACAGATACGTTGTACTATAAAGTTTGAATTAACTGGGTCAAATAGGTGAAAGAATGATTTTTTTTAAAAAAAAATCTTCGCTTTTAATCATTACATACCTTAAATAGACTGATAAATTATATTAGTCCTTAATTATATATCCTCCTTTAGCAGAAATGATTAGATTTCACTAATGTATCACACATGTTCTTGACTTCATCATCATGGAACCACAGTTACATAGCACTTTTTATCATTTGTTCTTAGTCGTGCCATTGATCTTAGCTAAACAATTCTTGAGAATATGCCATAAGTTCTCAATGGATTTACGTCTGGGCAAATTTTGAAGTGTGACAGGGAGTCAAGTTATGTTCAAATGTTTCTATGAATGGAGCAATCTTACTGTGCAATATTTCTATGTATTTGACAGAATTCATCATACCTTTAAGAGGAATTAAGTTTCTAGTGCCATTTGTTCTGAATTTGTTTTTAAATTTAGATAAAGACTCAGCTGAAAATTTTGTCATGAATTTGACAAATAGAAACAATACATTATGAACTTTTGAAACTGCAGCTGGAAATTTTCTGGCAATTACACCTCATATTTTCCTAAAGTACAGGCTATATGTGTGTAAATATTAAAAACTTATTCTTATTACATTCTTTTTATTTTTTATCTAAAAATTTTAAAAAATTGCCTTTATATCTCTGAGGTCTAGAGGTTTGTCTTACTGTAAGATTTATATTAGGTACAAGATAATAATGCTAGGTAAAGACTAAAGAAAGCATAATTGATACAGAATCAATATCCTATTTTGAAAATAAATGAGAACTGTCGTGGATAGATAACTTAAACCTTATTCTCATGATCAAGACAACATTCAAGTTTATAGCTATTCTACAAAGTTTTATATAACAATAGGATATATGATTTCATCTAATCAAATTTCTCAAGAATATCGCTAAATAGATCTATGATCTGAATAATGAACTGAATATTTTATGCTAAGTCACATCAGCTTTCAAATTTCATCTTGATTTTACCTGTATAGTAAGATATGGAATTTGAATAGTTTACTATAAAGTTAAAAAAAAATAAAATGGTATCAAGTAGACTTACAAATCTAAAAAAAAAAAAAAAGCACCAATTAAGGTATTATATAAAAGAAAACCTGTTTTAGTTGTCGGTTTAAAACCATTTTGTCTAGTTTGATATTTAGCTAAGTTCATGAACTTAGGTGAACCATTTTCATTCGGTCAACGAGATCTTGGTACGTACAACCTAGGTAGGTTGGATTTGGATCCTATATGTGAAAACAACTTTCATTTTCATGCAAAACAGATCCTTATTTATGTTTATGAATGATAGAAGAGAAACAACTTAGAAGAACTTCCAACAACCAGTTCAACTGCAGAAAGCAATTCATTGTTGAATAATAAAATGGACTTCAAATTTTTGAATAATGCTGGTTAAGAGCAAAGTCATATTATAGAATCTTTAATAAAGAAAACCACTACACAAAGCATGTTACTAATAAATATTATTCACCATCATTTCTTATTAAAACTTTTTTCACATGATTTATTTTAAAATTATTAATACTACTTAGAAATTTTTTCTGTTATTTATCTTTTAAAATTTTGTGCTTGTAAAGTATAAAAAGATCTAAATCAAACATTATTTATCATGATTTCCACTATTTTACACTTTAATATAAAATCTATATGAATTACAAAGTAATTTAATTTTATAAATCCTTAAAAATAGTATAAGAGAAATACAAATACTCAAATTTTAATGAAATAAGTATCAATGCAAAATTTGCTTATGCTTCCACAGTTTAGAAATGCTCTAGAAGTTTTTTCATGATAATGCATATCAAGCTTTTTGCAATTAGAATTTCACACAAACATTATATATTTTTGGCCTAAGTGAAGATTAGTGTGCACCCAGCTGTTTGTCGCCAATATTGCTCTTATAGCAACCGTACTGCTGTTTTGTTTACTACTTTTTGCAATGGTTGAGTTGTACATAAACTATTATACTATGAAAAATGTTAAATTAAAAATATTAAAAAAATACCGATTAAAGATTTTAATTTTGTTCTTTATTATAATTAAAAGTTTATTAAATGAGGAAAATTAAGCATATAATTAAAAGTTATTTTCTTCTTTCTTTTTTTTAATGTGAATAACGAACAGAAAATATTTATTCTTATGCAATTTTTTAATTATAAGTATACGCATTAAAAAACTATCTGAATTCTATAAAAAATGTTAAATTAAAACATTAAAAAATGTCGATTAAAGATTTTAATTTTTGTTCTTTATTTTAATTAAAAATTTATTAATTAAAGAAATTTAAGCTTATAATTAAAAGTTATTATTATTATTTTTTTTAATGTGAATAAGAACAGAAAATATTTATTCTCGTGCAACTTTTTAATTATAAGTATACGCATTAAAAAATCATCTGAATTTTAAATAAAGAAATTTAAGCTTATAATTAAAAGTTATTTCTTCTTTCTTTTTTTTTAATGTGAATACGAACAGAAAATATTTATTCTTATGCAATTATTAATTGTCAGTATACGCATTAAAAAAGTGTTTGAATTTTTAATTAACGAAATCGTCTGCATTCTCACTTTAAAAGATTGCTGCAATGGAATTCTCACAGAGAAGGACTCGCAGACATCTCCTTCTTTGTGGGAATTCTTCGCAGTTCTCGTAATTCTTTTGGTGCTCTAATAAGTTGCCCTCGATAAGTTGTTATGTCTGGAATTGTGCAAGAATAAATGTCTGGCAAATGGGATGGAAAACAGTATTTCGAACCTGCAGAATGGATGAAGGGCGAGTGGAATGTATTTTTTTTTACGAGTTGATGAAGTTAGGACAGAATGCGTGTTTAAAATTTTGTATGGAGAATGGTTTGATTGCATCTAAGTGTGTATGTAAGATGTGTGGTGAGAATATGAAATTGATTGATTTAGGAAACAGAATCGATGGAAAGATCTGGTGTTGTAGAAAGAAAGGATTGAATCCACATCACATTAAACGTTCTGTACGAAAGGGTTCCTGGTTCGATAAAAGTCATTTGGATTTAGGAACAATTTTGAGCTTCACGTACATGTGGTTAAACCGAATGAGGCGTAAACGCATTGTGAATGATTTAAATGTTTCAGCAAGAATGGTGACTGATTGGATGAATTGTTGTCGAGGAGTATATGAAGATGCTTGTTTGCCTTTTGACAGAAAAATAGGTGGTGTTGGAAAGATTGTGGAAATTGATTAAAGCAAATTTGGAAAGAGAAAGTACAATAGAGGAAAACGAGTGGAAGGGAAATGAGTGTTTGGAGGAATAGTTAGATATACAAACGACTGTTTTTTTGAAGTAGTGCCTGAAAGATCTGCAGATGTTTTACTGGAAATAATAAAAAGGCGTATTTTTCCGGGAAGTACCATCCTTTCAGACTCTTAGTCATCGTATAAGTGTCAAGAAAACAAAGGTTTTCAACATTTAATGGTGAACCAGTCTGACATTTAAAGACCCGGAAACAGGGGATCACACCACCTCTATTAAGGGAACCTGGAGCGCAGTCAAAAGATCTTTACACGGGACAAACCATGTAGCCGGAGAATTCGACGGTTACATGGAAGAGTATATTTGGCGCCGACAGAACAACGTCGTAATAACAGAAAAAATACGCCGGTTCTTTAAAAAAATATCCTGATCGTATCCTGTCGAGACAACTGATTAAATCTAGTAAGTACATTAATTCTTTAAAATTCTCTCTGAAATACGTTCGTGTAACGCACTTCATTCTTTCTTTTCAATTGATTATGTACAGTTTATGTTATCCACACAGTCCTTATGTTCAATGTGCTAGCGAAGCTACTAGGTTCCCGCTCCCGCTGCTAGCGAATCCGTAGGATGTTTTTTTTAAGTTAAAAAATTCTGCCCGGTGCCTTCTACAGATGCCTTCGGCATCTGTAGAAGGCACCGGGCAGAATGGAAAAAAAAACAATACTTATCAGTAAAAAGTCCTAATTCTATGGCAGCAAATGGTAACCGTAACTGTTCCGCAGAAGTATTTGTTTATTTTGTCCACCATCTTTATTGGCGACTTGGCATTGTTGGCACAGCTGGGTGCACACTAAAATTCACTTTTACCATATTTTCATATTTAATGCATGAAATATTTTTTTAAAAAACAAAAAATCCATAGATAAAAATCACAAAAATTTATTCATATCCAGAAACAAATATAATTTTCACTAAACTGCATGCAAACTAAAACTTCATTGAATTTTTAATTTTTAGATATAGTTAATTCTCAATAACAAAATGCAGATAAGTTTAAGACTTCTCAGGTAGAAATAAACATGTTTTTCTATAGTTCTAATTTTCCTCAGCTCCGAGAATAATCAAACCTTGTATAAAATTCAATAAGGAGAATATATATTATATATAAATGTATCAAAAGTAAAACAAAAATTTACTTACAATCTCCAGTCCATCAGGCATGAAGCTAAAACAAGAACTAAAAATGCTTGATACAGTATAGCACCCATAGGCATGCCTTTGCTTCGGCGATGAGCAAAGTTTTTAACACCTCTGGTATGTGTATAATTTTTCCAATTATTTGTAAATGGTGCATTTCCAATAAGGCAATTGCTGCTTCCAGGTAGAATAATTCTTTGTATATTAAATAGCTTTATGTGCTTGAAAGGTATTCGTGACAAAAGCATGTTGTATACCTAAAAACAATGAAAAGATGCAAAATTTCACAAAAAGCAAGTTCGCTTGTAAAATTAACAATATACAAAAACAAAATTGAAATTATCATGAGAGCTTTTAAAATACCTAAATTATAATTTAATCTAAAAACTATGTTCTGTGTAAAGTTCCTGACTTTTTAAAATTAATTGCATATACTTTATTTTGCATTCAAAAACTAGACCAATTCACATGCCTTTTAAATTACCTACAGAATTAATTGTTTTAAGTGTCCAAAATCATAAAAGTTACACACTATGTGAGAAGCTGCGATAATTATGAATACTTTCTCAAAGACAGGAATTTTTCCAGAGATTAAAATTCCAATGAGCAATACAAATAATGATCGCCAAAATGCGTAATTAAGCGTACTCATTGAAAAATATAATATTACTTTTTAGGAAAGGTCTTGATATAGCTTTCCTTTCATCTGTCCCATGAAATTTAATATACAGAAGGAATTAAATAGGCAAATAAATGCGAATCAAATATATCTCAGTGCTCAATCACATCTAAATGAATCAAAACATTGCCATGCCTTATAATCAGTTTCCTTTTCTTTTCTAATTTTTTTTTTGTCACTCTTTATTGTGATAATTTACATTTGAGATTACTAATTTTTTTATTATAATTAGAAATAAATAAAATAATATTATTTTATTTAATGTATCAGGAAAAATTGGTTTTATTTTTTTGCAAAAGAAAATGAACAATTTACAAATTTGTGCTTCTTAATTTTATTTTGTAAGAAATCCTATTTTAACTTTAACTGTATAGAATTATAAAGCATGTTCCAAATCAAAACATTGAAGTTCCAAACCGGTTGTAGATTTTAATTTTTCCTTTACATGAGTATTTTTAGATATTAATATAAATTTTGAAGAAAAAAATGTTTACGACAAATTTAAGATGTATTCTGAAAGTATGTTCTCGCTTCTCCACCCATACTTCACTAGGCGTTTCCAGGATTTCACGTATGTTTCGAACAAATTCTTTGGTTGTTACTTAAAAAAATATTGTTGACATGTGATTGTTTTCGCGTATGCTGTTGTTATTAGAAAATCATCTGGTCTTATATGAAGCAAAATCAGGTTTATTATCCCTCTCTCGGGTGGATCCTAGCACAGCCCATTTTTTAAACAAAAAAAAAAAAATTAAATAGGATTATTAGAAAAATGAAGTATTTAAATGCATAAAATTGGGGGGGGCTGTATCTTAATACGAAGATTAAAATTTTAATAAGTCTGTGCAGTGCCCAAAATACTAGATTGCAAGGAAAATATATTTGTAAAATAGACTTAACTGTGCTTAAAATTTATCCAACATTTCATATTTTATTCTATATTTAGAGAGACAGAAAAAAACATTTCAAAAAGGAGATTTAAAGTCTTGCAAAATATGTAATACGTACTTAGAATAATTCAGATGGTTATGTTTAAGTATTGTTTAACATTATTTTTAATTCTGTACAGATTTAAAGTGATTTGAAATCGTAATATGCTTATATATTTTTGTTATTAAAGCTTAATATTTTAATTAAAAAATAATGGATCTCTTTGTTATTATATATATACAATTAGTGTATATAAAGCTATATATTATTACTCTTTCTCTCTCCCTCTCTCTCTATATATAATTAATGTATATAAATCAGAGACGGTAAACATTTAATTTTTTTTAAATACCTTCCCACACTTTTATTTTTCTTTCTTCCTGATTGCATATCTTCTAGCTATGAATCACTAGATTAGCATACATGTTCTTGTAGCATTTTAAACTTAACAGAAAGTTGATGAAATTGCCATATATTTTCATAAAAAATAAAAGAAAAGAGATTTTTCATCTTTTTTTATAGAATATTAGAAATGCAATATCAAACTTAATGAGCTTCCATTGCACAATAGAAGATGCTTAATTTATTCCACATGTGATGTCAATTTGTAATTTCACTTAATGTAGTTTATATGAATATTAAGTTAAAATATGTATAAAATTACATTTGTTGTTGTTTGTTAGAATTGTCATTTTATTCATGATGTTACTTATAGATGTAACAAAGCAGATAAATGGCCATCCTGCTAATAATCTTTATTTATTTTTTCTAAAAACACTTGGGTTAAAAATCTTAAAATCAAATTTATTTTTATTTGAATTAATTTAACCAAAAGTATGAACTCTCCTAAATACATTTTTTACATTTTTTACTCGGGTACCTAATGATAATGATAAGTTCATTGATGTTTTATATAGAATTAATAATGAATTCACTTTTTTTTTTTTCAGATCTTATTAATAGAAATGCATGTCTTGTCCGAACATTTTGTGACAAACCATCGCATATTGTTCAGATGCGTGGCTTAGAATATGAAACAAAGGAAAAAGATATTATAGAGGTCAGAATATCATTATATATAGAAAAAAATTTGAGTACCTTATAGGATGTTTCTCTTTGCTGTAATACTTACCATTTAAAATAAAATTACTAAAATTAAAATTATATTTTGTAAAAAACTAAATTATAACAGTTTTTTTGTGGCTAATTCAGTATTCCTTTACAGTTCTTTAAACCATTGGGTATAACTCCTAAATCTGTACATTTAAAATGTGATGGCTCTGGTCGTGTTTCTGGACTCTGTGAAGTTACTTTTGCTACACATGCTGAGGCTGTTGTTGCAATGCGAAAGAAAAACGCATTCATGGGTGAGTACAATAATTTTTGTTAAAAAAAAATATTTTGAATAGGTAGATTTTTATCTTTTTTATTATTATTATTTATTTTTTTCATTTCAACATCATTGATGATTGTTCACAATCTTTCCAAAACTATTTATTATTTGATTCATTCATTTATTTTCATAGATTTTTAAATGGTGATTAATTTTTACTTGGTTCTTTAAAAAAAAAGTGAGGATTTCTTATTTCTTATTGTTTATTCATATCTACTTATGATAAAAATGAATATGTGTTTGTTGTTCTTTTTGCCAGGATATATTTTGGTAGATAGGAGTATGTATCTTAAAATTATTTTGATTTAAAATTTTAATTAACTATGAAACACAACACTAGAATCTTTTGGTAAAAATATTATCATAAGAAAGTAATTTTAAATTATAATTAAAAGAATAATTATGTTTTCAGTAATACTACATTAGCTGTGAAATTTGCACTCCTATTTTATTCAGTTTTTAAAAGTACTTTTATGCTTAGTTTCTAAAAATATTTGCATTGAAATTGCATATGTTTTCATTCATAATATAAATGCATAATCTGTTTGCTATTATTATTTTTTTGTTTTGTTTAAAGTTAAAGATTGAAAATTCTGTTACATATTCTGTGTTAAATCACATTATTTTATAAAATTTCTTTCAAATTGTACATATACCCCTTAAAAATATTGAGTGTATTAAAAAATACTTCTACAAAATTATTACAATTGTTTTTGTTTTTTTTTTAGTTCTTGTAATGAGCATATTATAACATAGTAAGCATGTTGTTGGATATAAAATATACTATATCATTTTAATATTTGAACCTATTGCATATTTTTCTTTAGGAATAAAAAAGTATGGTAGGCTGTGATAAGTGGAGTTATATGTTAGATGATGTAGACAGTTCATGTGATTTACTGCAGAAACATTTATGTACATAATGAACTGAATAAGTACATGACTATTATAATAATAGGTTTTAATTTGAAATTTAAAAATAATTTTTTAAAAGAAATCATCATTTAAATTAAACGCCTTAAGGCATCAAATTATGCTTAAAAGATTTAATTTAAATGAAATTTGATCATTATTGCTGACAAATAAGGTGGCTACCAGAAGTAATTTGTATGTATTAAAGATGCTTGAATTGCCAGATGAATATAGTTCTTTACACTCGCTCTTTTTTAAGCTATGTAACATTTGTAGTCTCCTTCCTCCTTTTTTTTTCTTTTTAAATAAGTCAATAACCAGCTCATGCCTATACTTAATGCATTGAGCCCATGGTTTAGGTTCTGCTGAATAATTGACTCTACTTGGCACTGTAGAAAACAAAAATACTGTCATGATGTGTACTGAAGTATAATATCTCTAATTTCTAGAATTTTGTCCCAGAAATCATTCAGAGATATAAAATAGTTAACAATCATGTTTCATTTTTTAAAAATTTAATTTTCACTACCCTTCCCCTTTTTTTCGTCTAGCAAGTTTGCTACTTTTCATATAATAACCTTTTTATTTCTCCAGTTTGTCTATTTCTTTCCAAGTGGTGATGCCATGGCATTAAAATGCAGTTCTACAAATCAGTGCTTGTTTTGTGATGTACTTGTTATTCAATATATTTTTTTGTTAATTTTTTCATAAAATGATTCTTATTTTGTCTTAAGTTCGAGTCGTTTACTAATTGAATTTATTAATTATATTTAATATATTGATGCTTTGTCAGGTTACGTGTATATTTATTAAATTAAAGATGAGAGAAGTGTGTTAACTTTAACTCTGTGAAAGATTTAAATTTGTAAAAATAAGTTTAGTCATACAATATCCTAATACCTTATGAATAAATTTAGGATAGATATCCACATGTCCTAGGATAGATATTCACATGTATTTCATAAATGTTATAATATTATAACTTTCAGTTTAAATTTAAAAAATAATAATGGTAGTTTAAAATAGAAGTTGCATTAATTATCAAGAAAATAATTAAACTTATCTGTAATGTTTAAACATTTTTTTTTTTTTGCCATTTTAGGTAAATTATTTTCTTAATTTTAATTTGCTCATTGAATTTCAACTTATTATGATTCATTAAATTAATAAATCAATTTTATATTTGTATATTTAAATTTGAAATATATCTTTTAATTTATTTCTATTTTTTTAAAAATATTCTATTAGATCTATAATTTTACATTTAAGATTGGTTCAAAATTCTCCATTGTTTTAGAATTACACTTACTTGATGCTACAGAAATGCTGCACTAGATATTATGAGGAAATATTTAAGGACTTGAATTGAGTAAAAAAAGACTACATAGAAAAAAAGAAGATAGCTTTTCTGGAAGAGTCATTAACAAACCTGGAATTCTGAATAATCAAAGGGAATGGGGAAAGTTTTATAAAAGAGTCAATAATATGAGAAAAGAATCCAATCCTGTATTTTATCTGAACTACTAAAAGTCAAAGAATCAGAGCTTATAAATGCCATTCATAAAATCGTTATTAAAATTTGAGCTACGGAGTAACTACCCATTGAATGGGAGGAAGGCTCCATATGTCTTATATTCAAGAAAGGAGAGCAACTTGAATGCTAAAATTATAGGGGCATCACACTCTTCAATACGACATATAAAATCTTCTCCAACTTGCTTTTTGCAAGACTATTAATTCATACTGACAAAGTGATTAGAGACTACCAATGTGGATATAGATTGCAAAAATCTACTATAGACCAAATTCACACTTTAAGAAATTTTTTTTTGAAAAAAACTAAAGAATATAACATTAAAACTTTTCATTTATTTATAGATTTTAAGGCTGCTTGCGACAGTTTAAAAAGAGATCAGCTATTTGAAACAATGGAAGAGTTTGGAATCCTTATGAAACTTGTTAATTTTAACTAAGGCTACACTTAATAATGTAAGATGCAGGGTTAAAATCCAAAACCCTTTATCTGACTCCTTTGTAACAGAGAGAGGCCCGTGTCAAGGGGATTTCCTTGTTTGTCTGCTTTTTAACATTGTCTTGGAGAAATGTATCTGAGATAGTGGATTAGATCGAAAGGGTACTCTGTGGAATAGATCCATTCAACTGCTGGTCTATGCAGGTGGTATAGATATTATTAGAAGATCTGAAAGGGCAGTGAGAGAGGCCTTTTAGGCTTTGGAAACTTCTGCCACTAATATGGGTCTTACCGTCAACAAAGATGAAACAACACTTATGGAATTCCAACCCTCAATTATAAAACACTGTGTTCCTCTGTGTATTAAAGGTCATACTTTGAAAAAGTTGATCATTTTAAATACCTTGGCACAAATGATTAATGCCAATAGTAAACTCAGCACAGAAATTGACAATAGAATAAAAATGGTTAGTAAATGTTTCTTTGAACTGAAAAAACTACTAAGATTCAACTTAATCAGTCGGAAAACTAAACTAAGAATTTATGTCTTTAATTAAATTTAGCACTCAGCGTTCCCTGAACATGTTTGAGAGAGAGATCTTTAGAACTATCTTTGGTCCAATTCTAGAGAGAGGATGTTGTCGAACTAGATTCAATTTAGAATTATACAAACTCTATAGGCAACCATAGATAACAATAGTTATCCGGAGCAGTAGGTTAAGATGGCTTGGCCATATCTGGAGAAGCCATCAAAATATCCTTTTTAAAAAATTCTATGGGATCCCAGGCCACAGGAGGACCACCTTCAACTAGATGGCTGGATGATGTGGAAAGAGAGCTGAGTGTTCTGAGAGTAAAGAACTAGATGGGAGTTGCAGGGGATAGAAAGTGCACATGGTTGAGGCAGCCAAGGTCTGTTATGCCCATGAAGAAGAAGGAAAACTTATTTAAATGCCATATATTTGATTTTAGTGTGTTTAAAAACTGTTGGCAGATTTAAATAGATTTCAGTTTTAAACACTATCCCATTATTTTTATATATTGTAATTTAAACAAAAGTTATATATTTTTTAATTTTTCTATGATTTTGAAAGACAAAACACAAAATATGTTTTTGGATGCGAGAGTATTTATGTTGTCTTTCTCTACACAAGTTGCCTTTAAGCAAATAGTATAAATATTTCTACAATTTGTGTTTGTTGCAGAGTTTATCAAAAATCATATAATTTGAAGGAAGAGGCTATTTGTTTATAAAGGAAAGATATTATTTTAAACTCTTAAAGATTCATTTATATTAATAGTGGTATTCACTATTAGTATAAATGAATCTTTTTAAAATGTGCCTTTTAATGCTCTTGAATTTGTCTTTTTCCCTGAAGAGGGAAAAAATTATCAGAATTAAGACATGCTGTTTTTCTTCCTTCATGATGCTGTGTTCAATGTTGCACCTGCAAGTAAAAATTCAAAAGTGCTTACTTTAATTTAGTATTTGATATAATTTGATAGGTTTCAAAATATATTCAAATTATTTTATCGAGCTCATCTATTATGCTAAAGTAGTCAGTCAATCTGTCCTTGTATGAAATTTCTTGTACCTGTTTAATTTAAAAATTCATTGCATAGTTTGTTTAAGTGGGAAAAAGTGATGCCATCGTGCAATGTGTTGCTAGATGAGGTGCACAGTTATATTTACCACTTGATTACGATGGCATATGAATTGACTTAAATGAGTAAATTACTTTCTTTGACATTTATTTAACTGTTTGTCACAATAAGTTTAATTGTTCAATATGATTTGTTGAGATTAAATCTTTTAACAATATAGCTTATTGTTTCTTTTTTTGTTTTGTTTCATTAGGTAATAGATTTATACGATTAACATTAAAATCTTTTGACATTGAGGGGGAAAAACAAAAATCAGGTAGCATAGATGATAATCAACCATCTCAAAATGTAATTAGTAAGTATTTTTTGTATATGTTGATTTGAGTATTAATTATAAATCCTAAAATATATTTTAATATCATAAATTTAATGATTTGTTATTTACCATTTCTAAAGTATTTCAGAATTGCTTTATATCTTGATAGGATGTTTTTTAGATTTAATACTTTTATGTCTAAATTTTAGAATACTAAAATATATGTTTCAGTTGGAGCATTCATATGATGTCTTTAAGTACTTATTCTAATTCATACAGCTGAACATTCCAGTTCACTTCCGAAGTAAAAAGTATACCTTGAAAGAAATATTAAATTTAGTATATATCAAGAAAATATGCCATGCATGGATTTTGTAGATTAATTCTATACTCTCAATGATTATAAAATGTATATTTTTCTTTATTTTCTTATAATAATAAATATAAAATATTTTTATAAAATAATTTTACAATTTTTGATTTTACATTAAATTTTTTTAATTGGTCATTTTTAGATGATTTGAACATTGCATCAAATATTGAAGCAACATATCCACTTGGTCATACAGTTAAAATGAAAAATGCACCTCGAAGAATCACTGACCTAGCTATTTATGAGGTATATAAAGGATAAATATGCATGTTTTTTACAGTTTCATTTCACAGTTTGAATTTTACATAATGACATTTTAAATTTGATATTCATTTTATAATATTTTTTGCTGTTATAATATTGGAAGATGAAAATTAAAATGTATAAAATTAAGTGTTAAAGAAAAAAAAAATTAAAATGTGAACTTTCTATGATTTTTTTGAAGCGATTCATATTTTATCTTTAGTTTTCATATGTATTATGAAAGTTTACCATTTTTAGAGTAGCATTGCCCAAAAGTCTTTGATGTTTTCTTACTATTTTTAATGAAATTCTGAATATAGCCAACCATATTTATTTATTGATTAAATACACTAATAATAATAAATTAAATACATTTATTGATTAAATACACTAATAGTTATAAATTAAAGGACAGATACAAAAATAAATTTTGAAATAGGTGTTTCCAATTGGTTAATGAATATGTAAATATTTTGAATTGGGATTGAACACACATGGCAAGAGATAAATCATATAAGAGGATAAAAGGTAAAAGTAGGGCAATGTGAAGCAAAAGATTTTACATATGAAAGAATCATACAAATTATTTATATTTTTAAAAGATATTATATTGATATTTTTATGATAAGTTTGCCTCTCTTTTTTAAAATCTTAATTAGTCTATTCCTTTTTTTGTATCCAGTTTATCCTTTATCATTTTTTTGTTAGATTATACATTTGCTTAATGTTTGTTTCTTATATTTATGCCTTACTATTCATTTTTGTCAACCAGTTGGCTTGCTGGATATATTGGTAATGTTTAATTTCAATTAATTTGTTTAGATATAACTTCATGATACTGTGAAATTGTCAGATAATAAAGATGTGTTATTATAATGATCTTACTGTTTTGCCCATGAAACCTTCTAATGAAGACCAGTTTCTATAACATCATGGCTCTATTAAAAATTATTATAGATGTTGGTGCTCTACAGACCAGACACTCGACTTGCATCTATCAAATTTGGCATACCTTGGAGTATTATTTTAAAATTTTTTAATTAGAATTTAAATTAATTAAAATTTCAGCAGAATTTTGGTAATTTCTGTGATAACTTCCAAAAGGATGCTTCAAAGTTTTTTTTTAAGTATTTTTAATTATATTATTTCAATAGATGTGGGAATTTTTGATAAATTTTAGGAATTATATTGCCTAGTTTCCAACAATAGATTACATTGTTGCCTTGAAATTTAAACCATTTTCATTATTTCATCAGATATTTGATTACATGATTTTCTTCCATTGTTGAAAACTAAAGAAGGATTCTGTTTAATATCTATGTACAAGACCAATAAAAAAAGTGAAGTTACAAAATCTCTAAATTTAAGAGATACATAAACTGGACATAACTGTATGATATCATAAACTGTGGGTCTCCATTAGAAAATGAACAGATCATGCATTAAATTATTAAATTAGCATGGCTTTAATATCTGTTATTTAATGGAATCATAGACATAATCTAATGATTTTTATATTAACAATTATCTAAATGATTTAACTGAAATTAATTATAACCATTATCTCTGGCAAACCATCTGGTTGCCAAAAGCAACTTGTATGTATAAAAAGAATAAATGATCAACATTTCTTATAGTTTTTTTGGCCGGTTGGTAGCTTTCCTGTATCAGTAAAAGCATTTTATAATGAAAGTGGAATCAGAACAGGAGAGTTTGAAGTGCAATTTTTGTCACATAATGATGCTGTCAGAGCAATGACAAAAAATAATACTTATTTAAGTAAGTATTAAGTTTAAAAATTTATTTCTGTAAAAATTGTATTTTAAATGTATAATTTTGTTATGTAAATTTATAAAAATATAAACTTTGTTATAAATACATCTCATGCTAAATATTGCTTCTTCTTATGCCAGAAGCCTGAATATGCAAGTTTTTACTTTTATAATTAGGTCAGCTGCTTGAATTATGTATATTCCTTTGTTTGAAGTTTTGTTAGTAAAATACATAGACAGGAATTTTTATCTTGTCTTAAAATATCTGGTTCTTGCCATGTATGGAGGAGGTTAAGCAGGCAAAATTTACAAATCCCGCAGGAGTAGTAAGTGAGTGACTTAACGAATTTTGAAATTTGCATATTCATGTTTTTGATATAAAGGGAGTCTATATATATAATTTAAATAGCATTCTTTGTAACATAAAAAAATTATTCATTTAGATTTTATTATTTACTAGAACAGGAATATCATATATGAACAAAATAATAATTACTAGAACAGGTATTTTTGAACTCTACTTAGTCACATTAACTTTGCATTCAAAATAATGCTGTAAATAAAATTTATTAGCATTTTGATTTTGAATTTATTACTGTAACTGAAATGTCAGCATTTATCTTCTACATTTTGAATTATATTTTATTTTTATAGGAAATAACTTTGTTGAACTTTCTCTGCAGAAGTGAAAAATGGAGGTATAAAAAACTTTTAATTAAAACATCTCATACACCATTATGCAGTTTTTCTGTTGGTTTGTTAAACTGAATTAGTTGAAAATGGAAGAAAATACTAGGATTTATCATAAATTAATCTGTATGATGAAGATTTAAATATTTTGCTTACTTTGGAATAATCGAGTATTGTAGTGCTATTCAGAAGATTCTTTTATTTAATTTTAGATAATTTTAGCTTCTTTCCAAACTTTGCCTGAATTTGAAAATCTGTTGTATACAGTTGCTATACACATAATTGATAGTTGCTTTTAATGAATATACAGTAATCTTTGTTAACATTAAAATTTTGTTATTAGCAACAAATTTTTAATCTCCAGATTCTTTTGTGAGGTTCAGATCTAATATTTTATAAAAATATATAAATTGTAATTATATTTACTCTTTTGCAGATAAAAATGTAATTATGTGTATATGAAGAGGAAACCATTGGTGCATATGATTTATTTTACATATGAATGTACAGTATGTTGTCATCTCATATAGAAGCAATGCGTTGATATAAAATAAACATCACATTATTAAATAGTGTTCTGTTTTTTCAAATTAGGCAAATGTTTTATACGTAAAACATTCTGATATAATATTCAGTTTGATTTTGAAAAATATTGAATATTTACAATAAAAATATCTGATAATTGAAAATCTATCTATGCATAATTCAATCTTATTTTAAAAGTAAATTTTTACTGAACTTTGAAGTTCTGATTTTTATTATAATTGTAAGATTTAATATCACATATAATACTGTTTCAGGTTAAAATGCTTCAAACATATTAGCTAAAAAAATTAAAGTGTAAATTTTTATCATATATGGTACTTAATAATGAAATAAATGCATTAATCCTGGTATAAAATGACTGCATTTTCAATGTATTACTTTTTGCTTAAAAGCTTCTAAAAATTCCTCATAATGTAACTTTTCTGTAAGTTTTGGATCAAAATAATCACAAATATAAAAGAAGGCATCTTCTGATAGATGTATTTTATGAAGAGCAAGAATTCTGCGAAATTCAGAAATTTTAATACTACCCGAATGTTCTCTATCTGCTTTGCGGAAAGCATACCACAAATCCCTGTAGTTTTTCAAAATTTTCTCTCTGTTTGACAAAAGCACTTTATACAAGTCAACAGCTTCGCCTTTTGATGCAGCCTGAAAGATATATTAAATTTTAAAATGAGAGGACAGATACAATTTTCTAAATATGTCTGAAATGATTTATATTTGCATTTGAACCATTTTTTATTTTTAACACAATAATGTATACTGTTAGCTTGCTAGATTATTGGTTTATTTAAGTTATTATGGAATGCATGTTTTTAAGGTTTTATAGATTACATTTTTTAAAAATAAGCTTATTATTTGAATTTAACTGAATCCATCTGCTGGAAGTAATATATATACATATATACTACCAAATAAAAATGAAAGTGATAGTCCTACTTCAATATTAATGTAAAAAAAAAGCAGCTTTTTTAAAAAACAATTTTAATATTGATAAAAGCAAGTGATTGAAAATTTTGATGAATGGTTGAATTTCATCATAACATTTTTAGATTGTTTTTGAATTAAATTTATAAATAAAAAAATTGTGTTGCTAAAATAAAAAGTAATTTTGGGGTTTTAAAGTAATGCAATTTTTTTTTTGAGATAATAATTTTGGAAGATACAATTATCAGATTTCTTAGCTAAATCATAAAATTACACAACTGGTGGCAGTTAAGCCTGATTTTGTGTTTGGCATCTATTTCTATCATCCTGTTTTCTTTTATATCGTCTTTCTTCTGATTGAATAGAGTTTTGGTGACACAGTGAATCTTTCCAAAACATTTCTAATAATATTTTGCAGTTCCATTCCATGTATCAGAAGCATTAAATTAAGTGAGTTCGTAAAAATGCTCAATTCAATGACACAGTCATGAAATGTTTATAGAATTTTCATTTTTGTTTCAGATGGATTTGTTTATAATTGACTATTGCTAAATATTGCTCTGTCTTATAAATGGTCATAGGGAGAGTTGCTAATTTTGATGCATACTTTCTTCTTGGGTAATAGATATTATTAAAAAAGTTTTTGAAAATTTTTATTTTTAATTAAAAATAAGTATAATATCTCTTCACTCACTTCAGATCATTATTCCATTTTTTTTCTCTTATTTTGATGCATTTTTAAGGGCATTTTAAAATGTATTTTACTAATGTAATTTTCATTATTAGTTTCTGTATTTATACTCATGCATATAATAAAATTAAATGATTTCTTGAGTAAAAGTTATTAGTGCCATAGAATTAAGAGTAAATTTCAAAAATAAAATGAAGGCAAATTACACTTAAATCCATAATAATTATTTATTTAATTACATTTCTAACTTATAGAAATTCTCAATTTAAAATAAATGAACAAGTTTTAAAAAAATTATTTAATGAAATTCTTCATACAAATTTATATTTATTTATAATGAAATAGATTTATTACTCTCAAATAAATAAGAAATATAATACGAAGGAAAATTAAAAATGACACAAGTCTTTGTTTCCTAGATTTTCTTAAGATAAATCAGTTCAGTACATCATGTTCTACTTTATAATAGTGGATGATTCAGAATAATTTTAATTCATATATACATTTTAGCCTTATAAATATGTAAATTTAAAAAATTGCAAATTAAAAACAGATGAAATACAAAGAAATCGAACTTGTCACTAAAAAGTGTTTTCCTTGCATCAATAACAATATGATTAACTTAATAAGTAAATTTAACATAATTTTATAAGCAAAATTAATTTTACTTTAACTCAACAAGAACGAAATGCATTCCAAATTTGCTAAATACAACTAAATTCTAAAAAATATACATTTCTCCTTCAGCTTCTCAATATAATCTGTTGTTTTGGGTGTACATTTTGGCAATTATTACACCAAAAGAAAAATATCAAAATAACAATGTAATTGTTTTTTTTCATACTTAATTAATATTTTCTTAAAACAAATCATAAATTAAATTCAAATTATACATACACTTTGAGGGGCAGACAATCGAGTTTTATGCATTAATTTTTTTAATAATATCAAATATTACTGCTTTCCTTTTTATAACTTTAAAAAAATTAGTTTTGCATTAACTTACTTTGGAGTAATGAATTGCTTTTCTTGAATTTGTTCCAGATGAATCCAATGTCAAAACAGTTTTTTTCAAAAATATCCAATAATTGACTGGGATATTTTTTCTGATATTATATTCCATGTCTAACAATTGCAGCACTTGATCATTTATAGGAACACCCGTTTTTGGTAAAATATCTGAAACAAAGTTACAAAAAATTATTTTTTGTTTGGTGCATATATTATACAAAATGTAGAAATAGAATTTAAAGAATAATTTATTAAGAGAGGACTTCAGAATAGAATGTAATTACTTATAAAGTCATCCCATGGTATAGTATTGATGTTATCAGGGTCTTTTGCTTTACAACGTCTTAAAATATCTTTCCATCTTGCTTTAATAGAATCTACAAACTGTTTTATATCCTGACAGCTATATACTGCTTTTGTTGAATCATTTTTCTTCATATTTCCATTTTCCTAATGACGAGTAAATGAGCAATTTGTAACTTTTACTGATTTAAACATATAAAATTTGACATCTATGGACATGAAAAAATATTAAAATATTTAATTAATTAAAAAAATTATTAATACATCAAAATTATTTTAGGAATAATAAGATAATTAAATAGTATGAAAATATGGAATTCGTAAATTTTTCAAAAGTACATTTATTGACTCAAACTGCATAAAACAATATTTTTTATGCCATCTAGAATATTTTTTCATTGGTAGTATGTGCCTATCTCTAACAATTTAGTAGTTAGTTATTGGGTCACAGCTAAAATGAGCACTGTGTATATTAAAAGTATAAAAAGTAGTTTAAAAAAAGGAGGGTGGGGAGGAAGAAGGAAAAGAAAATGAAAAAAGACCATGTATACATAAAACGTCTAATTTTATAGTAGTATAGATAGTAATAACTCATGTTAATATTCCCAATGAAAGCAACATTAGAAATCATTATTATTAACAATAAGATAATATTACCAAAATTTAACAAACATTGTAACTAGTGAATGAAATGTCTATTTTATTAAAATAGATTAATTTCAACTCAATAAAAAATATTTTGAATCAAAATTCACATTTCATATATTTAATATTAAGCATTTTTTTTATTATTTAATATGAAGAATATAATATAATGCAAGTTATTTTTACATTTTAATATGGACTCTTTATTTATAATAAAGATAATTGTGTGTTAGCGTTCTGTAGGCTAGATTGTTTGACATAGAACTATCAAATTTGGCACATAAATACTTTGAAAAGTAGGAATATGCAGCTCAGAGGAATTCTTTTGAAATTTCAGTTAGAATTTTAATTTTAAAAAAAAGAAGCAAATTTTTGGCATTTTTCTGTGAAAATTTCCAAAAATGTAACTACAAAAATAATTTTTACATTATCTTAAAGTTAATATATATATATATATATATATATATATATATATATATTCATTGATACCAATTTTGTTGCTGTATAAATATTTTTTTTCTATATTTAATCACAAATATTTTAAGGATTTTCTTCCACAAGAATTTTAAGAATTCTGAATGAATATTAAATATATCATGAACAAAAATACAAAAACATAAAATTCTCAGAGAATGCCAAAGTTAGTGATAAAAGTTACTTTTAAAGTTGTAAATATTTCATCATTTTTGTTTCACAATCTGAATTACTATCTTATCCTGAACACATTAATGGTACAGCAGATTTCAAGGAAGTGAGTGATATATTTACTTCTGGAAACAGTTAGAATTTTACAAAATTAAGTCTTTTGTAAAATTCTAACTGTTCATTAATTTTCTAATTCTGATTAAGGTGAAAAAATTTCAAATTTAGTGTTGTTTTAGTTAGGCTGTTATAAAAAAAAAGGCTGGAAACAGCAGAATGTATATATTTTTTTATGACTTCCAGGGAAGCTGATAGAAAATAAGAGAAATGTGTAATAAAATGAATAGAATGACATAAGATTTCTAAAATAACATGAAATATATATCTACAAAAATCCAAAACTTAAAATATTTTGCTGAAAAAGCCATAAAAATCAAGTTAATAAGATATCTAATTAAAAATTTTGGCAATCATTAATCTTGGTGAATCTGTTGGTCGCCAAAGATGGCTAGTATTTCAATAAATATACCATATTAATTTTTTTAAAGGATAGATAGTCTACATTAATATGCACATATCATATTATATGAGCATAAATATGTTAATTGACAGGGAATTTAATATTTCAATTTTCATTTTGGTTGAATGCAGTTACACAATTGGTATATTAAAATTTAGTCCTTTTGATTATAAAAAATTCTGCTGTACATTAGTGTACTGAAAAGTAGAAAATACTTTATCAAAATACAGTTATAGATTAAAAAACTCGTAGCAATACTGCAAAGCAACAAGATCATATCACAAGAGAGAAAAGGTTTTATATTATCCAGATGTATAAATTTCAATTAAAATATTTTGTATAATAAATAACATTAAAAGCATGTTTTAAAAACTTTTAATTTTATTATTAAATATAAAAAAATACACTAAATTTTACACAATTTCAATCTCACATGTTTAATTTTTAATGTAAATTGGGTTGTTTATATGACACCTAAAACATGAAAATATTTATAGATAAGTAAAAATACATTTATAATCTATAAAATGTGTCAATATTTAATAAGAACCATTTTTTCAGATAAAAAATATGCTAGAATAAGATTAAACCATTAAAACTAATAACTTACATGTCTTTTCAGCTTATTAGAGTTGGCACTTGATAATGAATGAACGGTAACATTGCCAACATTGAGTGATCTAAACTGTTTGTACTGCTCATTTGTTAAAACACTGCAGCCCTGACCTTGAATAGTTAAATTGGATTCACTTTTTCCTCTATTTGATTCATTGTCCAAGAGACTTTGTTGTTCCCATGAATGTTTTGTAAATGCAGATTTAGGCCTGACAGTTAATTTATAAGAACGTGTGCTGGCAGTTGAAACGGAACTAGCTGTTTTAGGCCTTTCCTTCAAAAAATTAGCTGAATTAAACGATTTTCTTGATGACTGTGAGGAAGAATGTATACTTAAATGAGATACAACACTTGCTTTATCACTTTCAGAATGATTTCTATAATCTTGAATAAAATCATTTAAAAATATTTCATATTTCAATAGCCCAATCTCATTGAGAGGTAGTAAATTCCATAGCATGTTAATCTGAAATTAAAAAAAAGTTGTGTAT
>JAPMOR010037329.1:1627352-1660792 GCA_026543865.1 Argiope aurantia | reverse complement strand
ATATATATATATATATATATATATATATATATATATATATATATAAAGTAACCAATCTAAAATAAGAAATAGTTTGAAAACGAAACAAAACAGTTTCGAAATTGCAACTAAAATTTATTTCCTATTCAAACTAAAACCAAAAAAGAACAGGAAAAAACTTCATAGTATTTAGAGAGCGCAAATGCAGCTACTTCTAAAACACAGATGAATTGATACAAAAGTATTAAAATCAAGTTAATAGGAAAATCAAATAAACCAAATAAAAAATATAAAAAAGAATCCGGCCTGAAGACATTTTCAAGGGTCACCCTCAGGCAGGGATTCAAAAAAGGGATTTTTTCTGTGCAGAAAATGCAGACAATGAAGTCTAATAATGATTCCTCGTGACCCGAAAATCCCCTGAAGTTAGGCCCAAGAGATATACCATTTTAACAGAAAGGAAAATACAAAACAACAAATTAGAAGAAAATAACCATTAATAAGTAAAAATACAATAACAAAAATAACAATAAAAACAAAAATACCATAAAATAACACTAAAGAAAAAACGAAAGGCAAGAACATACCATCAGCAGTCAAGGAAATTTTAAGCTATCGATTGTGATTACCGCTTATTAAGAACACAAAGCTAACGGTAATGTAGATAAAAACTGTAGGCTCCCAGCGCTATCTATTGAGTGATCTAATATGCAAGGAAAGTTCTATTTTTATTTAAGCCAAAGGATTAAACCCAAACCATACCTTATTTAATCAAAAAATTGACATTACAGTAATTTCTAGGAAATTCATTTTTAATGAGGCTGTTTGATGCTTCAATATAGGAATTTTTGTTATTGCAAACCCTTTTGATCCTGTTAACTTGTGAGAAACCTAGATGTTAGAAAATTTTAGAGTTTAGATTGGAATGGTAGTTACATAGTTTCGCCATTTTAAAGTTGAATTCATCCCTCGATGAATTCGATTCCGATAATAGGGATGAATTCAACTTTAAAATAACAAAACTATGTAACTACCAATCCAATCTAAACTCTAAAATTTTCAAAAATCTAATTTCCTACAATTTTTACCTAAATTACCGTTAGCTTTGTGTTTTTAATAAGCGGGAATCACAATCGATAGCTTAAAATTTCCTTGACTGCTGATGGTATGTTCTTGCCTTTCAGTCTTTCTTTAGTGTTATATTATGGTATTTTTGTTTTTATTGTTATTTTTACTTATTAGTGGTTATTTTCTTCTAATTTGTTGTTTTGTATTTTCCTTTCTGTTAAAATGGTATATCTCTTGGGCCTAATTTCAGGGGATTTTCGGGTCACGAGGAATCATTATTAGACTTCATTGTCTGCATTTCCTTCACAGAAAAAATCCCTTTTTTTGAATCCCTGCCTGAGGGTGACCCTTGAAAAAGTCTTCAGGCCGGATTCTTTTTTATATTTTTTTATTTGGTTTATTTGATTTTCCTATTAACTTGATTTTAACACTTTTGTATATATATATATATAATAAGCAGCACATACAATAGGAGATTATCTCGAAAGTGTAGCACTCTTTGAAAGAAGTTGCTGTACTTTTTAAAAACTAGTTTTCCCCCATTTTTAATTTTAGTTGGTTATTTTTCTTTGCAGAGAATTATATGATAAATGAAATGAAATAATAATAATAATAATAATAACGAGATGAATGTAGTGTATTTAGTGATCAAAATTCACTAACTGTGCAAAACTAAATGATACACTGAAAAATGAAAATTTTTTGTTCTTCCATCAATTTTCAAATCAATTGAACTCAGATTTTGGTAGCTTGGATTTGTCTGTTGGCCAATATATGCCTTTTTTTTTTTCTCTTCACCACATTTATATCTTACATTTGCTTTCACTCATTTTTTCTCTCTCTCTATTTCATATCTGTAATTTTTTTTTGTTGTTTGTTTGCTTCAGTTCTGTTTTCATGTCATCTTGACGACAGAAACTGTGTATTAAATATTTTTGTTTTCTTTTGTTAAAAATCCTATTTAAAAAAAAGGCATTTATGATTCTCTAAAATAATATTCAAATAATTATAGCTATGAATTTTGCCTTATTTAGGGGTAATTTTTTCTCTTAGATTGTATTTCAGTTATATTCCTTTTGGGAAATGTTGGCAGGTGTAATCATTTCAGAACTAACAACCTGCCATTAAGTTACATACATATATAGTATATACGAATGTATATTAAAAAAAATTACAGTTAAAAGTTTTTCTTAATAATATATTATGGAACACTTTATATATTTTTCAAATTTTTTTTTCTTTTTCAAATTTTGTTTTAAAATAAAAATTTAAAATAATGTAAATTATAATTGATCAATGTTCTATAAAATTGTAATAGAATATTGATTAGAAATATATGTACTCATCATTTGCATTTTTATTTATCAGTATCATTTACATAAAACCTTTAAAAAATTCTACTACTGTGAAAATGCAAAATATATATATATATGAACTTATGTATAAAAAAAGACTTTTAACAGTTTATTTTAATCTGGAAAACAAACTATTACACGACTTATACAAAAGTAAACATTTTTTAAATAAAATTTTCTACTAGGGAAAAAGGGAGGGGGGAGAACCTATTCTAAGTGAACGAAAAATATTCAAAACTAAGAATTTTTATTCTATCTTATAAGAATTTTTAAAATTTACATATATTTAACAATTTTTATCATATACATAAGTTGACCTATAAATTCTGTTATATCTGTTTCACTTAAAAGTGATTCAAAAGACTGAGTTAAGTAAGTGATAAGATTCCATAAAAATAATAACTTTTTAATAAACAAAGAATAACTGAATGCATAACTAATAATTTTAAGTTCAACATTAAATATATGAATTATTTATCATTTTTAATGAATAGACTTATCAATGAAATTAATTTATATTTGTTATTGTTAATTTATATTTGTTATTAATTTATATTTGCATTTGTTAATTTATATTTTATTTGAAATTTTATTATCTTTAGATATATCATATCATAAAAGTCAATTATTACCTATTAGCCTCCACTTTCAAGAGAATTATTACTTCACCTAAACTATTACTTCACTATACAAAGAAAAAACTTAACAGATTTATTCAGGCAAAATCAATGCTTGATTCTGAAATTTTTTATTTAATATGAAAGCTTATGATAATTAGAAACATCCTAATTGATTACCAGCACCCTTTAATCTTGTTCTCAAGAGATATTGAAAAGTAAAGTTTTATATAGCTTTCAGCATCAAAATAGTTGACTTTGCCAATTAATTTCATCACTTTACAAGCATAACTAACTAATCATAATGCTTTATGTTTATTATGCTATTTGGATTATTACTTTCCTTCTTATAAGATGTAGCTTATCAAAGTTATCTAACATTATTAAATTAATAAACACTATCAATATTGTAAGTGAATAGCTATTCACTGAAGGCAACTAATCACCACATCTTTTATATTGTTCGATGACCTGAAATCTCCATTTGAATCCTCAAGTAGCTTTACATGCCACTTTAATTAATCTTTGATTCCAGAGCAAATGATGATCACTCCATTCACCAAATTTCTATTTCATACTAAAATGAAGATTGTCTCAGTATGGACTAGGGACATAACAGAGTGTATCAAACCTAAGATGCTCTCCCCTCTAAGTGGATTATTTTATGGAACATGTAATATTAATATTGCAAAGCAATATCTGGTTTTTCTGGACTTAACATTAATAAGTTTTTCAATGAAACTTGGATTATTGAATTTCATTTAAATGTATTAGAATTTTCATAAAATTTTTCCTCAAATAAAAAGATGACTAGAATTATGAGTATGAATAAATACCTGTTCTTCAGTCATCCTGAAAACATACTTATTTAATAATTTTGTTAAGACTTCTTTTCTTGCAATCCCAGCATTGCAGTAATCATAATTCTTAAATTCTTCAAGAAAATATTCTTTTTGAGCTTTCACTGCTTCTTTAACATTCTTCAATAATTCTTGATTATTCATTTTCTTTACAACTGAATCCTGAGCATCAGTTAATTTTTTCACACATAATGCCCACTTTTCTTCATCCTAATACAAAAATTGAAGATTAAATGTCAAAGAAAAACTGTATTATTTAAAGGTTCACTTTAATTTAATCAAAGAATTTCTTAAAATTTTTCTTAAAAACTAACTATATTTTGGAAAATAGATATATTTTCGAAAATGATCTATATTCGGATTCAGATTAGATAAGTAATGTATTTACTTCGTATGGACTCTTCTTATAACATTTTATGAGATCACTATAGAAAATTTTGTTACAGTATTTTGGAAAATTCTGCAATAATTCATGGAATTGAGAATCACTTATGGGAAAGCAGAAGCTATCTAAAATCTTCTTCAGATCATCAAGATGCATGGCACCTGTTTCTTCAGCATCAAAAGCATTTATGGCCTAAAAGTAAAAATGGATAATTCGTTGCATTTTTCTATAATTCTATGTATTAGTTTTTTTAACTCATTGAATGGTTATTACATATAGTTTAAGCCTGAATAAAAATTACATTAAATTTTTATGTACCTTATAAAATTTTTATAGATTTTTAAGAGCAGTAATACATTCTCAATAGTTAAAAGAAAGATATGAAAAAAAAAAAAACTAATGTAACAGTTAAAATAATTTACATTAAATAAATTTTGTTCAGATTATTGAAAAAAAAAGAATAAAAAATTAAATGGCTTTTTAAAAAAGCTGTATTTGTAAAATTAGATGTTAGAATAAACTACAGATCAATGAAATGATATATAGTTTTTTAATTAACAAAAATCTGAAAAATAAGTTTGATAAAAATTCACTTTGTCATTCTTTTGGAATTTTTTTTATATATATAATTAAAATATTCTAAGAAATTTAAAATTGTTTAACTTCATGTGATTTTTAATAAATATGTATCAAAATATTACATCTAATCTTACTTTTTCAATATTCTTTAAGTTTTTGTTGAAACACTTCTTAAATTCTTTTTTTAACTTTTCTCCTGATAGATAAGTATTAGGATTTTCCAGCTGCATTTCTTCACTTTCATGTTTTGTGGTCTCTTTACTTGTTTCCTTTAAAAGGAAAAGAGATAAATAAAAATATGAGTTCCTTTGAAAAAACATTTAACATAAAAATTTAGAACATATGTAATATAATTATTTGGACAAAATGAATTCATTTCGATTAGTCACTACTTTTAATCTAAAACATATGCAGTTCAACAATTTTTTTCTACTTTATACCTAATATTTAAAATAATGTAATCGATAATGCACTTTGATTACATTTCATAATTATGAGGGAAATTTTCAAAGGCAAACTGTTTTTCCCATATTTGTAGATAATAAATGTTTTTATTTTAATATTATTTATATATTAAAAATAAATGCTGGATTGAAAGGATCATAATAATAGATTATTAATTTAGAAAGTTTATGTTTAAAATTGTATGTGAAGTCTTATTTTCTATATTTAGTCTTGAGAATAGACAAATAATTTAAAACCAATTTAAGAAGTTAAAAAAAATATTTCTTACAGTCAAAGCAGTATTAAGCATGGATAAAAACTTTTCACAGTCTATAACATTGGAATGTGCAGGATCAAGTACAAACATAAGGGCACGGAATTCTTCTTCACTCACAGGGAATGTTAGATATGAATTGATTGTTCTTCTGAATTCTGATCTTGTGATAACCTTCGTATTCTATAAAAAATAATGAATTATGAATTAGTAATAATCATGAAATCCAAATTGACAAAATAAAAAAACAGAATACAATGATAGCTCTTTTAGATTTATTTTAATGAAAACTTTCATTTACCTGTCAAAATTAAGTTAAAGAATTTGGTTTCATAACATTTTCACCAAAATTAACTTATTTAATGCTATTTTTAAAAATGGTATTTGGTACAGTTGAATCGCAATGAAAATTTTTGTGATATCAACATAATTTTTTAATAACAACAATTTTTTTTGTGCATGAGAGAATGCACTAGGATGCGCCAAATATTATTTAAAACAAATGTGATTGAAATCATGTAAAATTTTAGGACATATATGATATTGTACCTTGTTTCTTTGAAGTATTAATATGGGCCTTTTTAATCCATGATTATCTTTTGATAAAAAGATATTTTCTACTTTTCAGAATACTAACAAGCTTTTAAAAACGTTTTTATTTTTATTATTTCTTTTATTTAATCTTTAATATATTTATTAATTTATTATTATAAATTTTATAATTAGTTTTCCTTATATACATTAAATATGAGATATGCCTTTCATACAGGATCAAAATTTACTTCAATTAGCAATATTTTAAAATTTAAGTGCATCAGGAATAAATTAAAAATTGATTGTAAAATTCCAGTTTCACAAATAGAAAGCAAAACAATCAAAAATGTATAATAATTTGAATTATTTCAAAAAAAAAATAACAAAAAAAAATAAAAAATTTTAATTAATGCAATTCAGATTATAGTACAACTGGGCACATACATGTAATCAGGAGGCAATCATAATTAGAAGATTTTTTTATTCATTGTTGCAAAACTTACCAAATGTTTATAGTTGCAAAACTAAGCTTATTCCTACTTCTTGCAAAGCTACTTATAATACAATAATTAATTTTGAAAAAATGCAGCATTACTTTTTTTGCATTGTTTTATGAAAGCTGTTAATTTTCAAAATGATTATTATGGGGATGGTTACTAACTGCAATTTGCTATATTCAATTTGGAATTTTTTATGAATAAGAAGTAGAAAAATAAGCTATGTATAAAAACAAAGATAACTTTTATACCTTTGCTTGTGACTGCATTGTAAAAGATTTTTCAAAAAAATTGTCAGGTTCTTTTATATTTTGCTTGAGATTTTCAAAAATGGATTTGCAAACATGCCAAGTATAGGACCTATAAAACCATTGATGTTGTATTCAACAAATCAGCAAACAAATGTCAATTTTTATAATCAACAGTTAAAAAATATTTAAAATATATTTACCCTGAAGCATGTGAAATTTGGCTTTGGCACTCAGCACTATCACTGGTGCATACACTTTTTAAAAAGTCATACCATCGAATTCTGTTAGTAGTTGGTGAAATATTAAAGCTGAAAAATATTTCTACACATTTAATTACAAATTCATTTATATTTTTCAGAAATAAATTAAAATACACAACTAAGAATAACTGCATGTTCATCATTTAAACTTAAAGAAAAACTATATGAATAATCTTTGTATTTGACACAACAATGAAAGCTATCTGGTATACTCAACACAATAATGATAACATATCTGGGTATAATCATTACATCGTTACTCTGTAATATAATAATTAGTATGAAAGATATAATGCATATTTCCATACATAATATAACCAAAGAAAGAAGTTAAATAAACCAACTTTCATTTTAAATATAGTCTCATTACATTGAATAAAGATAACTAGTTTCAAATTTATTATTTTTCAGTTAATATTACCTAACATGTATAAACATGCACCTCATGACTTGCTCTGTTATCAACTTGACTATAAGTTTTCAGTTTTTATTTCATTTCTTTTAATAATAAATGTAATTTTTTTAAAAAAATCATTCAATAATGAATAAAGGGTTTATAATTTATATCATACAAAATAAAATGAAGAAAGTAACCACATGGCACTAATTTAGGAATGAAATATTATTTCTATTGAATAATTACCTCATTAAAATTTGTTTGAAAAGTTGAGATGACATCGGCATAACAAAATAATTTAATACTTGATGGAAAACTGATAAAGGAACAGTGCCACTAGAACTAACATCTTTAATTTGAAAAGTACGTAGTAAAACTGGGAAAGCCTTTTCTATCTAAAAATCAATAAAGAAGACATTTATTATATTTAGTGACAGAAACATAATAGTCTAGAGTTTTATAAATTAATATGATTGGCTATTTACCTTTTTCCTGAAAGTTTCTTTTATATTGTTGAAAACTTGGCCTTGAACATTTGGATCATCTCTACCTAGTTTTGCACATCTTTTCATAACCTGTTCTTCTCTAATGGAAAAAAATGAATCAGAGAAGTAAATTATACACACACGCATGCACAAATTTATGAGTAAATGTTTTCCATTTTCTATAGAAAGATTATAGCCGCTTTTTAATTTTAATAAAGTATCCAATGTATATAAAAAACATTACAAACTTAAAATAAAATTCTATTCTATTGAAATTTCTTTTTTCAAAAATGTATCACATTTTAATGTAACATTTCTTTGTTTTATATAAAAAATACAAGTTTTGCACAGAATTTGTTTGATTAGTAAATGAAATTTTTTTAAAAAATGAGTTTAATATCACCGATAAAAATTATAATGATAAAATGTAAACACACACACATTTTTTTAGTTAAAACCATCAAATAGGAAATGAATCGTTTTTTATAAATAAAAAATGCAAAAAGAACCTAATTTTCTTGCCTCTAAAGGGCAGTAAGCATTATAGAGATGCCTATCTACCAAATTTTAAAAAAAGAAAAGAATTTTCTTCTCATGGATTTTGAATTTCTGTCAAATATTTCTGTGGATATATCATAAATTTGGAACCTCTATCAGTATGATTTTCACCAAGCAATATATTGAAAGCATAACACACACATAAAAAAAAGAAAATTATAAAATTAAATGGGTACATATGACATAAAATCTTCTGCTTATAGAACTGCAAAGAATGGTTAAATCAATTTTATATGGTTTTAATGAAAAAATAAGTTAAGCAAAAATATAAAAATAATTTTTTTGCCCTTAATTTTTTAAAATAGAATATAATACAGCTAAAATTATTTAAAGTTTATATTAAAAACTTTAAAAGGAACAATAAAAAATGTAATAAAAATTAATACATAATTATGAAATAAATTATTGCACACAGTTGCTTTGATTTTTCCACAATATCAAACATGAACGGGAAATGTATTTGAAAAAAATATCAATGAAGTAAGAAATTATCATAGAAAAATTTAATTCAGTCAAAGGGGAAAAAAAATCTCTTGCAAAGAATATAAATTTTTGTAAAATAAAAATTAGTTATGGGAATCAGACTTTTATTGAAGTGATGAATTTAATGGGTTAACTAAAACCTTATGAATATTATACTAATTTTCATACTAATAAAAAACAGTCCATTTTATTTTTTCCTTATATTAAACTGCTAAAAAATAATATCAAAAATGTTAAAATAAGTAAGTTTGAATAAATACAGAAAATACAATTATTATTATTATTTGGCGTACCTAGAATAAGCAACATTAAATGATGGTGTGCAGGTATGGAGTTTAACTTGCGTGCTTCTTGGTACAAGTCTTTTATAAGATTCAGATCGTGTTCCTAATTTCAATAAAAAGTCTTTATAATTCAGAACTCCTCTACCAACTGGGTCGTATAAATACCATAATCTGAAATTGTCAGATAATTATTCATTTTAAATCATTTTAATAAAGCATTTTGAATAAGGTAATAAGGAATAAGAAAAAGGTGTCATACACATATGAAAAAAATGTAAAAAAATAAAATTAAGGTTAATAAACAAACAAAAAAAATTGAAAATAAATAAAAAAACAATGAAAAAGAAATGAAAACTTACAATCATGCACATTTTCTGCGATAACCACCAGTAGTTTTGTAATAATTTCTAGATAAAATATACAAAAAAAAAAAAAAAAAAAAAAAGTGCACAGAAAACAAAAAATAAAAGAATAAGAATTTACATATTTCAGATATATGGAACAAACTTATTAAATATTTATAAAATACATATTATGAAAAAAATTATATGAAATTTTTATGTTTTACACAATTTTTTTATATTCTTAAGAGAATTACTAGTGGTTAAAATGAAAGTTTATTTTATTACTATTGTTGTATAAAGTAAAAAATTATCCATTGAACAAATTTAAAAAAAGCAACACATAGTTTTTCTGATTGTTTTATAAAAGTCATCATGATTTTAAGAAAAATTCTAAAAATGATATAAAAATAAAATAAAACTCAAAACAACAAAAATAATAAAAACTACCTATTGAATTGATCATCAGTCAAATGAAAGCAACAATTCTCTAATATATTCCGGAATTCATGTTTTTGTATCAAACCATCTTGATTAAAATCATACAACCACATGGAACGAATAAAGTTCTTTAAATTTTTGCTGATCTGAAATAAAAAATGCATTATTTTTAATTAAATTTTGAAAAGACAAAGGATTTCTCAAATCATCACTTTATAATATTTTGCAACCCTTTTTTTATAATTATATTTAGCTGATATTTAATTACAATAGTTTAAAGAAAAGTGTTCCCAATTCTTAATTTCTTATCCTTTAAGTAATTTATTTATTGAGAAATTTTAGGAATTTAATCAAATGTAAACAAAATGTGATTGACATGATCTATAACTTACAATAAAATTGTTTAAGAATGCAATGTTTTTGTTTTTACCAACTAGTCAGTTTAGATATTTATTTAAAAGCTAAGTATCAATACAGCAAGGTAAATAAAAATTGAAGGCATCAAATTGCATCTTTTAATGCATAAAAAAGTATTTGTATTTTTTAAAGGGATTAAAAGGTTTCTGAAACATAGCTTTATAAGATTTGTCATAATCAAATGTTTTGAAACAGTTTTCTGTTATTAAAAATCAATCAATTTTACAATCTTACTATAAATACCTTTTGTTTCATTTTTACTTCGAGTTCTTCAACATTTAATTCCATCTTGTTAAAACTATGAGAAAGATTAAGAAATTAAAAAAAAAACATATTTACATGCAAAGTAATCTATTCGTTTTCAAAAGCAATTGTACAAGAAATCTGCAGTGACAGGAAAAAAAAAAAAAAAGATACCACAATAGATAATTTTTGTAAATGAAATAAGAAAAATTATATTTTTAATTATTAATATTCAACAATTATTTTGTTAGGTTAATGTACTATAATGTAATAAAATAGTACAAAGGAAAACAAAAATGCACAGCATTTTATTGTTGTGCATTTTTGTTTTCTTTTATTTTTTGCTATTTTTTTTATAACCAGAAATGATTATAAGAATTTACTTATATAATAACTGCATAACAATTTATGAAGTTTAAATAAATTATTAAAACATAAATATACATAATATACATGGAAAAGTAACTTTAATTAAATTATGAGCTTTTACAAAAATTTCCTGTACTGGTATTATTTTTGTAAATGCATAACTAAAAATAAAAGTTTAAATTTAAAAATGAAACTACAAAACATTTTTTTCAATGTATTTATAACATTTATGGCATAGTATTTTCATAATATGAAAGTTTCAGCACTATTTCACAAAGGAGCCAAATCACAGAGCTTTAATGTTTACATTAATCTTCGATTTAGTATCTCTAAAATTTTATTGACTCACAAAAGGAATAATGATAAAGTTTTATCAGTAATTCATATTAAAATTTTCTTTATTTTAAGAGAAGGAAAACCAAAATTGAGAAACTCACTCATTTTCTTTATCTTCAAAAGCATTATTTATTTCTTCTATCTTATTTGTGAGCCTTATTAAGAAAGATTTATAATTAATGAAACCATTTTCATCCAACTCATCCTATAAAAAAAATCAGATACTGAGAAAACAATTCTTTTCTTCTTCCTTTTTTCAATATACAAATTAACAATTTTATAATAAAAATGGTAAAGTAAAAATTGTAGAAAAAGCAAGCAAAGCATAAAAAAAAATCAAATACAGGATGGATGTATTTTTTAAAAATTTATCTACCAATTAAATAATTTATAATTAATATGAAAACTAAAAAAATTATACTACAAAAAGTGAAATTATAACATTACAAGTGATAATTTTCTATTTTAAATAAATGCTGAAACTGTAGAGTACAAAATATTTAAAAACACTTTTCATATAATGAAAAACAAAATTTATAGTACAAATAAAATAAAAATTACATGCAGCTAAATTTTATCCCTAAACAAATGATAAACGTTTCATTATAATAATGATAAACTAATTAGATTTCCTTTTTTACAAGGCTGAACACTAAAACATAATAAAGAGTAATATCTATGTTACTTATAATGAACAGACCTTTCTTAATAGTTGACTAAATTCTTTTTCAGATAATGGATGACAAAATATATTTAAAACATTATGCAAGTTTCCAGGTAGTATTTTCCTATTTCTTTGCTTATCAAAACTTTTCAGTGCCTGGAATAATAAAATATTTATGTTGAAATAATTTTACTCATGTTTAATTTTCAAATAAATATTTAATTAATGAAATATAATTAATAAAATATTCAAAACTGTGTTTTACCTGAATTACAGCAAAAAGTCTGCAGCTCAGTTTATCTGATACTATATTTCTGATTTTGGTGTGTGTAATATCTTGTTTAGAATAATGAGTAAAAGAAGACACACTTGAAATTTCTAAATATGAAATCAAAACAGAAAGAAGATGGAAACAAATTGCAATATAAAAATAATATTTCTAAAAGAAAGTTGCCAAAATATATTTAAATGTATCATACCTGTGATTGAATCAATTGATTTCGAACTTTTTTGGTCATTTTTCATTTCTACCTTATTGCTTTTAAATCCTGACATTTCTTTAAAATCTTCATATTCTTTTGAAGTAAGAACCATATTTAATTCTAAAATATGGATAATAAAGATCTAAAATCAATTTTTAACACAAAAATTTGAACAAAATGCAGAGGCATAATTTACCTTGCAAATATAATTTTATTAAACATTCAGATATACATATAGTGTAAATAGATTTATTATGAAATGGCTAAAGAAGAAATGCTTTCAAAAGCATTGCATTTTTTTAATGGCTCTATTTTTTTCCAACCATGCATATTGTGGTTTTTATCAGAGTATGATATTTGAAGTTGAAATTTAAAAATTAGTTTCTGTTTTTGCAATTTCAAATTAATGATAGTATAATGTTACATTAAAAAAACATTTTTCATTTGTAGATGGAATAAAATAATTCATATTTTATAACAAAAATAGTTCCAAAATTAACATATAAAAATTTCTAGAAAACATAATAATTCAGTAATGATATATGATGTATAGATAATTTTTAAAAAAGTATGTCTCATTTGTTTTCTCTCTCTTTATATATATAAAACCCAACATTATTATGAATGAATTGCAAATATTATAGTCATATAGCCCAAAATATTATTACCTTACAGATAATAGAAAAATTAATGCATACAAAAAAGGCTGCTTATTACCTGGAAAGTTTTCTTAATCAAAACGAAATTGTTGTATTTATACATGCTACATATTATTGAATTACACCAATTATTATAGACTATGCATGATTTTTAATAAAATATAAAAATAATTTTGATTTTTTTTAAAAAAAGATAATTTACACATATATTTTATGAAAATATATTTTTTCTTCTGGCATATATAATTATGATTTTTCAATTGATAGTTGAAATTATATAGATAAAAGCTCACATTCAACTTTTTAGATTTCGAACTATCTGTTGCTGATCTTAAATAAAGTATTTAAAAACCCACTGAATTATCATACAAAATTATTATTAGTTTAAAAGTATCAACGTAATTTCATTTTTACCTTTTTATAAAAGAAAAGTGAGAAAAGAAAAGCGTGCTTTATGAGACTCTTAAAACAAACTGAGGATGAAACTGAAACGAAACTAAACGAAATTAGGAAGCAAACTGAGAAGGAAACAATACACGACACACTCAAATTATGCTTTCACGTTACTATGGTGATACAAAGAGACGGTGACAGTGAATTCACGGAATGCACTTTTGGAAAATCGTGAGTCATAAAATTGTTTATTCTATACGAGCTCTCATTTGAAAAAAAAAGAATTTAATGTTATTGTACGGATAAGATAATGTGCAGTTAAGTGTTTAGTTTAATGATATCAGCATCCTGTTTTGAAGCAATGCAGGACTTATTTTGAGATGTATTTTGAGCCATGGTCGGATGACGAAAATGATACATGAGATAGCACCTCTTCTCCAAGCTTTGGCACCACACCTGTATGAGGACGTTTGACTCTCAGCCTTAGATTTAATTTACACCAGACCTATATGCACGATGGATATTAAGGGATGGGGTATCGGATTTCAACTTGGAGCACGTTAGTCATGTAACCGAGCTTTATCACTAGGTTGCTTCGGTACCTTCTCCTAAGTTGGTAATTAAATATAAGCAATCATTTTTGTTACATGATTGTGCTAACTAATTTTATTGAATATGTCATGTCATCTGATTTTTGATATAAATTAAGTAATACTTAGTTTTTATGGTATGTTACGCATTATACATTATTTGTGAAATATTATGATTCATATGTTTTGTACAAACATAGGTAGAGGATTCGAATATTTCACTTTAAGAGGAGTGATTCAACATCACATCAGAAAAGATCATTATAATGTGACATTAAATAAATAGAAAAGCGTTTTAAAATATTTTACTGATTTTTGCAATTAATCAAGTTCAAATCCAAACTGGCAAAAAAAAAAAAAGCAAAGATATTGTACTGTATTACTCAGGAGTATCTTGAAGTCCAATATATATTTCTCATAAGTTGGCTTTCAAATCTCTCGTAATTGATATATTTTTTAGACTAACCTACCTTATTGAGCTGTATGAGTGTAACTAGGAAGGGACCTTATGATATTCAATATCGCATTTAGATAAAGAGGATGATACTTGAGCCATCATCTCATTCTCCAAACTTTTGTGTTACATTAACATGAAGGCATCTGATTACCATGATTCTCACTTGCCGTTAATTGTGTGACTGAAGGAAGTAAAAATCTTATTTATTATAAATATCTAATTTATTCAAAATTTTATAATTTTATTTCTTTTCATTATCATTTCATTCAATATGTTATACTAAAATCACAAATTTTATTAAAATTTCTTAATAGTGATTTTATTAATTTGGAATTCAATGTCCTGAATCAGGAAGCGCTGTTGATTTTTCTGTTATTAGGAGATGGCCTGTCTTCATTCAGATGTAACTTCTCTTAGTTAAAATGTTAATGAAAAAAAATGTGCTTATTTATACTACACTACTTTTTTTTATGAAATTGTAATTACACTTTTCCGATTTAACCCTTCCCCCTTCAGACATAAAAAAAAAAACCTGCATGAAATGTGAAGTTTATAAATAAAAAAGAAATTTCTGAATGAAGATGGGAAAAAAAGATGGGTTTTGGAAAATAATAAATTTATTGGGGCACATAAACATTAATTATTTTTAAGATCACTATTTTTTTAAGAACTTCTTACAATTAGTTATATAGTACTCCATTTCATTTTAATTAATTAGAGATATTTGCATTATTTTCTTTAATTTCTGAAGGTTTTTTTTAAAAAAATAAAACTAGTTTTTATTTTTATTTTTCTAATTCTGGTTCTATAATTTCTATAGCCTTCCATAAAAATAAAATTTGTAATATAATCTTCTTTGATACGTAAATTACAAAATCAGTATTTTTTTTTCATTTCTTATTAGGAGGTACATTTCCCACGTCCCATTTTCTCAGCCTTAATAAATTTACGAGGCATTTAGAAATGTCAGCACATTCTGCAAATAGCATTTTCATGCCTCGAAATTGTTAATTCTCTCCCCTTTTTCTATTAGAACCTTTATATAGCTTAGTTATTATTTTTAGTAAATTTTTTTAAGGTGATTCACTCTGGAGTGTGAATAAGGTTTTCAATTCTATTTGTTCATGAAATCCTGTTTATAGCATGTGTGAGGTGTATAATGAATTTATAACAAAATTGACCTGCACATAGATGCTGAAAATATCAAGACTGATGTTTTTGTTAATGCTTTTCATATTACAGGTATAAATAGTTTATGTATTGGACAATTGTTTTGATAATATCTGAAATTATCAATCATGTGAGACACAATTGCTGAAGAGACTTCTTGAAAGTACTCTGTCTTACGAATT
The DNA here is from genome assembly GCA_026543865.1 of Argiope aurantia. Taxonomy (NCBI): domain Eukaryota; kingdom Metazoa; phylum Arthropoda; class Arachnida; order Araneae; family Araneidae; genus Argiope; species Argiope aurantia. Next base: position 1,644,738 of record JAPMOR010037329.1, on the reverse strand, counting down.
GTTCTTAACAAATTACAGAGAAGGCAAAACGTTAAAGTAAAACAATTCTAAAATGCGAAATAATTCAATAATAAATTTTGCATGGTAACGCAAAATTTGTTTTCTCTTTTTCGAAATATATTATGCAGTTAAAATCATTATTAAAGGCTTTATTTCCTAGAAATATGCTAAATTGGGAATTAACATTTTTTTAGAAACAATCTAAAAAATATAGATTTTTTTTTACAATGATGAACAAAGCTGTGATTGCATTTGTTTTTAAACATAATTTTCAGTTATAAATATAGAATTTCCAATATCTATGAAATTTCCTTTAAGCTGGCCATCAGCATGCTTACTTTCGTTTTCTTACTGAGAAAAAAAAGTGACTTTTCTATAAAATCTTCGATAACAGGGTATTGTTTCTCTGCAACCGTTCTATTACAGTTGGGACAAAATGTATTTTGACCTTTCACACAATATATTAAATTTATTTCTGATAATAAACAATACAATTGCTAATAAAATTTGTTTTGGCAATGTTTTTATATGAGCATGCCTGTGGTAGCATTTCAGAAATGCATCCTAATTTTACAAATTTTACAAATTACATTTTACAAACTCTGATATACTGTTATTACATATTTTATACTTTCCAAAGCCCTTTAGTTAATATTGTCTCTTCGATGAGAAATAAATTTTTAATATTAATAGTGACCATAATATTGCTGCATAATTTCATAAAAAGTAATAATCGGAACAGTTACCCCCTCCCCACTGTTTATTTTAAAGTTAACAACGACGTTGTTCTTTTTATAGCAATAATATAATTCATGATTCAATGTGAATAAAAGAATAAAAAAAAATGCATTTGGACTTCTAACTCCTGACCTACTGATTTAAATTTTTTCTATACATATCTATGATTTTGATACCAATTAACACACCGAATTTCATTTATCTAGCTCAGTAATATGCTAACTTAGAGATTATGCCCAGCTAGTTGTATGCTTTAAAATTACAGTACACTCCCGAGTATTCGGCCTAATGCGGCGAACGTGCAGACCGGATAACAAAAAAGCAGGGTAGGCCAGAGTTATATGAGCTCATTTCTTTGCCCACCAACACCAGAAGACAAAGTTTTTGTACCAAAATTCACTGTTATAATATCTCTTCTTATTGAGTACTAAACCCTTCATTTATCTCAAGTCACGTAGATTGTGAATGTGACCGTTGCTTGATAAATTATAGAAGCAGTTGCTGGTAACGTACCGAGTTAAAATAGGAGATAGTTTATATATGTTTATATACTGTACTGCATGTTTCAAGAATTTTTAAGATAAAAAGAAGTTAAAGGATATAAACCATTTGCATTTTAATATAAATTCTGTAATGGCTAACTCAAATGCAGAAACATTAACACACACACACGCGCGCGCGCACACACACACGCACATATTAACGTAAATCGTTGGGTCTAATTCTTAAGAAAATTTCTTCAAACTGATTTTATTTTTTAGTGGTAATAATACACAGATATGAAAAGATAACTCTAAGATAAGAGTCAAAACTTACAGTTTTTAATTTCTGAAAAACTAGACCGGAGAATACGAAAGCCGGATAGTCGCGAACCGGATATTCGAGAGTGTACCGAATAGTGTAGCAATTTAAAATGAGATTTTAATAATATAAAATGTATTCCTCGTAATCAGGTCCAATGTATTCGGAACTAAAACAAAAATGCAGGCACAGATTTATCCATCACAATAGCATTTAATTGTTTTTTTAAAGCAATATATTCATTTTTTTACTCCTTATTCAATTTTATAATAATTATTATTGGTGAGCAAAATATTTTTCCTCTTCTTTTTTTGTCAGTTTCTGAAAACGTTTGCACATCCCTGTTGTGTTTCTGAGTTGACACTTTGATGTGTAGGTAAATAGATAGATCATTTGACGGTTCTGATCAAAGTTTAGTGTTCTTCTAAAATCCTGGGGGGGGGGAAATCCCGTTATCAGAAACACATTCTTGAGTCCATATGCACACAGGAGAGGCAAATGAACTTCTCATAGAATAGATTTCTTCAAAATTTGACAAAAAAAGTTAGAATTTTTGTACAAATATCACATGTAGAACTTCATTCATATATTTGATACGGTTTTTGAGTTGTCGCGTTGAGACATACTAAGCAAAACATAATTCCAAAAACGTATTTTTATCTATTTAGAGAGATACAAAATTTAGATATTCACCAAAACTTCGAAGTCGATTTTATTTTGTACTAGTCGCATTTGGTGACTAGTTGGTTTGCCAGGAGTAATGCTTTTTAAAATTTTCAATTAAATATTTATGTGCCTTGCTCTCTTAATAAGTTCGACGGCAAAATATATTTAAGCTTCAAACTTCGATTGCCTCGTAACTCACATTATTATAGCGTAACTCTTATTATTCTGCTCAAAATATCATAAGGTTAATTACGATATTTTGTTCATTGTACTATATATCTCTCTCATTCGCAATCAGCTGCCGTGGAATCACGTAGAAAAAAAATTACATTTTATATTTACTACATAACATTACACTTCCATTTAAATACGTGCTGAACATCACACTTTCCTTGGTTTAGTTTCCAATGAGAGTTAATTTAATTCTTCAGTTTGAGTTTTTGTCAACGTGACGGTAACGCACTAATATACTCTTAACGTGCTCTTGCAGATGAAATTTTACTTTCATTTTATCCGTAATAAATTGCCGAAAAATGTAATTATAATATTTTAAAAAAATAATTAAAAATAGAAACTTAATTTATAGGTTAAAACATTGGCATCAATGAAAAATTCATTTTTTGAATTTTAAGATAATTTAAAAATTAGTTTTGTGCTGTAATATGTTCGGAAGTTATAGCGGAAAACTCTAAAATCCTTTGCTTAAATTTCAATTAACTAAAATTCTAATTAAAAATTAAAAATCCAAAAAAAAAAACAACCCTCGCTTCGAGATGCACATTTCCGATTTCCAAGGTACACTCGTGCCAAATTTGGTAACTGTAGGTCAAACAGGGCGGCCTGTAGAGCGCCAATACACACATGCACACATTGAGCTTTATTATAAGTGTAGACAGATAATAACTACTCTTTCTTTTCGTCTGCTTTTCATGAAACAAATCATTACGCTATAAACAATTTAAAGAGGGATATTTGATATTCAAGCATAATTTAAAAATCAGCTTGTGTAGATTTCCGAAACTTTCTAATATATTCTCAAATAACTGTTTTATTTTTCTTCCCCTCGCATAAAACTATAGGTCTTGGATAAGGTTGCAATGTTTTGCATGGCATTGGCGAACAGTAATTACGAAATATAGGTTCTAGCACTCTTACTAAATATATCGTGCTGATATATATTTTAGACACCTTTATTTTCAACCAACTGAAAAAAAATTGATATGGGACAGGTTTAATTTTTAATCTTTGTTAGAAGCATTTGTAATTCGACCTGTAAATATTTCTTTTTCTTCTGAAAAAAAATTCTGAATGAGAATCTTCTACTGATTGTATTATTTGAGTTTATCACTTTCCCCCCTTTTTTTTAGAAAAAAAAAAAGATTTAAGCAATGAAGATTTAGAATATATTAAAATATAATCATAGTAAGAATTCTAATTATTCTATTACTATTTTAAAGTTACATTTATATATGAATGTTATCTTATTAAGTATAAAGAGATAATAAAGTTTTTTTGAGAATATCATTATGCATGATATTTCCGTAAAGCGCGAAAAAAATCTTACTTTCTCTTAAAACAGAAAAGTTGAAAATGTATTTTAAAAATTAATATGCAATTTTTAACAATTATTATTTTTTATGCTGCAATTATTGAGATAAATATTTAAAAATAAGCATTGTTCAAAAAAACCATGGGCTTCAAAAAATATAATCACTTATTGTGCTAATGGCCAGTAAAACCATGGGCTTCATTAAAAAAAAAAAATATCATAAAATATTGAATCGAAAAAGACTGATGCAAACATTATAATTTCTAGCGACAATTTTTGTTACAATCTACTATGATTAAAAAATTAATTACTACTTATGAAAAAACGTCTGATAATTTCAAAAAATCCAGCATAATGTGAAATCGGCCATCAATATGTTGTACTAGTTATAGTCTCAAGATCACATACTGAATTTCATAAGTCATTCGTTACTGAATTATTGCATTTACATGTATGCGGATATCCATAGTCAAATCTTTGATAGATGTGATTCTAAATTTGATAAGAATTTGTATTTTAGATGCTAATTTACTATATCACGTTTTATCTATTTAATTCTTTACACTTTGTAGTTATCGATTACGCCTGCATTCGAACAGTTAGATAGACAGACATCTTCTGAAAGGATTTCGTTCAAAATTTAATAGAAATTTATAAATTTGGTTTAAAATCCGTACACCAAACTTCATCTGTCGAACACAAAGCCCAACTGAGTCACCGAGAGACGAACAGATAATGTCGAAAGTGTATTTTTCAAACGCAGAGATTAAAAATTTGGAATTCGAATTTTTTGACGATTACAATATTTGTTCTGTATTTGTATACTTGAATGTGAAAAATATTGAAAAGTAAGACAGAAAAAAGATAACAAATCTTAAAAGTTTAAATATAAAATTTCAATATTATTTAAAATTTTGTTAAGTTTCTCTTAAAAATATCGTATAATTCTTCCGACTTACTATTGCTTACACACATGTGTCTCGGTGTCAGAATGTCTCGGAAATGAGCATATAGTTATTTGTCCTCATAGATCAGTAAAATACAAAATACATATTTCCCTGACGAAATGATAACATTTCGTTTTTGTCGAAATAAGTCAAGGTTACTCTGAACATTATTCTTCTGTTCAATTCCATTATTGGTTATAAAAAAGTTTTCCTATACGATCATTATCCTTTCGCCAAGTTTAAATTAGTCCTTTGGTGCTTTATGCCTCTGAAATCGATTTTTCCTTGGTTCTACCATTTTCGTTTAAAGATAGGAAAATGACATCCTTTCATCCATAATTTTCAGCCTTCTGTCATCAATTTTCGTAAAGATTTTGCAGTAGCTTAATAAATAAATGGCGTGATAGTAGCGCCATTCCAGCTGACATATAGAAAATATTTATAAAAATACTGTGGAATGTTGCATGTGGGCATGTGCAAACATTCGGCGCAAATTATAATTTGCTTTAGGCATCTATGATTAGAATAAGGCAGAATGACGCACTATATTAAAACCAGAGGAAGTGTTCTTCCTGAAACTTTCACGTATTATTGAAATTCTTTCTGTTTGTCTATGAACACGATAACTCAAAAATATTCAGAGCTAGACTAATGAAATTTATTTAGTACTAAGACTGCGTAGTCTTAGTACTAAATTTGTAGATTTCTATCAAATTTATTCGAATTCTATTTACAGGAGCTCTATCTGTCTGGATGTCCGAGTACTAGTGAAAATGAAAAAGACAAAATTTAAAAAGCAAGAAAAAAGAAATTGGTAAACAGATTTAATATTTAAAAGGTAGAACAATGTTATATTTTTGAACTAATTTTGTTAAGGGGTTAATCTCTCTACTTTTGCATGCATGTAAACGTGATAGCTCAAAAAGTCAGAGACTTACAGCAATGAAATTTAGTGGCCAGTTTTAGCATCTAAACTGTATTATTAAATATTTAATCAGATTTATCAAAAGGTTGCCATCTTTTGGTTTATACTTTCGTATGCATATAAACATGATAACTTAATTAAATGAAATTTGGTATGTAATCTTTTTACCAAAATAATAGTTCTATATCAAATTTTACTTAATCGATTGATAGAAAGACGTCCAAAATGCATGTTCGATTTTCTTCACTATACTGAAAATCAAATCGCTCATGTGCGAGAGTCTGAAAATAAAAATGTGAGCACTTGTGGCTCTCTCGGTCTTAGTCAAGATCCACAATTCTGTGCTGAGGAGAACTTATTTTTGGAATGATGATTGTCTGTGATGATGATAACTGAAAAATGCTTTCAGCTAATTTTTATTAAATCCATTCTCAAGTAGTCTTTGTTTCGCTGCCCGATTACAAAGGAACATGATAACTACAAAACGGTGTCTAATTAAAATTTGATGTGTAAGCTTAGCATCTAGATCTGTATCAAATTCTGAACAGATCAGTCAAAGGAAAGATCGCCTGTCTCACTGAGCTTTTGCATGCGCAGTAATTCAAAAATAAAATGACTTAAGCAGATGGAATTTGATATGTAATCCAAAGTGATATGTAATTTGGTATGTTTGATTGTGTGGCACTGGCAAAGTTATTGTTAATCGTTTGTCAATAAATGTCAATCTGATTGGAAATATATTAAAGAAAATTAATTCTTTTGATCTTTCTTTTAGATATTTCTTCAAGCAAGTTGAAGAATACTCTCTTGTTCCTGATTTTTAATATTTAAATGAACAGTTTGAAACAATAGTTAAAAGTTTCAGTCCCCCCCCCCCAAAAAAATTAATCAATAGAAAACGTTTATTAACCGACGACAAATGAAAACTTTCAGATTCCGGCAAAAAGATTTTCCAGATGATTTAATATGTGTTAACATGAAAATGTTTAAAAATTGGCTTACTATCTATAAATTGATTCATGTCACACGCATGATGAATTAATATAGAAAAGCACTCTAAATAGAAGACTTCGACCTAGAGTGAACCAAATTTGAAATTTAGTAACTTTTTGCGTAATGGATGTATTTTTCAAAGTTTTCGTGAGATTTTTAACTAAGAATCAATCAAAATTTTAATGTTTTTTCCTCTCAATTATTTCGGAGTGTATTATTGCATAAAATTCATTTTTACAGCAATTTAAAATTAAAAAAAATTCAGTGATATTTTATTTCTATAAACTCCTAATTTTCATAAATTTTTGGAAATGTTTCTCAATATATTTTATACTAGCCGCTTTTGGCGATAAACTGTTTCGACAAAATTAATGCCGAAATAAAATTTTTAATATTTTATATAATTTGGTTTCATAATAGCTTAGTGGGCAAAATATTTTTAAGTTGCAAATTTTGACAATCATATAATTTATAATATTATAGAGGCCTTACGCCGGGCTCTTCATTGCACTATACATCTTTCTAATTTTCTGTCAGCTCCTATAAAATCTGAAATTTAAATTGTAAAGAAAGTGATTAAATTACAATCAAAGTAAAAGCTATTTTTTTTTGCTGAAACATGTTTTTAAAAATATGATTACAGGGAAGAAAATTATTCAGCATTGAAATTTTATTTGTATTAAATAATACATATAATTTTTAACAATCTGTGCAATACCTCAAAGGATTATTCAATAAAAATTTCTGTGATTCATCATGAAATTCAATTTTGAATTTTATTTTTCGAAAGGTGTAAATAATAATATTTTATTTTGTTTGAGTCAATAAATCTATATCTAAAAAAATTATAAGATCTAAATTTTATGTAGTTCTTTGGTTCTAAAGAATCATATTCCGTGAGATATTCTTGTCAATCCTACATTTATATAAATAATAATAACAATAAAAACACGTTTACGATTAAATCTGACCGAGTAAATAAGTTTTGAATATTACTATATTTGGACAATCAGCAATTTTATTATTTTTGGCCAATCGGTCTTGTGGTAATTCTGGGCGCTGATTAGAGTATCTTTGAAAAGATCAATGGAATGTTTTGAATCGCGTGTTTTCAAAAAATAATAGTATTCAAATTTTAAAATTTTTTCAATTTTAGTTGCAATTGAGTGGACTGTTCTTGTTACTAAATACTAACTAATAACTGACTATTGTTAGCTAAAATGTTACTAAATGTTTATTAAAATAATACATAATAATTGAATTAGTAATAAAGGTATTTTAAAAGTCACAGAAACCTTTTTCTTGCACTTATTTTCCCAGAAATTATTATGTTTCAAATTTATTTTATTTCTTACTGATATTTGCTAAAAATTACTTTTTTTAGGTTTGTCTTGCAGTGAGAATTAATTGTTTAATTTGAGATTTTTTCAGCTAATGGCAAAATGTTGATAGAAGTTAATTTTCATTTCTGTAAGCATAATGGTATTAGGGAATAAAAGCCTTTGAAATTAAAATTCCGAAATTTTCTATTTTAATAATAATAATAACAATCTGCAAGCATAATGCGCTTCGGCTGGTAAAATTTTATTTTTGTTTCGTATTATATTATTGGATAATATACTTAAAATGTTTTGATAAAAAAGCTATACGGCAAAATAATTAATACTAAAAAAAATACATGTTTTTTTTTTAAATTTTAAAATGATGTAAAGACCATACTTGCAATTAGTATTTTCAGAAGCAATTGCTGAAAAACGTCAAAATTCCACTTAATTTTTAAAAAATGCTGTCAGGTGAAAATTCTTATTTTCTAAAATATATTTACATATGCCAAGTTTGGCTGTTCTTGTACAGTACAACCCTTTACAACATTAATACACATAAACACACGTATATCTTTATTATAAATAAAAAGAGTTTAAGTTAATGGACGTGACTTACTTACATGAGTTGAGATGATATAAAAACACAATCCTTTGTATTCTATACAATAAAGAGTAAATTATAAAAATGAAATAAAGATTGACAACCAGATTTAAAACCATATCATGATATGATGTTTCGTGTAGAAGTTTGAATCTTCTTTTTTTTTTCTCACATTTTTCATATCAACGCTTGATCTTTTGCTTGCCCATTTATTTAGCTTGCAGTAACTTCATATACTTTTTCATGAATAGTTTTTAAAATTTTCCATTAACTTTCGCATGCATTATTGGTTTAAAATTACTTATTTTACAATTCTTTAAAACATAATAATATTAAAAAAATTACTTTCATTCTTCATTGGCTATCTGGATATTTAAGTTGAATAATTAATTCATTTGATATAAAAAGGTAATAATTATTTTATTATTATTTTGTAGTTCTGTGCTGCTAGTTTGAACAGACTATCATTCATTTAAAAAAATGTCTCTATCTTAGGCATATATAAAAAGAAAAAGATCAGAGTTGTAATAAATTGAATAAGTTTATATGTGAACTTAATAAAATATAAAATAAAAGCATAAATAAAATTATTTCAGTCTTTCAAAGTATTGTTTCTATTATCATAAACACATCTTGAAACAGATTCTTCAAGTTTTATTTCACGAACATGTAACGTTGCATACTCTTTACTTTTGATGTCATACCGAACAGTCCCTTCAAAACATCTGCATTCTGGTTTAGTTAATATTTTAACAGAATAAAATATATATTTTTCTATCTTCTGGCCAAAGGCTACATATCGACCCACAACTACATTTTCGTGCTTTACGAACCTTGATATCAAGTCACTAATTTGGCCTGATTTGGCCTCAATGATCTTATCTAATTCAAGTAGATCATAAGACTCAGTTAAGCCTTTTAAATTTTCGTTTAAAAAGCTCAGAACTGAATTCACAGAGTTTATCACTCGCACATCATCGACTGCTTCTTGCTGAATTACTTGACACACACACCATGGTGCCATGATTCCTGCTTTGTCGCATGTTCTATAAGGAGAAATTTCACTTAACAAACTCAGACCATAAGGAGTCATTGATTCCTTTTCCTCCTCCGATAATTCTCGATGGTGTTCTGACAAATGTACCATGGTTGCATGGACATCGAATAACGTCATCAACCGTTCTTGATTTTTCCTCAGGTTTTCAGAATAATGAGGATATCTGCGAAGGAACCAGGCTGGAAAATGTATAAACATAAATGGCAGTCTTTCTTCGAATTTACCAAGATAAGTATTCCGAATACTACCAAAGCGCACTCCATGATCACTGAAGAAGAAAAGAACACTATCATTTAAAGCACCACTGTCCCAAAGATGCTGTAGAAGGTTGGCAGTGGGAGCATCAGCATATTTAGCGTTGTTAAGACGATCGTGGGTAAGCGAAGAACTCATGACGTAGGAAAAGTAAGGCCGGGGACCCATTACTCGAATAAAATCCTTCAGGTAGTTGAACATGATATCAGTCTCAGTTTGGGAGTTCAAGCACCAGCCACCGCCGTTTTTCCACAGCTTAGATTGATGTATAGCCAAGGCCAGAGGTCGGTAGTAATAATCAGTTGGTTGTTCGTGGAATCCTCTTTTCCCGTAATTGAAAGTTCCATATACCGGCATATCTTCTGTAAAGAATGTTCTATATCCTCTTTCAGCAAATAATTTCCAAATCAGTGTAACATTGTCGAAGAACATAGTGTCTTTTAAAGTTTCATTCCACACATCCTCAGCATAGTGACCAGACAGTAGGGTTATTAAGTTTGGAAATGTATTGTCGCCAACTTTCATATAACCCTTCATTTCGAAAGGAGATAGTTTTTCTTTAAGGAATGAAAGAGTCTTATTGAAATGACGATGGAAATTCAATCTTGAAATCGAATCTATGGCAACAAGAATAACATTTAAGTGAGGTATGATATGCCTTCTTGACGATTTTAGATTTTCAACTTCTTTAATCAATCGCGGAATAGGAATATATTGCTTTAAATTATCTTTACCCACTTTGCAGTCAACCACAACATAGTTTTCATCAAGAGGTTTGCCAAATATCAATTCTCTTTTCTTTCCTAAGACGTAATCGTTTTCTCTGACGTTTCCGGGATCTTCGTATTTTCGACGAATGCTTTGGTAAGAGCATGAAACATTACTTGATTTTAGCTTATAAAACCGTTCTAATATAGTTTCATTAATAGAAATGGAGCCATTTTGTTGTGTGATAAGAAATAATGGATTTCCTGAGCATGGTTTCGGTTCTTTCATTGATATCAAATCTTTCACTGATGGATCAAAAGGGTCTAGATTTGGTATCATGCAACCTGGAGTGTTGATGATAAAAGCAGGGTTACCAAAACTTTCCATTTTGGTTCCTGCTTTTTTCTGTATCTTGGATGTGTATATATCATCCCAAAGATTGCTTATGTTGATCCGATTCCAAAAGAAACCCAGTAGGAAAAGGAAGATCATTACAATGAAAGCTGTACATAATTTTCGCCGGTATGTCCGCGTCATAGGTTTGTTGTAAATATTTTATAAAGTGGAAATGCAGTATATCAAATCTGTAAGAAATGAAAGAAATTCATAATGAAATTTGTTCGAAAGTTATAATAAAAAGAGAATTTCATTAACTGTTTTAAATTTCACAGTTTTTGGTTCATCGACTTCACTAAAAAATTCATACAATTCCAAATCTGAATAAATTCCAAATCTAATAAATTTGCAAAAAGGATAAATAAAGCCATAATATACAATTTTCTTGAACAATCTATTGCTTTCTTTAAGTTTTTAGTAAATAATGTTTTATTGGAATATTTTTAACCTTCTTAAGCCAAGAATATTATTATAATAATATCTGTTTATTGATATTAAAGAACGTAAAAATAGAAAATTGTGAATTATTGTGTGAAACAATATTTTATAAAACACCATTTAGGGGCGAATTCGTACTTGAAATAAGGATATATAAAAGAAGGAAATTTTTGTAGCTTACTGAGCTTTGACTTCATGTTTTTACTTTCTCATATACATAGTACAGTGGCATTATTGAAATCAAATTCGAAGTCGAAAAAAAATTGGAACTCGAGATTTTGTCGAATCTTTACATTTTAGATCTTTCCGTGTTTGAAAAACACTCTTTTGATATTATATTTGTTCGTCACTCTATCTATGGATACAAAAATTAAAAAAAAAAAAAAAAAAAGCCCTGTGATAGACAAATGAAATTTGATGTATTGTCTTTACACCGAATTTTTAGATTTCTGTCAGAATTTGAGATAAATCCATCTAGAAGAAGTCAGTCTGTCCTCTATTTAAATATAAGTTAACACAATGACTACAGACAGGAAGAGCTACAATAATAAAATTTGATACACACATTTAATATCGATAGTGTAGCTACATATCAAATTTTTAGCAAATCTAGTAAGGGGTTGACTGTGTTGGTCTGTACTTTCAGAAACATGTAAAACGAGATAACTCAAAACTGGAATGACTTGAATATCTCAAATTTGATATGTAATTTTATCATTACAGGTGTAGTTTTGTGTCAAATCTTTTTTTTTCCCCAATTGATTGCGAAAAACGCTTCTGAATCAGAAATTCGATTTTCGGATACTATTAACTGCAAGCCAGGCATATGCCAGTAATATAAAAAATTCTCCAAGGATCACACGATCACACCAAGTCAGAAAAAATGCTAAATTCTCGCCAAATATTCGTATTTCGCAACTATTTCACGCCAATGGCAAATGTGACATTCTCTGGAATAACACCTTTGTTAGAGAGTATACGAGAAAGTTTTAGGGCAATCATTCCTGCTTGTTTAACTTTAAAAATTAACTTGCATTTGATGTAAATGTTCTTAATTTAATTAATTACGATTCACTATTGAGTTAAAAGAAAAAAATTGTTAAATTATAAGACGTAGAAGTTAGTAAGAAATAAATTTCATATTATTCTAAATTTTTTGGAAAGAAAAATTAATGATCAAACAATTAATTTTTCTTATATTTACAATGCCTCTACATAGAAAAACAGGCTATATTAAAAAAAATAATGAATCGATATCAATCTCATTGGATTTGGATTCGTTAGATAATTCGTTTGCATCATAGCATAACTGAATTATCAGAGTCGCAAATTTTTTTCTTATATTTCAAAACGATTTTGTAAATGTTCATTAAAAAATAACTTTAACGTTTTTCGAATTTTTTAATGAAGTTAAATCATATGTTTGTTTTAAAGAAGTTTTGACGAAAGTTAAGCCTTAATATTGAAATAAAATGAATAAAACATACCTTTAAAAGAGAATGAAACATTTGACGTTTTACTCTTTGAGGAAATAATTTAAAGCGTACATCCGTGTCAAAATCTAGAAAGGCATACGAGGTTATTATTTATTTATTTTCGAAATAAATGAATGATGTTTAAAACAGATTATGAAATTTCAATAGAAATTTGGATATTTCATCATCACATTTGCTTTTAAAGACTGAAGATAGATTTTTTTAAAAAATAATATTTGTTAAAGATTGAATGAAATCGATGACTGCTTTCACAAGATTTTGTTTATGAGGAAAATTCAAACATTGATATTTTGATTTTTCTTGTTTGAGTCACTTGGAATTGTGAAAAAATATTTTAAATCAGTCTTTGAAAAAGAAATGACTATCGTAAATAAAACGATCGATTTCAATGTAGAACATCGCTTTTACTTCCTCATCGAAGTATACAGATAGAAAATATTTTAACCTTAAAAAATTCCAATTCGAGATTTTAATAAATTTCAATATTACATGCCTCCCAGAATTCAACAAATGTATTTTTCAAATTTTTTTTCCATCTTTCTATCTGTGAATGCAGTAAATCAAAAACACTTTGAGCTTGATGGATGAAATATGAAATTTGGTTTTTACCCTTAATTTACAGATTTCTATAAATTCTTCATAAGAGTCTGGTTGTTCGAGAACAGGCGAACGTAATAGTTTCAAAACAATAAGAGTTTGTTTCATAAAATTCGGTGCAAAAAAATCCATCTGAAGTATAGATTCCTATCAAATTTTAAGCCAAATAAGTCAAGAAGATGATCGTCTTTCTGTCCATACTTTGCATGCACGTAAACACATTAATTCACAAACGCATTGACTCTAATAAAGAAAATTTATTTAGTTTCATTATCTAAAATCCTTATTAAATTTTGGTGCAAATCCGTTACAATTGACCGTCTATTAGTCTGTACATTCTCTTGTATTTATGCATGACAATTAAAATTTGCCATTTGATTTTGTTACTAAAATTGTAATTGTGTGTCAAAATTTGATTTCATTCGGCCGGAAAAAAGCCGGCTAAATGGATATTCGATTTTCTTTTCTATTAAGCACAGAATTCTGTAGTGTCGGAACCTGAAAACGAACGTTTGAACACCCTGGCGTCTTTGGCATAGGTCCAAAATTTTATGCGGGGTTATTAAAATTTTATTAAAGAGTGGGCGGGAATGTTTCGGAGAAAACACTCCCCTCGTTTGTCTTGAAATTTGATTGGCTTGTGTACATATGCAGATTATCAAAATGCTGAACAAATAACACTCAATTCTTTAAAGAAATATAGAGAAGACAGTAGACAAAGTCTTCGTTTTTTGTTTTCAATTATTTAAAAATTGATATCAGTGTTACATTCATTTTGTATTTCCAACGAATGATATCTTATACATATTAATATTTTATTTCAATGCAAAAAATTCATTCTTTTTTAAAGACTTTGCATTGCATATATAATGCAAATTAATATTCGTTTTATATCTATTTTAAGAAGATTTATTGTATCAAAATATTTATTACAACTAGAATTCTTTTAATAAGATATAAGAAACATTTCCACACAGTTTCTATTATGGTTTTATATCAAATTATATTATCAGTGTTTGTCATGCATGTATAAAGTTGCTCATATGAATATAATTATATGTATTTTAAATTTAGATTTGAGCTGTTGAGGGATATAATATGAAGAAGTTAAAAGACCATAGTTCTTGTATGGATGATCTAACTCAAAGGGAGGGAAAATGGTGTGCATGTATAGGAGAAAAAATGATTGAAAATTTTTTCCCTTCATGATATAAGTGTCATGCTATTAACTTCCATTTAGCTATTCTAACACTATGGTAAAAAAAAAAAAAGAAATGTAATGAGAGAGGAATAGTTTTGTGCATCAAATTACCAAATGTTCGCTGATGGGCGTCAGAATTTGTCTTGAACGTGGTGTTTCCGCAATACCGATGGAGGATTCTTAAAAGTACTAAGAAGTAACATTGAAATTACTAAGGTGTTTTGAGCCGGTCATTTGAGATGTATTGAACATGGTTTTCCCATCACATGCCCCACTAGATCTCCTGATTTATCTTCTATTGATTTCTTTCTATGGTGCCATGAAGACCATTATTTATAAAATTCCAGTGGATTCTAATATATTCTTGATAGTATGAACTACCAACGCTACTTTTCGTAAACTATCCGCTACCTTTAAGAATATGCATCAATTCATGAAGCACAGGTGTCAAGCATAAATTAGTGTCAGTGATCGGAATTTTGTACATTTCAATTTGTTCTTGTAATTATTATTGTTGTCCTTTTTGAATAATAAAATGCTTTATACTGCTTTCTGTATTATGTTCTTACTGTGTCTTTATGCCTTTTCATCAGTGGAGTGTAGGGATTGCAATAAAGGTATACCGGGATACCGAATACCGGTATTTTGAGCCATTTGTACAATTTTGTAATACCCATATTCACAAGTTTAAATACCGATATTTCGGTATTTACTAGAGTTTTTAAAATTGTCTTGTAATTGTTTAAATTGTTCAGGGATCGCCAACATAGCAAAATAGTATACGTTTTTGTTTTTATGTCTCCCTAAGGAACGAAATTAATTAGACTATGACTAGAAAGTTGCATCGCACAATCAAGAGAAGTGATAAAATACTATTTGACAACAGATTGTAACCCCCCCCCCCACGCTTTTGCGCATGCATTAGTATGGGTTTACTTTGGAAAAATAGGAGTGAGAGGAAAGATGAAAGGAGATGTTTAGGAGGAGATTCTAAAATACGTTGGGGCAGTTTACTCCTAATGATGGAACGATTTTTGAAATTGAGAAATCCAATCCAAAATGCAATAATTGACTTAAACTAGCAAATTAATTTTTCAGATAGTGAATTCGTCTTAATATCCAGAACAGGTTGTTATAATTAAATATAAAGTTAATATTAAAACTGGCTGTTGAGACATTATATCGGAGAGATTCTAATTTATTAACAGTTAATGCAATAATAAATTTCATATTACAGTCACTGAAAGAGCAGCACACATCACTATCTGAAGAATTATATATTACATTGAAAAATCGCACAGAAGAAAGGCATACCGAAATAGAAAAGGTCTTACGGTATTTACATAATTATAATGATTTTAAAAATGATAAAGAAGAAAAGAGACTAAACCATTCAAATCTAATCAAGTTTATAATAAATTTTCTTAAATTTTTTTTACCCACAAACCTATCCACATTCAGAAGAATTTGTTACAGTTATCGGAGATTATGATGGAGGAGTTGTCTCTTGAACAAAAATTAAAATTAGCGATAAAAAAATTCAACAAACTAAAATACAATACAGAAATCAGCTATATCCAAAATCATCCGACGAGTAATTGATTTATTTGAAGATGAGGGATTTAAAGGTAAATATTTGGAAAAAGTATATCGCAAATTGCTAACAGTGCCACCAACTAACGTAGATGCTGAAAGAGCGTTTTCGAAGCTGATAATTTTTGTGCAAAATTACGTTCCAGGCTTAATGACAGTACAATTGATGCATTATGTTTTTTTAAGATCGCATTTAAAAATTTTGTAATAGTACCATAGACTGAATAGTGATATTTACACTTTTTTGTTCATCTAAACATTACTATTGCCAGGCTCTCCGTTGAACACTCTATACACTTTCAGTGGGTCCCCTCACATTTTGGTATAAATGGTAATGAGATAGCGGATAATTTAGCTAAGACTGCCTCAGCTGACATATTTCATGATGATGCAACACTAACTTATTCTGAAATCTCCTCTATCAAAAAGATGAAGTCGAGTGCACTTTGGAGAGTCCCACCTGCCCACCCTTGGTACTTTGGTAAGTGCCCCGGTTGGTGTCACCGTCTGAATATCTCTAGAAAACAGCAAAACGGCTCTCTCTTTTTTTTCAAGTGGACACACCAAATCCCTCACCTTCCAACACGGACGGAGGATCTTTGCTGAATATTCTTGGTGCAAGGCAAATCAAGCTTCCCTTTATCATATTCTTAAATGTCTAAATTTTACGATTTTTGAGATTTTAAGGGATCCAGGAATCCGCTATTGTTTTTGGACTTTTTAGAGATCCTTTGCTTTATGGAGGTGGTATAGCACATCTATACTATTTTTAGAGATCCTTTGTTTCATGGAGATGGTATAGCACTGCTATACTACCTTGGATCAGAAACAAAAACACTTTTTTGTGATTCAAATAAAGAAGTTGTTTCTTCACTTTTTTGTGATTCTTTATATACTGTTATAATTTATAAGTTACAAATTATTTTTGTGATATTTACATTCTCTAATAAAACTGGTAAATAAAACAAAGAAACACCCGTGTTTTCTTTCTTTTCCTAAAATTTCTAATATCGGTATTAAAACCGGTATCCTGGTATTAAGATCTGAAAAATACCGAATACCGGTATTGAACTTTTGGTCCGATATTGCAATCCCTAGTG
>JAPMOR010037329.1:1537667-1627252 GCA_026543865.1 Argiope aurantia | reverse complement strand
TATTTAATTAATGCTAAATGCGCTTTATAGAAATGCTTACTTTTGGAAGCTCTCGCACTCCGAGTGAAGGGATAAAAATCCTTAATGTTTACCACATTTTTTTAAAAATACCTAAAATTCCATTACCCTTAAAAATCTACACACGTGGAAGAAATGCCTATTAAAATCTCATTATATAAAATAATCCATGGAAAAATTTAGGTCTTTTTTGCTCTTTTGCTCCTGTATCGAGATGGGAATGAATATCAGTTTTATCATCGCTTCCCGTGACAGAATAAATCGAAGTTAAAATTTCAAAAGGGTCTTCATTTCGACCACGCAACTGCTAAAAAATATGTTATCTATATAGTGTTTTTAAAATCTAAGTAAATGAATTAATCTTAATTATAATAAGAAATGTAAATTAAGAAGCTCGATAAGAGAAGTAATAATAGGAAAATTTCTGTTTTCTAAAATTCTGTAAAAATTATTTCTCCCAAAATGTTTGAAAGCAATCTTATTTTTTAATATTTGTAAATATTCTCTTTAATGGCGTTTAATTCAATTATCAGCCAAACGATAAAGACGGAAATAAAATTCCTCTCATGAACATCAGGCTTAAAACTTTTCAATAATTTCTTTCTAAGGATTTTCTTTTCAAAATGTCACTGCCTGATACTATCTTAATTTATTTCCAAATTATGCCATGAATCATAGTAAGAATTTGAATCTATTATGATAGTAATATTACATTCCCTTTTTTTAGAAGAATAGGCAAAATCTTAGACGTGGTTCTGCATAGACGCATAAAATTAATGATCCATTCATTCAGATTAGTAGAGAGATAAAATAGTACTCGTGTCATTCAAAATGTTTTCACTGCAGCTAATCACACAACGGATACAATCTTTATGCATTCAGCTTTATTTTCCTGTCCAATGCATAAAAAGATTTTTATGACGTGGCGAAACAATTTCACTCCTGCTGTCCCAAAAGGCTGCGACATCCGCAATGGTTTCATGTTTCGATCAAAGAATAATTTGAATGGAATGAATCTAGTAGAAATGGGAATTAATTCATAGCATTCAATTAATCCGAATTTCAGTTGTTTCATTCATAAATAGTTTGTCGTTCCATTTTGTTTTTGTGTTGAAATGTCTCTAATTCCTTAATTTGCTAGTTGCATCGCGTCTTTACTTTATTGCGCACAAAGAGTGCAGAAAATAGACATTGTAACTTTAAAAAAAATTATATATATATATATATATATATATATATATATATATATACAAAGTATTTTAGTTCCTGGATTTATAGTTGCACATTTGTGTTTATTATTACTTTATAGTTAAGAGTGAATTTTAAAATTAAAATAGAGATGGACGAATCATGTCTAAAATATATAGGCTATAATGTTTGTGTCAGAAGTTCAAATTTCGTTCAATTTTTATTTAATAAGTAAATTTCAAATTTTTTGAAAAATGAATTGAATTCTTAATGAATTTCAGGTTCCTTTAGGTTCAATACAGACAGACATTTGTGAAAAAAATTACAAAAAAATTTCATTTAATTCGCATAGGTACTAAACTATATTTATTATATGCTACGAACTTAAAGAATTACGAAGTTAATGAAAATGTAACTTACCGTAACAATTTTATAAAATAAAAACAAGCCTCTAGGCATGTGAAATTAAATTTGATGAGAGAGACATAGGAGAAAAAAAAGACGATTTGAAGAGCTCTCAAGACCGTGGCACGAAAAGATATTTAATATTTGATAGAAATTCAGAATAAATACACATATTTTTTAAAAAGTACCCTTTTCATCTCAAAGTTCATCTTACAGTACAATTGTTACAGCGCAGCAGATGTCACATACTGTTGTGCGGCTTACCGAATTCAAATCTATAACGTAAATTCAGCGTAAATTTCAAAATAAATGAAATCGGAAATGCAAGTCCAGTTACAGCGGCTATTGTGTTTGCCGGTTTTCAACGGTTTTCACGGGAACGTGATTAGAAATATCTTATTGACTCGATATATTACGTGTAGATGTTTTAAACATTTTGAGAAGAAAAAAAGATCTTTCGAAAAATTGTTTATTGCATATGAAAGCTAGAAAGTGTAAACGCGTACCGTTATTTGTATTATAAAAACAATTTCTTTAAAGTGCATTAATACATTTCGGAAAACTTCAATATAAACACTGTTCTGCTTAAAACAATTTTTTTCCAATTTTTCAGGGATAAAAATTAAATGGTTGAAAATACTTAGTTAGAACGATCTCTTAGTAATTTTTTTTTATATAGCTCTGTCAAGAATTTTAAAATACCACTTCCCTGAAATTAAACCCGTACCACACTATTTTAAAAAATCTTATAGAAGTATATTATAGACAAAAAGTTCAATTCTTTCAGATAAATGAATATATGCATGTTTTTTAAGACAGTTTCTTATATTTTAGAATGATGATTTTTAACCACCACAGAATTCAGATGTAATTAAATTATTTAGTATTTTATGTTTTTAGAATTTATCATATATTTTTTAGAATTTAGATTAGCTAAATTTCTTTTATCGAATATTCCATACTTTAATATTACATCAACTTTTGAATTATTAATTTTAAAATATTATTATTTTAAATTTTATATCAGTTTTAGTTTTATAAGATTTTTAAACGTATTAAGTAGAAAGTTTTTTTAAAATTTTAATTCTTTAATAAATAAATTTTGAAATTTCCGAAACTAAAATATTTTTTTTCCTACTTACAATATCATTGACTTTTGAGAAATGACTTTCAGAAAATGTTAGCGAATTCATGATCTCGTAGTATTTGTCAAATTCTACAAGCATACAGATTTTAATTTAATTTACAGAGGCAAAAATTAATTTACAGAATTAATATTAAATTAATTAATTAATTACATTACATTAAATTAATCAATTGAATTAATTTACAGATGTAAAAAAGGATTATAGACAAATTAGCTTTCAGATATTACATAGCATGATCAGTTACTTATGTTGTATGATTGGAGCATTATGTGAATTGCCACCATGAAAGAAGAAAATTCCATTCGTAAATAAAAGTGATAAAAGTATCTTTAATTATTTGTTTCAGTATTATTTTAAAAGATCACAGCAATTTTTTCAAGCATAAATATAGTATGAATTTGTATTTGAGCTAATTGATTGCTGCAGGTAATAAAAGAATATAATACAAAGCAGTGTTTTTTTAAAGGACAAAATAGAAATAAATAAACACATTTTTAACACATAATATACATTTAAAAATAGTTTTATTTCTCAATGAGCATTAATTATATTGAAATAAAAATAAAACGTTTGTGGCATTGGTTTCTTTATAAGAACTGGAACTGATTTATCAACAAATGTTTGATTATTGTATTCGTTATCTAGTTATATGTCAATTCACAGCAATTATACAAAATACTACAACATAACAAAATATGAATACTTTATATTTTTCAATCCCTTTTTCAAAGGCAAAAAAAAAAAAAATCTTTGCAACTGTCTTTTTAGTTTTCAGCAAATTCAAGTTGAAAAGTAAATAAGAAAATGAATCAGTAATCAGATACCACTTGAACAATTCGGATCCAACTACCATTCTATAAATTTTAGAATCGCTATTGAAAACTTTACTTAGGTGTGCGTAGTTTAGAGAACAAAAAAAATGAACAATCAAATATTAAATTTTCAAAAATAATTTAATTTGAAATGTAGTGATTAATTTTGAGAAAGGTAATACTAGTATTTTCTTTTCTGTCTTGTAGTAAATTCGATAATGTTATGATTTTACTATTTTAAAAAAAAGAAAGGCGCAGAATTTTTTTTGGAATAAAGGCGCTTATGATAGCTCAAAGAGAAATATAATTAAAATATTTATTAAGAACATTTTACGATATTTTTTAAAGATATATTTTGCTTCATAATCGTTTTTACTTATAAAGGTTGAAGAATCTGGGAGAAATACATTTGTAATATTTTATAGCCTTAAAATTTTTATGAAAACAATCATATTTAGAATCGGGACTGACACTTTAAAAAATTATTTTTTTAAATTAAATGGATTTCGTTCATTAATTATTATTTTATTTTATCTTAAATTTATTTTTAAAATTGTTTTAAATTTTTTTCATTTATTTTGGAGCAAATAAAAAATCAAATTTCAAGGACAAATAAAGACGATTTTGACAAATATTTTTCGATGTTTTTAAAATTAGATAATAATTTTAATGTCTTCTACATTGTATTTTAATCATATTGATCCATTTGTAAAAATTTGCATCTGTAAAACAGATTAATTTGAGATAACGAATATTCGCCAAATAAATGTTTATCTCAATAGCAAATATTATGGTAATATTTTTATATTATTATTGAAAAAAATCAAAATCATGTCGGCTTATGTCTTATAAACAAATCTATTCATTATTCTATGTTTTTTAACATGTTTGAAAAATTCTTTGCGAAAAGTTAGAACTTTCATACCTGAAACGAAAAAGCTCAATTACATGCTGATGCGTGAAAGAGATATCTGCTCAGGCATTTGAAAAAGGATTTTATCCAAACTCTGCGCATTAAGCTAAATGAAAATATTTAATGAAGTTGATTTATTCTATCATGATATACGTTAAATGCGTAAAACCAATTTCATCGTGATATCTATTGCGCATTCTGTAAGAAGCAAAAGATCGTGATATGACGCCAGACTCCAGCTTAATACACAGTAGAGGTAGATGTGAAGCTGCGTTTATTTTTAAGTCAGTAATTGTCCTACCATTAAGACCACACACACACACACAAAAAGAGAAAATGCTATCTGGACAAGAGCATATAAAATCATCAAGACAACCTGATGTCATTGTCCTATCTCTCTCTCTTTTTGTTTGTGCTTGATATTTCTGGCGTGACAATACTGGTTTAATATACACATTCTTTTTGGTACGAGTAGTTAACTTTATTTTATGAATGCATATGCCGTTACTTCAAATGACTCTAGTAGAAGCAAATATCAGAAACTTTGATTTGAGCTTTATACTTCTTTTAATTCTACTTGGTACAAATACGGAGAAAATCCTGAGAATAAATAATATCTATGTGTCTTCAAGTGTAGGATTATACTTAATGATAATGATTATAAGCCTTGCAATAATGCGATTAAAATCTAATAATTTAAAAAATATATATAAAAAATTATTTTAGAGTAAAGAACATGACAACTCAGTATAGAGTCGGAAAATATACAATTAGGTTTTAAAAGATATGCGTAGTTACGCTTATAATGTGACTGTGATGTTACATGAATTTATTCCATAGTTAATCATATGCAATGTTGTAATAGCATAAATGTTTTAAGTTTAATGCGATGCAATTTCTATATTGTTTGAAGAAAAAGATTAAAAGCTAATTCCAATATCTGATATATCATGCTTAAACAAATGTTATTTCCTAAATCATGACATGATCTAAAAGCTATAACTAAATAGCTAAAAATTGGCAAAAACATAGGTAATTTTTTTTCTTTAAAAATTGATTTGTATTTATCTAATTATAATAACGGCCAGAATTTTCTAAATGGTGCAAGAATTACAAAATACTAGAATTTTGTAATTCTTGCATTGCAGTAACGAACGATTATCATGCATTGCAGTAACGAAATTTTTTCAATCTTTCAGTATCAATACAACTGAAATACTGATCTTCTGAGAATTCTTCGTAAATATCAACAACACAATAAGTATCTTCGACTACGTCATGTCGAACAGTACTTTCAAAAATTGCACCAGTAGGATTAGTGATAAGTGTTATAATATAATCTTCGTACTTAACAATTCGATCTCCATAAACAACATTGCGATCAACCACAACATTTTCGTGCTTTACGAAGCGTAACACTAAATCATTAATTTGCCCTAATTTGGCACTAGTTACTTTATCAAGTTGTAAAGCTGGACACGAAGATGTTTTTTCTGTTCTTAATTCATCATTGATACAGTCCATGATGACCTCAGCTGACTTTTTAACTTCTCGTTGTTCTACCCACACCTCTTGAAGTACTTGACAAACACACCAATGAGTGTATATATACGCTTTCTCACAAGTTCTGTATGGAGATATTTCGCTGAGAAGACTCAATCCATATGGAGTATTTGTTGCACTTTCTTTATCGGTCATTTCATGAGTAGGATCTAGCAAATGAACGAGCGTAGCATGAACATCAAATAGAGTTACTAAACGCTCTTGATTGTTTCGAAGATTCTTGGCTATTTCTGGATACTGTTCCAAGAACCATTCTGGGAAATGTATATACATGAATGGCATTCTTTCTTCAAACTTTCCAATGTAAGTCGATCGAATGGCACCAAAACGCAATCCATGATCGCCAAATAAAACAATTACAGAGTTATTGTCAGCTCCATAATCCCAAAGATCTTCCAGAAGTTTAATAGTGGGATAATCAGCATATCCAGCATGATTGAAATAATCATGAGTGAGAGATGATTGCATTGCAAATGCAAAATATGGTCTCTTATTGCCCATAGTTCTTACAAAATCTCTAACGTAATCGTACATAAGCTCTGGTTCGACCTGAGAATTGAAGCAATAAAAGGGTCCTTTCTCTCTTACTTCAGAATTATGAAGAGCAAGATAAAGAGGTCGGAGATAATAGTCTACAGGAGTCTCATTAAAACCTCTTCTGCCATAGTTAAAAGTTCCAAAGAAGGGGCTATCTTCAGCATAGAGAGTTCGATAGCCCTTATAGGCATATCTTTTCCATATGATATCTACATCATCAAAATACATCGTATCTGCTAAAGTTTCATTCCATATGTCTTGAGGAAATCTGCCAGTTAACAAAGGATTTAGATTAGGGAAAGTGTTGTCGCCAACTTTGGTGTAACCTTTTATGTCGAGAAAGGTCTTATGGGTTTTAATGAAACGATGAGTTTTTCGAAAATGACGTAGAAATTGCAGTTTTGAAATAGAATCTACTCCAAGCATGATAATGTTCAAACGAGGCATAGGTGGTTCTATTGATGACTTATTCTGTTCGATTTTAGTTTTGAGCCGAACCAAAGGAAAGTATTGGATAAAAGTTTCTTTACCATGTAGATTACACAAAACTTTTACTTGATCTTCAGGAAGTGGTGTGTCAAATTGAAGTTTCCTTGGTGGCAACAGATCATAATCGTTTTCTCTTACATTTCCAGGCTTCTCATACTTTCTTCTGATGGGATGGTAAACACAAGCAATATCACTAGGTTTTAGCTGATAATGTTCCTCAAGGATGGATGCATTTAAAGATATTGAACCACCTGGCTGTGAGCTCATAAATAAGGGTGGACCTGGACATGGATATGGGTCTTTTGCTTCGTATAGATCAACTACTGATGGATCAAATGGATCCAGTTTTGGGATCTTGCATCCTGGAGTGTCAAGAATTAAACCTGGATTTTTCATTCTCTTTCCACGCAGTGTCTGATTTAAACTAATACTAAGAAGTAATTTAGTTCTAACTAGTTTTATAACTTGTAAATCTTTAATATAAGGATGATCGCTTTTCCAAATTAAGACTGCTATAAGCAAGAGAAAAGTAACCAAAGTGATTGTGATAATTCGCCTTCGACGTATGGTGGTGAGAATCATGGCAGCTGAGTTTTCTTGTTCCTGAGATTTGAAGATCCTATACGAGAATCTGTAAAATGTAAATTAATATTAATGAGTATCATAGTTGTTTACTGGTAATGATAGTGAGAACTTGGCTTATTAGAAAGATTTGATGTGAGTTTGTTGATAATTCGAGTTTTTCTCTGGCTCTTTGCATTTTCAATTAAACATAATATTAAAATATGTGTATTAATTTATTATTAAAATATTTTAATTGTTTAATTTAATTAATTTGAAATAAAAAAATTATAAAAATAATATGTATGTTTGTTTAGGATATTATTGATGAACAATATTTCTAGTTATTCCAATTACAAAAGGGAAATAAATTTTTTCTTATTTTAAAGAGCTTCAACACTTTATATATGAGATTTTTTACTGTTTATTTTGAGGTTTTATTGCGCAACTTCTACAATTCAACTTCTGTTTCCATTTCCTTATTAAAATAATTTAATTATTAAATTTTTCGAAATCTTTAAAATCTTTAATTAATTTGTTAAATTACTTACTTTCCATTTAAAATAAATTATCCATAATTTATCTAAGCTGTTAAATATTAAAAATTTCTTTACCGATATTTTTAATCCGCAAATCATCATTTCCCACTTGCTTTTTTTAAAAAATTTTTTAGGTAACTCAAATTTTTATTATGGTCTGATCAAATTTGATTTAGCCAAATTTCACTATATTTTAAAATAACAGTAACACAGGTTTTTAATCACTAGGATTAGAGCAAAAATATTAAGCAAAATATTCAATTAAGGATTTTATAAAAATTTCAATAATTTGCTGTCGATAATAATATATTTAACAGAAGATAAATGCTTGAGATAAAATAAATATTATATGAATACATTCGAATGTTATGTCACAAATCTTTGAAGTATCATAACCGCAGTTAGAGCAAACAGACCAGTACTTCAATTAATAAAAAATAGTAACCATTGAAGTTTCATAGCCACAGTTAATGCAAACAGATTGGTGCTTCCATTAATGAAAATCACGCCGAACAATTAATGCAAGCAGATCGGTGCTTCAATTTAATAGGATAAATGTAAACATTTCATAAATTTGTGTTTCAAGTAAAAGGTTTGTCTAAAAACAGAAAATATTGCACATGTACTTACAATGAATTAATTTCATCCTTTAAATAAAGATCAAGTTTATGAATGATAACTACGGTGTAAAAATGGAATTAGAATTATTTTAATAAATAACATCAGAAATGAAGAAAATTTAAGAAGAAAAGAAAATTTATTTCACATAGCTTATAATATTTCTGAAAATAAAAAAAAATATTCAGATACAAAATAGATATTAAATAGCAGTAATAGTGAGTAATGAATATATTATATTTACAGTTAGATGCAATAAAAATAAATAGAAACTATTTGGCTATTCCTATTCTGGATTTAAAACCTGTAATATTACCAAATTATTTCAAAAATATTTGTTTTCTTCATTAATAATTTTTTACTATCTACATACTCTCGGAACGTGATGACTTGCACACAAAGATCTTATTATTACATTTTGAATTGAAAATTGAGAAAGAAATTCGATTATTTCTCTACAAACTATAAAGTTACTGAGATATTAATTGTTCGCAGTACTTAAACCTGTGAGTGAAATCATTTGTATCTAAATGTAGCTTGTTGATATATTGAAATATAGAAAAAAAGAGCGACATTTTTTAAGCTTTGTGAGATGCAAAATACCTCACAGTGTCGTATCATAATCCCGTAGAATTGCATTTAATCGCTGGAATTTTATACTCTTTCAACGCCAAATGGAATGATTTTTTTCTATCTTTTATTTCCGAGACTTCACTGACAAATTTCTTGGGCTGATTTTACTTGTCAAGACAATCAACCATAATATAACACACGATCTAACTGTATAACTAAGTTTAAAAAAAGTGACATTTTTTTTTGGTTTTGTGATATGCAAAACACTTTACAGTATTGTATCATAACTCTGTAGAATTGCATTTAATCGCTAGAATTTTATACTTTTTCAACACCAAATAGAATGACTTTTTTTCTATCGTTCATTTCCAAGACTTTACTGACAAATTTCTTGGGTTAATTTTACATGTCAAGAAAATGAACTATAACATAACACATAAACTAACTATATTACTAAGTAAAAAAAAGTGACATTTTTTTTTGGCTTTTTGAGATGCAAAATACCTCACAGTATTGTATCATAACCCTGTAGAATTGCATTTAATCTCTAGAATTTTATACTCTTTCAACGCCAAATAGAATGATTTTTTTCTATCGTTTATTTCCGAGACTTCACTGACAAATTTCTTGGGTTCATTTTACATGTTAAGACAATCAATTATAACATAACACATAAACTAACTATATAACTAATATATAGTATATATATCAACTATGAACTAACAACATAAAACATTAGTTTTACATTCAGAGACTATTACAGTGTTGCCCTTTGTCTATGAAGTAAGAAAGTAAAATAAAAGAAAAGGATTCAGCAGATGAAATGTGCACTCAGAATGGATAGAATGCAAATTCATAATTCAGCATCACAGTTGCATGGCCATATGCCACACAATGAAGATCTTCCTTATCAGCAAAAACTTAATATTTTAGAGTAAGTGTTCAAAGGGAAGCTGGCTTCTCATGTTATTTATGTAACAATCTAGTTCTATTACATTCATAAGTATTAAATCTTAATTGTGAGTTTTATTTACTGTACTTTTCTTTTTCTTAATTTACTGGATGATAAGTCTTTAAAAATTGTCAAAATTGATTCGATCACCAGTATTCATTCATATCCTATAAAGTGTTTAAAAGTAATATTTTATATGTAATAAAAGATATTTGGAATTTCAATGGTTAAATCGATAAGGGACTAAATTGAGCGAGAAGGTGTCTTATGATCATGAAGGAGAAAAAAAAGAAATATTAATCGTCATGGTGTCGATACATGCTCACATTCATACAATTTAAATAATCACCAATTTAATTTTGGAATATTTTTTTCCTTAATAAAGGAAAAGGGACTTGAAGTCAAAAACCAGAGTAAATCAATAACAATAAGATATACAACGGTCTTCTCAGATTACATTTAGTTGTCTTGTTAGTTGAATTCATTGGTGTATTGGTTTTTGAAGTCAAGTTAAAAATCTACAAGTTTCAATAGTTAATAATCAATATTCATAAAATATATTTAATAATTAATAAGTAACAATCAATAATTTTACATTATTTTTAAAAACTAATAAGCAAAAATGAATAATTATATGTATCAATAAATTTAAATGAATTGATTTCTAAATTATAAGTCATTTTGTGCTGTAACCATATTTTCCCCTTTCACATGCTTCTGATGAATAAAAAAAACTGTACTTAACGATTAGTGATTTATATATCAGTATTCTCGTATTTATCTTTCAATGCACTTTTATAAATTTTATCAACATATTCATAAGTATAACAATAGAATTCATTAAATAATGCGTGTGCATTTTTAAACTTTATTTTACTTGACTTGTTTCATATATATATAAAGATGAAGTTTGAAACTATTCATGAAGTATTAGAGTTCGAAAACTCTATATTGAAGTGTGTTCCCGATGAAAATACTGCATCTCAGGATTTAACAATGTATCGAAGTATAGAAGAGTGTTTTCAGTGTCTTATTGATCGAAAATATTTATATAATAAATCATAAATGCTTATGGCATTGTAAACAGTACTATTAAAAAATTAAATGATAATGTATTTCATAAGAAAAATAATCATTGAGCATTCATTACAAATTAAAATATAAATACGATTGAAAACCTGGTTTGCTTACAGTACATCTAAGAATGTCCTACACTTTTACGATTTTATTTAAATGTGTATGCTATAGATAAAAATTTTAGAATTAGTATACTAAAAAAAGCGTGTTTGAAATGTTTTTTTTTAATAATTTTTTTATTACTTTTATATTATTCTTAATTTTAATAACAAAGATAGAACAAAAATATGAATCGCAAAAAAGAGCTCAAGAATGTTAAATAAAAACGAAATGAAACATGCGGAAAAATAGAAAATTACGAAATGAATTTTCTATAATATATCGTTGAGAACGTTGCAATAACAATTAATTTATATTTATAAGTCGTTAATTTAATGCAATCAGATTTCCGTGCAAATGGATTTAAAAAATTCTATCCTTAGAATTTAACACAGAATGATAACCGAGTAGTATATTTTCTTTAGTGATTGATTAATAGATTAATCCCAATCGCACCATGCTCCTAAAGGGCTCTGCGCCAGAACGCAGTTTAAGCTTGACTGTATTCAGTGATGTAACTTGGATGGGACTTGAGATTTGCTATCATTACAAGAAGCTTAAAGCTGTTAAAAATTTAAGAAAATTATCTTTTTTCCCATTAGATCAATGTCTTTAGCATCTAAAAAAATGGAATCAATGAAATCAGATGAAATTGATGCATATAGTCTTTTTATTAGTCAGGTATACTTATATGTAGGCTCTTAGATATATTTAGGTATACTCTTAAATTTACCTTCATAATAAATTTTGAACACTGGCTTTAATATCGTCTTCTGTTGGGTTCCGAGCGTTGTTGACATTTCAGATAATGAAAAGGCCGACTTGGCTGCAAAAACTGCAATATCTTTCTTAAGGACTGGACTTCCATTTTTTGACATTAAGATGGCATTCGCCCGCCATATAATTTCTTCCTGGCAGGAGGCATGGGATTGGCAGACGCAAAATAAACTACATATTATAAAACCTACAATAGGTTTTTGGCCTGTTCTATCTATACGTGAGATAGATGTCAAGTTGACACGTCTCCGTATAGGGCACGCACGATACACACGTAGGCATCTCATTTTTGGTGAGAGGACACCGGTGTGTCCTGCATACAATGTTGATTTCAGCACCAAACATATTTTGATTGAATGCCCTGTTTTTAACCCTGAACGTGTTTCCCACTTTTCTACAACTTTACAAGACTTGGTGGGTGAAAAATTCCACCCAAATATTTTTAAATTTTTAAAAGCCATTCGTTTTTATACTTGCATTTAGCACTTTTTACCTTTTGTGTTTAGCATTGTCTCATTGTTTCACATTTTCATATGTTAATACTCATGTTATTATTGTACTATCACACATTTTATAACCAATTTTATAATTAGCGCTGATTTTACCGTTTGCTTGGCGCAGTATAACCAAATATGGTTCTTGCACCATTAAAACACAAACAAACAAACAAAACAAACAATCATAATAAATTTTTCCGATTTAAACTTATTATCGCATTATTATTAAAAAAAATCACAATTTTGTATAGGCACATTGCATCAAAAATCAAAGAATAAAAAAAATCTAGCCTCATGTTTAAAAGTTATATATGTGCCAAAGAAAACTTCATAACGTATTTTGTTCAAGTTTGCATTTTTTTTTAAAATTTCAATAAATTTAAAAATTCATAAAAAAGGAAAACAAATTAAAATAAAAGTTAATTGGGAACCAATTAATATTATTGCCAAATGCTTCTTCTTCCACCTCCTTCTTGGTTCTCTTTATTCTAATGGGTATAGATAAAGAGTTAGCAGATTATTACGAAAAAATGGAATGATTAATTATTAAAATACTCTACTCTATAGAATAGAAATTGCTTACCTCCCGAAAAACATTTTCCCGCAAAAAAATTCTCACAATCTTCTTAACACACACATGCAGATTTACGAAATCCCGACTAAAATTCAACATTTGCAGCTTCTGTTTACGAATTATCAAAAACGGATCGCAGAGATATGAATTTCCATAAATATCACATTGGTAAACTAAATATGCTGGCAATTTTCAAAAGAGTTTGTTAAAGCAAGCCATTCTGATACAACACCAAAATTTGCACTTCAGTTTGGTCAGAAAAAGATTTAGAATGGAAACAGCACACACACGCACAGAGTTAAGCCTCACAATGTCTATTTTGTTTTTAAAATACACCTTTGTGAAGCCGCGATGTAATATAACTTATCAGTTTTCATCTCCATGCATAATATTGCACAGTCCACATTCTGTTTGTTATATTTCTTTTCAAGAATACAATACAGTTTATTTCACGTTGTGAAATAAATATTTGACGTGGAAATCTGCTATTTAGTATTTAACACTCTGTAGGTGATGCAGATTACAAAATAATACCCCATTGTAATTCTGTTAGGCTCTTGCAAGGTTGGTGTGATTTGAAATTCATCACATTCAGAAGAGGACGGCGCTTCCTTACTTCAACTAGGCTATCCTTTGAATGGGTGATGTTTTTTATTGCCTTTTGTGCTGCATTCGGATATTTCAGTGTGGAACACCTTGGCTAAACCTTCATTTTGTAAATTTTCACCTTGAAAGACACGTTTTAAAATATTTATAAATAGGGAAGGTTATCAGCTGTTTTCAATGCTAAACAAATAAATATGATAAACACAAGACATTTCCTAGAAATTTTATTGAAATTTAAAAAAAATTATAAATTATAAAAATAAATATAAATAAAAAGGGGGGGGGGGCTAAAAATAAAAGAAATACGCTTTTGTTAGTATATTGGGAATCAGAAAGCAATTTTTTAAAAACAAAAACCGTAAGCAGATTTTACTTAAAATTCATCGTTTTGACGGATAAAATAAATTGTAATTTTTTGGTACATAATCTTAATTTTTTTAATACTTTTAATCAAAAAATTATTTTTAAACAAAATTTATTCATTACACATTATACAGTTGTTATAACACTACAAATTACACGCGTAACTGCAAAATGAAAGAAATAACAGTTGATTGTAGTGGATATGTATAACGTATTTACATACAAAATTGTGTGTATCAATTACTCTAGTTGTTGAATGGCTAGAAGAATGATTACATATCTTACAGACGGTGCACCTACACTGCGCTATAAATAAGAATTTTAAATTTTTATGATTACCAAATCCATAATGTATTACAGTGCATTTTAGAACAAAAAGACTGCTCACATACAAAATCTGTCTAGGTATCTAGAAAAATAGGTACTCTGCATATAGATACTCGAAATTTGAGGTCCTTAAAAGAAGTAAAATTCACATAAATACACGTTTCGGTATATCCTTAGTAAATAATATATTTATATTACAAAATATTTATGTTTTCTAATATATTTAACGTTAGAATTATAAAACTTGTCAAACTGACGTGTCCCGTAAATCGGGTGTTGATTATGTTTGTAATTAGCCTCCTTTGGCAACCAGCTGATTCATCGGGAATAATGGTCGTGCTTAGTTACAATTACATGCACTATGATCAAATTTGTATTTAGGATTTCTTCAACAAAATATTTTTAAGCATCAAATTATGGTAAATTATGTAATTTTAATAATCTTACACTTGTTCTGTTTATAATGCACATGCTATTTCCTAACAGAGTCAAGTTTCATGTTATCATAATGCCACTATAAACGTAATTCTCTGAAACTAGTTCCCATCAGCGACCAGCTTGTTCGCTTAGATTATAAACTTTTTGAGTTGTTGAATATTAATGCATATACATTTTTAAATTTCACCTTGTCATTTGATAGGGCTGAGAAACATAAATTTAATTGAATGAGTCAAAACAAATTATAGTTGTAGAAATTAAAAAGTACATAAACTGCGAAATAAAAATCCTATTTGGGGCTTGGGAATTAATACCCAAAGGAAGCATTTTTTTTTAAATTTTAACATTGGCAAAAGCACGTTTTGATGGATGAGTTTGAGTTTCATAACAATAAAAATTATTACAAGTTGTGTATTATGTTTAAAAAATTATTAAAAGTAAGGAAAACATGGTACAGAAATGAAATTTATTCATTAAAAAGGTAATTTTTTAAAGATAAAACAAAAATTATTTTTTTTGTCAATTATTGGATTTCTTTTACATCTTCTTTCCTTTGAGTGAATAGATTTTTCGATGAGTCTCATTCAGAACATTTCTAATAATAGTTTTCATTAACTTTATTAATTAACGAATTGTTGAATTAAGTACATGTGTAACAATGTTTAATGAAGTAGTCTGAAATGTTCATGTACTAATTTGCTAACATTTGACCATTGCCATCTGACTATATGTAATAATAGTGATTTCTGTGCAATGTACGTTAGCGTTATATATATATAAATACTATCTTTTAATTACATTTGCCTTTCGTGTTCTTTTCCTCAAATAAATTTCTCTAATAATGAACATAATCTTTCTTCTTTAGTTTCAACAATTGGAATAAAAAATCGACCAATTAAAGATGTGATGAAACTGTAAAAGTGGTTTGAATTTCACCTAGGCAATGAAATTCAAATCATTAAAAATAATTTTGAAAAATTTTCGAAATTGAGGAAAGAATAGTATACGGCAGGTAAATTGGTATCATAGAAAAAAAGACATATTTTTGAATTTCAAAATAGTGCAAAATTTAGTTTTAAATAATAATATTTTCGAGAAATATTTTTCAGAAAAATATTACTATCTCTTTTAATTTTTTGTAAGTTAAAATTTAAAAAAGTCTATAGGAAATGTGCATTTAAAATATGTTTCCATTTCCAGTAGTTGGCTTTTTAGAGTGCAACTAACACACACACGCACACACGCGCGTGCACACACACAGAGAGATCTGTATATGAAAACAAAAATCGTACAATATATATAATAATAATACTCTGATCAAAATTTTAATCATATTTAAATGATTAAAGCTTCATGATACCCTATTTTTTTTAGTTTACCTTCTAAGTTCTTGATAAAACTTGTCTGATACTGTTTATATACTAATAAAAAGGTGTTTCATTTTCTCCATCTTATTAATATGCGTTTTCTGCTTATTAATATGAATTTTCCATATTGTATGTCAGTATGGGAGGGAGAAGGGCAAAGAAAGGCGAATGGATTTAGCAAAAGGGGTGAAGAGAGAGTATAGATATATGGAGGAAATAGTCATAAGTAGAGAATATTTTGTGACTATTCCCGCTTTGTGTCTACCCCCTATCCCTAAAAAAAAAAAAAAAAAACGACGAATGAGATCGGGATTAGGGTCGAAAAAGATTACTAAGTCCTGATCGTCATTTGTCTCTGCTATGCCACTCCAGATTTAACGGACACTGAATATTTGATGAAAATGAGTTTCGAGTCTGGTGTTCTCTGATCAGGATCAGAATCATATTTACAGGACCTCAATGTATATTGAGTTACTGGTTTTGTATCTCTGTAAGAAAATGAAGACGAAAGATGATCTCTGCATTGAAAATGATATGGAAACTTATCTCTTATGCTATAATTTATTGATGAGAACAATGTCCTGCAAAAGCAAAGTGCTTTTTCATTTTCTGTGCGTTATCTTTGACTCAGTGTTTGAAAAAAGTGATAAGCATGATTTCCATTAGGAACCCAATTAGTCTGTGAAACAATTTATTGCGAGATAGGAAATAAATAAAATATTTTTGATATTTCTTTACCGAAAATTATGAATGCTTCCTGTCAAATGATTATCGAAACATTTATTTTTCTCTTAATGTGCTTTTTCTATCTGGTACAATGTTTACACAAAAAAAATCTATTTTTTCCCAGAATTTTCAGATAACAAAAAATGATTTTTGTGATGGATAACATTTGACCGATTTACTGAAACCTTGTTAATAGATAAGGTTTTAATTTGGAAACGCCCAGAGCAGGTTATATATATATATATATATATATATATATATATATATATATTATGTATAAAAATTATTAAAATTTTCATTCTAAAACCATTTATGCGAATGAATTACATCTTTTTAAAATTTGAATTTAAGCCTAATAACTTATTTCTTTCTTAAATCTATAGTGATTATGCTATAATGTTCAATAATTATTAAAATATTAAAGGAGATTTGAACTTCTAATCTAAAATATTGCGACATAATAATATTTTAGATTCATTTGTTTTTGTTTTTTGTTTAAAAATTTAGCCTTACTTTAACGGCAAGGATAAAGTAAACACAAAAAAATACAGTAAAATCGGTGCAACGGAAATGAATATAAATGCAATAACTAAAACGATGAAAGCGTTATTTACTGAAAATATTTTAAAAAAATACTAAAATTAGAGAAATAAATGCATAGAAATAAAAATAACAAAACAGTTTTTGAATTTTAAGGTAAATAAAAATGAATCATGGCTATATTCAATAATTAGTAGTTTCCAATGTAAATAAAAACAAATAATTTCTCAGTAAACATATATTACAAAGAATTAACTACCTGCTAAATTTGGTAACTCTAAGTGCAACACTCTTTCTTGTAGAATGATACTTACTCCATGCATGTAGCAATCTACAAATAACTTTTAGCCTATAAATATTATCATGCTAAATTAGCAGTATTAACAAATTATTAACATCTATGAAAATAATTGAAAATGAATTTCTGTAAAATATTCTAAATAGATATATATTTCCATTAAATTCTAAATAAAATTTTCGTAATTATAAAATCACGACATTGAAAATGCTTTGCCAATTTTTTTCTAATCATTTTGCTAATTTCGATTTGTATATATATATATATATATATATATATATATATATATATATATATACTGTTTTCAAATGTTATTGTGAAAATATATAATTAAACAATGATAGGATTGTTATTTTCGGTAAAATTGCAGATTTTTTTTTGAAAAAACGGTTATAAAGGCACACCTTTCTCACAGATAGCAATTTTTGCAGAAATTTGTTCCAATTTATTGATATTTGTTGGTTTATCAAAAAATGGTTTTAAATAGTCATAGCCTAAAGTTTATAAATATTTAGAAATGAAATAAATACTGGAAATAAATACAAACTATAGAAAAATTGCGTACATACCGTTCACTTAAGTGATCCTAATTCAGAAGGGGAAAAAATCTTATGACAGAAAACACAATTTTTATCAATCTCAGTTTTTATCTAAGTTCTGAATTATTATTTTTCTTCTTTTTTTCATCTTTTCTTGTTTCTAACTTATTTTTGTTTTTGTTTTAATTTATCCGTGCTTACGCACATGTGTATGAAAAGGATTCTAGGATTTCTGACCATTTTTTTAAATTTAAATATTATTAAGATATATGTAATAAAAATGAGGAAAATTATTTTTGATCAACTAAATTTTTTCAGTCCAAATCAGTGCTGCAGTCGTTTTAGTTGATGGATCTTAGAAAAATTGTTATTGATAAGGTCGGTTAGATTCTCTAATTTGCATATTTTAAAAAGTTCATATTAAATGAATAGCAGGATTTCTGTTAATAATACAATTTTTCTGCTTATTTACACTTTGAGGACGGATTATTTGACATAAAAAAATTTAACACAAATAAACTTTTAATGATAAAATTGCACCCCTCTCTGAGCGATTTTCTAAAAATTATCATTAAAATTTTTATAAATTAAGAATTTTAAAAATCCTCTAGATTTTGATCTTTTGTTCACAATGTTATTAAAAAATAATAATTCCGACATATAACTTTCAAAGCGATTTAAAATCCAAAAGTTCTTATTTTTAAAGCAGAAATTTTAATGAGTATGCTATTGTCCCTAAATTTTGACTGCTTTTTAAAAATATTTTTTTTTGTATAATTTTCAGTTATACTTTTTATTGTTGTTAGACAATTAATGTGCTCTTTTTTCATCATATATTTAATCGTTTGATTTTTTTTAATTTTTTAAAGGTGACGAAAAAAGATTTGGTTTGCCGTTTTTCTGAGTTTAAATGTAGAGTATTAAAATGAAGTTCCACTACCACGAATTATAATATATAATTAGAAGATAGAAAGTCTGAACAAGTAATTTCTTTTGATAATATAATGGCATGGCAGTCAACTCTTTTAGGAATGCCTAAGCAAGTAATAAATAGAACAAGGGTAATCCTATTAAAATAATTCTATTCCATTTCACTTAATGCTCCACTTTAATTTGTTGAAAGAATCATGACCATCATGCATAAGAGATTATTTGAAAACGGTTATAACTAATATCTCTGGTTGACCAGATGTTCGCCAAAGACGACTAGTATTAGAATAAGATATATTTGGAGATACGTTTTCCGGTAAATTCTACATAAGAGAGCATCTGTTTGAGGTACTCATACATGCACAAAAGAGATAATTTGTATTTAAAAAGGAAATGAATGCATTTTTTTGGGGGGTAAATGTTATTGATCCTCAAACAAGAAAATCTGTTGTTGTGTTGTGACTTACGGAACTTTACAAGCCAGTTGACAGTTATTCGTCAGGGATTTAAGCCGAGTGAGCTTCTATTGTTTTTTCAGTAGCGCCAACTAGTCGTGCTCTTAGGTACTAAGAGTACAACTTAGCTACTTCATGCGTCACATTCGCTTGCACAACTCCTTTTTACGGGGGGGGGGGGAGCAATCACACCTTACAGATAGAACACAGAAAAAGAACAACCATGCCCGAACCGGGATCTCGAACCTGGGAAACCCAGATCACGGGGAAGACGCGCTAACAAGAAAATTTTTAAGCAACATGATTTGAAAGTATTATTTCAAATATTTATTAAAATGCGTTTTTATCATTGAAGATTCATAATTCTTCAAGTGCAGAAAGAATTAATAGACACATCTATCTTATAAATAGTCTGGAATATAATTTATTACGATATTAAAAATTATTTTCCAAATTTTTTGTCTAATAAAAGAGGTAGATTAATTAAGTACATGATTAATTTTATTTAATTTCAAATGAATTATTGTTTTTTCATACTGATTCTATTTTAACAAATAACAGTTACTGTTGCACGTTAATATTCTACACAAAAGATAAAAAAAATTGATAATATTTGATTTTTAATTTTTCGAGACTTGGGATTGATTTAAATAGCTAGAAAATATATTTAAAAAATCATCTTAAAAATTTAGAAAAATATGGATCTTTTGGATTGGTTAAATGAGAATCATAAATCATTGCTGAAATGGTAAAATAAAAAATGAAAACGGTTTTTATTTTAGCCAGATTAGAAAGTAATATCTTAACTGAAGGATGATCAAACTACGGTTGATTTTTATCAACTTAAATGCGCGTAAGTTATTTTTAATGCCATAAAAATATGTAAGCATAGCAGAAAAGGACGTATTTTACGGAACAATACAAAAATAAATAATATAATCTTTTCGTGTTTACCTTGATATCTATGTAAAATGACAACAAGTAAAAATTTAAAATAGAACTGCATTTGATCTCATATCCTCACTAAAAAGTCTAT
Organism: Argiope aurantia; assembly: GCA_026543865.1. Lineage (NCBI taxonomy): Eukaryota > Metazoa > Arthropoda > Arachnida > Araneae > Araneidae > Argiope > Argiope aurantia. The sequence continues at coordinate 1,606,287 of JAPMOR010037329.1, read as the reverse complement.
TTGCATTCTTTTTAATTTCATTTTCATAAGCTGTGTGAACTGAATATGAAATAGCTGCTTCATATAAGATGAAAGAATAATTCACTTTTAGTCTCAAAACTTGTTTTATGAAGTGTACTAATTGTAAATTTTTTTAAAATTGGAGCGTACGTTATCAAGAATATTTACATGTTTACTCCTTATCATTATTTTAGGGTTAAACACATAAAACATGAGATAATATTTTATTGCTTAAAGATCTTCCAGAATTATACCGTCATGGTATATAAAAAGGTCGTATGTCAAAAACCACACGCATCAAAACATGTGGAATTTTAATATAACAGCTGAAACACTAATGTCTTGCAACACTTTGTTTGGACAAAATGGTGCAAGTCTACAATTTTGACAATAATTACATATCCCATACAACAACTTCAAAGCAAATTAACTTATCTATATAAATGTTTTGACAAATTTGACATGGAACATTTTAATGCAACATAGATCACTTGCTTTATTTTTATAAGTTTGATTTCCTAACATATACTTCAAATCTATTCCATTCATTTGAGCAAGATCACATGTTACATTTACACGTCTGCAAGTTGACTTCATAAATAATCCAGTATTAAAAGTTCACAAGAACGAATAAAACTTTCCCCAAACATTATAAGATTATTCAACGAAATAAAAGAACAAAACAAAAAAAACTTACCAATTAATTCAAAACAAATTATTTCATGAGCATATTGAAATATATCTTACATTTTAAGAAGAAAACATTTCTTCCAGTTTTCCCTGAAGAACGCTTCCTGGCTTTTCTGGAATTCTATGTCGACAGCTGAACAATCTGGCCTTCATTAATTCAGATATATACATAATCCATCGAGATCTATGATACGAAATCTGTAGCATACAGTCACTATCGTATATTAACCCGATATTCACGTTTTGCAATAAGGAATTAAATGCATGCTTGCATAACAGTTAGTAGTAGTAAAAGTAAATTACTAAAACATGCTTGTAGATGCGAAAGGCATTTAAAATTTCTTCTGTATTTCCATCAAAAACTTTATTTGTCTCTTTCCTTCTACTGATAGCAACAGGTGTTCTATTAGCGTGCATTAATATTGCACCATGTCACGACCTAGACCAGGTGTGTACTTAAAAGAGGGATTCAAGTTAGAAAATAGAACTGAGAGTAATAGATTCAAAGCTATATTAAATAGATAGGTCAGTTGATTTTTTCTGGAAAAGGTATATGTTCTTCTGATGTCACAGTCACATGACAAATATGCATATATAAATCTTTTACATTTAACGTGTGAAATGATTTGAACTATAATGATGATACAAAAAGTCATATGATGTCCTTTTTCCTCTAACAAAATTCCCACATAATTTCAGAATGAAATTCCTACTCCCATTTGACATGTATAGAATGAGCATAATTCTGTTTAAATATGATTTTGACATTAAAAAAAATATCTATGATTTGCATGATTCTGAATTTTCATCGAGATGAGAGGTATTGATTTTTCGGGCGAAGGAGGAGAAAATACAATTTTGCGTAATTGTTGAATACTTATAAGAACTTTTTGAAAGTTTTTCAAGTTGTGAGAATTTTAATCGTAATTATTCAATCGTTGTTATTCAATCGTTTTAATCGTTGTTAATCAATCGTAAACCTAGCCAACATTTTAAGAATTTCATGCTCACTTCACTAAATTGCACAAATTTGCTTATAATTTGCAATGAGACTCAATTTCAATTAATTGCCATAGTTTACCATAATAAGCTTTGAAAAATTGTACTGAAATTTTTCATGTATATTTGAGATTCAAAATATATTTTTTAGTGTTGGCTCCAACAGCATAAAACTTTGAAAAGAAATTAAGTAAAACAACTTTCAAAGCTTACAAGCCTTTTCACAAAGACGGCTATTTTTCAATTATTTGAGACTAAACAACTCTATAATTTATGATATAATTTTTATAGTATAATATAATAAAATTGCTTTTGATTCTAATGAGGATAAAAAGTGATCCATTAGTCTAATATTTTTTTGGGTAGATCTAATATTAGGGTCATTTAAGTGAATAATGAAAACTATCCAATTTTTATTTCTGTCAGAATATAAATAGGATGATTCAAGACTTAATAATGTTATAACATTTTTCTATTGTTTTAAGAAAATCCATAATTTCTAAATCTTTGACCACAGGCAGACATTATAATCATATTTATTAATTATACTTGCAAAATGGACTGATTTTTTGAAATTAAAAATCGTTTTAAAATAGAATTGTAAGTAAATGGCAACAATGAACAGAATTTTTCTCGCAGAACTTTAATATATGATGTCAAAAATTTTTGTTGGTAATTTTCTCCTCATTAATACCAAATACAACTGACAGATAAAACTTCATTTTCAATGTAATTGTCAACTATTGGAAAATTGTTGGAAATAAACATAAAAAAAGTACTTGAAAAGTTTACTATTACCAGTAATGAATATAAAGCGATATACGATTAGTGTGAAGTTTCTCACTATCGTTCATGAGACGATTGCAAATTTGGTCCGATTCGAGAGCAGTGGCATAACGACGATGAACACGAGCTATAGATGTTTCAGATGCCAGTCTTAAGGGATGTATTTAAATTACTTTTAAATCTCAAGCCTGAAATACAATATACAGAGTCGTTTACATATGCAAAGTTACAATTAAAAACAAAGTACAGGAAAATCTTATTACTCCACAGTAGCCATTACGCCCCTGTTCGACCTGTGTAGCGGTTTTTCATTTCAAAATGGAACAACAGGAATGAGTAATATAGGCTAGATCTGATGAATACGATAACCAGATTATTCCCTTGCTACCAGAGGGTTCATGGTTATCAAAATGTTCTTCCTGGAAACTGAAAAACTGGACCAAACTCCTGAGGTCTCGCTCTTTTTTTGTACAAAGCCGATTTTTTGTGTAAATCGCATGAGAATATAGAATTTTCGCTAATTTATGCAAGATTTTTAAAAACGATTTAAATTGACTCTTTTATGAAACAGGACAAAATAATGTATCTGCTGGGTACAACTATCTATACAGGTATTTTTTTATGTGCTTCAAATGATTTTAAATGATTCAAAATTGTTTCTGAAGTTAGCATCTAAATCTGGAGAATCAGGAAACATTTGATACTAACTTTAATTTCTAATCACACTTTTTAACTGTCTTATGAATAATTTTCGCAATCTTACCATTCCCTTTTAAAAACTGCAAATTCAATTTAGAGCATTCTGTAGATGTTTCCATAAGTAGAAATCTGAAGTCCTTACATAAAAAAATCAATTGACAGTGACAAATTTTCAGAAAGATCAAAGGGATACAGGCATTTCTACAAATCATTTCAATATACATACACATTAATATACACTTCGATATACATAGAGGATAGTTTTATACATATTTGATATTGAAAAGAATGTTCTTTCCTCCCTCCCATTTTTTTCGCTTACTCTCCAATAAAATGCTATTCCCTTCCCCATCCCGCATAAAATTGTAAATCTTGGGGAAGACCAAAAATGCCACGAATGCTTAGATTTTTATTTTCAGATTTCTGCACTTTAGAGTTGCGTGTCTTGTATTATAGAAAAGAAAACCTGTACTTCTGCATTAATTGCATGAAAATGTCGAACAGTAGTTATCTTTGGCGTGAATCTAGCGTGAGAACTTTGGCATTTTTAATGATCAACCGCTTACATACAGTTAATACACAAGTGCCAAGAAATCGAGTAAGTATTTTTGCATTTGTGTTTTCCGCTTATTCACAAAACTACAACTGTATTTACAAGAACACATACCAAATTTCATTTATTTAAGTCATTACGTTTTTGATTTATTATGTTTACTTGCATGAGAAAATACTGACTATTAGAAAAACAACCTTTTCCCGAATTCGGTCGAAAACTCTATAAGAATCCGCTCTTTAAATTCAAAAGCTTTGAACCAAATTTCACTTTTTGCAATAGCCTCATTTTAAATTTAACTGAATTATTAAATGTTTGAATTATCGCATTTACATGTATGCAAAAGTAAAGACCGATAGATGGTCAATCAATTACACATTTTTGACCCCAATCCGATACGAATCTAAAATTTAGATGATTAACCTGTGTGCTAAATTTTAATTATCTAGCTTCTTACGTTTTCCAGTTATCGGCGATAAGTACAGAGGAATTTTCTCAGAACGGATTTAGCTTAAATTTTGATAGAAATGTACGAATTTAGTGTTAAGTCCTTATACCAAATATCAACCCACTTTGTTAAAAACATTTCTGAGTTAAGGGGTTCACGAACATTCAGAAATAATCGCAAAAAAGTGTTTTTCAGTTTCGAAGAGGCCTGAGATGTAGAGATTCATCAAAATCTTGAGTTCATTTGAAGATAATTATATTTGAATTGAATTTTTTAAAAGATTATTATATTTTTCTCTATGTATACTTAGTTTATGAGAAAAAAATTGCTTTACAAAAAGTATAAAGCTGCCCTGTGAAACAGAAACTCCTATCTTAACTTTTATTAATCGCTTTTAATTTTTTACATCTTACTTTTAATTTTTGTTAATTAGAAATCAAGTTGAATTGATTCATTTTTGCACAATAACTTCAGAAAGTACTGTAGCGCAAAAATGAATTTCCCACAAAAATTTTTGAAAATTATCTTTTTAATGATACTCTTTTAATAAGCGTGCCATTTTCATTAAATTTTGGCAATTTAAAAAAAATGTTTTTTCCCCTTATTTTTAACTATAGATTATGTTTCTGCCTTGAAATTCAAACCTTTTTCATTGTTTCACCAAATATGTAATTACGTGAAAGCTAAAGAAGAAGGATTATGTTTAAAATTTATATAGTTTACAAGATGAATAAATAAATAAATAAAAAAAAATTGAAATTACAATATTACGAAATTTAGAAAATAGCTGAATCGCACATCTATTTTGATATTTTAAATAGATATAGAATTCTCGATATTGTTTAAAGAGTTCTATTCTATGAAATTACTCTCTACTTATTGCTAAATCAAGACTTTTAAGTCATGCATGATGGCAATGTATAGGATCCTAAAAATAATATTCAGGTGTCAGACATTTTAGAGGCAACTGATAAACTGTTCACAAAAATCCATTTTTTGAAAAATGAAAGAAGTCAGGTTAATTAAAAGAGCATAAAAAATAAACTACCATTCGGTTTCATTATACTTCGAGGATAGTTTTGTATACCTCTACGAAGCGGTAACAAAACAATTTGGAGTTGTTTAATAAAACAAAGATATGTATCTTTCTCCAATAAGTAAAAATACAAAAATGAAAATTTCAAAAATAAATATTTTAGATACCCACTAACAATATCAAATGGAGTACGAATATTTTGAAGTTTTCCCCTGATAAAGCATTGCGCTTTAAGCTGAATGACAATACAAGAATTTTAAATACAATAAATTAGTCGCCTTTGGCTACAAGCTTGTTCAATTTGGGTATTATCTTTCCTAACTATTAAACTAAATAGGGAATAAATTTATTTAAAATTTCCTTTATTATTTGATAAATCTAAAAACATGTAATAAATGGAATCAGTTTACTACAAATATAAAAAAAATGGGCCTATTTAAATAAAAAAATGTATTCACTGAGAAACAAAAATGGAAGTGAAAATTTTACTTTGGAGTTATTGTGCAAAAAGAGCGAGTTTTTTAAAGTCTTAATTTTAACAATGCCAAAAGCAAATTATTGAACTCAAGAAAATGGTTTGAATTTTTCATTAAAATAAAAAAAAAGTGTTACAAATCGTTTATAAAACCAATTTTGAAATACTTATAAAAATTAAAGAAAAAAACTGTATGAAAATGAAATTATTTTCTAAATACTGTTAAGCTAATTTTTAAAATTTTAATGTGTAAAAATCATATTTAAGATCTAATATTTTTTGGATGATACAAAAAAAAAAACCATGAAAAAATTGAGCTTTATTTTCAATTAACTAATATTTTAATTAACTTTTGGATTTGATAATTGACAGTTAATTTTTCTCTTGTTTTAAAATTCAGTTATATTTGTCCAGTTCCATCAAGATCGCACAGAAACTACAGATTTGTACAAAAGAAGATGCATACAAGCATTCTTCTCTTGGAAAAAAGGAATTACTCTTAGTTTATACTAGTAAAGAACAACACAAATCTATTTGGACCCTTTAAGTTTTTATATTTACTTTAAAGTAAACGAAACTCATCTACAGGATTTAATCATTAACATAAAACTTTATGAAACAATTTTAAATTTGAATCACCATTAAAAAAACAAAAAAAGGTTCCAACTATCTAGTCCAATATATAGATCATGGCAGTGTTTTAGACTTAATATATAATTTAATTTTAATTAATTATATATTAATTAAATTAATTTTAATTTAATTTAATTTTACTAATTTGCGCTTTATTATACATCAGAAATAAGATGCACACACACAAAAATGTTGTTATTTAATGTTATCGCAATACGCATGTGTTAAATTCAGGAACTAAATCAATGACCATCAGTGCTATAAAAATCTGTTTAAAATATTCTTTAAATTTATTAAAATTAAGAAAAATTGTACGAAATTAAAACTGGTATCATTGAAATGCTTATTTTTGGAATTATGAAGTGGAGTGGAAAGTAGTTTCTCTGCAATAATATGCTCCGAAGTTACTGAAGATAAAATTATAAAATTCGAATTATTTTTTAAAACTTCTATTGGAAAATTTGCAGAAATTCTCTCATAGCGAGAACCTATATTCCAATTCCTTCCCATTTTAACATTTTTAAGTCTCGGTCTAATCTTTAAAGTTTGGTGAGTAATTTTTTTCATTATCGGGTAATTATTTTTCATTATCATGTAATGTATAGACATATAACCTTTATGAAGCATTAAAAAAGTGGTTTCTGGGCATTAATTTTAGTCTGGTTTGAACCAAATCGTTTAATATTTTAATTTATTAATTGTACCTTACCAAAACTGAACTAAACTTACCTATTTTCAACAGCTGTTTTAAAATGATGTTTTTACAAATTCATTTAGTCGATACCTTGAATCTTTTAAATAAACACATGTTCTAAGCATTTCTGCACTATTAGTAAAGAGGGTAGAATTAACGATACCTGCTCACAGTTCTACATTTCGAAATACCGAAACATTTATCACATAAGCTGGTTTTAAGTTTCACCATAATGACTGCTGAGTTGGCGATTAAATTTCTGGTTTAAATTTACATGCCTTTTTTTTTTCTTTGTGTTTCAGATCAATTAGAATTGTTTTCTATTCGAAAATTTTGAAATACACATGGGGATTCTTTATTTTTGATGATCCGACAGAAATCATTTACTAAGGACAAATTTTCAATAATTATGGAAAGATAAATATCCTTTTATTGAATTTAGATTCAAAAATAGCAGATAAAAAATAGGTATGAGTAAACTTAGTCTTTATAAATAACATAGAATAATTGAGCAATTATTGCAATAAATATTGTGTCATAGTGGCATAACATTTCCTCAAGTCATTTTGAATTTATTTTCTAAGAATTTGAGTCATCTTTATCTCATAATATAGCGCAATTGTTTTAGTAATAGCTATTAAATTATTTTGATCAAACTTTTAAAAAATTAAAAAAAACCTTTCAAGTCATTTATTTACTATAAAATAAATATTGTTTTTATTAAAAAAATTCGACTTTTGGATTTTTATAAATCTCTACTCTTGAGATTTCTCTGATTAAACTATTTTTAACTATTTTCCTGCCTATTTAGAAATTAAAAATAAATCCCACGAACAAAACTGGGAGAAAGATGATTTGATATCAAAATTTGTATAAATTTTGAATTGAATAAATGAATTTGTATAAATGAAATCCGTCAAAGGAAAGCCTGTCTGTCTGTACGCCTGTGTACATGTGAAATGATCAATGATCATTCAAGACCGTAACAAATTAGATAGGTGGAATTTTTTATAAGGTTTGATCACTATGATTGCGAATTCGTATCAATTTGCGGTTGAAATCGTCAAACGGATTGACTGACTGTCAATCTGCCATGCATGTGTGAAACCGATTAGTTTAGAAAACTGAAAGATACAGAAAGGATTTCTGCAAAAGAAATGTTCACAGAAGATGGATTTTGTGCTGATCTTTGAACGAAATTTCTCTCAAGTATAAATTATCTGTTCACATGAAAGTGAAATATGATGGAAATTTCTACGCTTGAGTATGAGGACTCTCTAGGACAAAAATGAAGTGATATAATAGAACAGGGCAGTAAAATTATCTGCATAATGATTAGAGGTAGGATAGATTAGCGCACCAGGAAAAAAAGTTTAAAAAAAATTCTTTAGTAAAACATTCTTTACATTTTTTTAAAAAATTCTTTTTTAAAAAATGCGTATATTGTTACAAATTCTACACTGATTATAATAAAACATCGAATTAATAATTTAAAATTAATCATATCATGCTAATTATCTTTATCACAGTTGTACTAAATCCTTTGCAGACAAATAACAATGTACTGAACCTAATAATATCTTCTATAGTGCATTCCCTTATTGGACAATGAAAGAGAAATGTTATATACATATTAGCCCTAGAGAATTGCTCGCATCGCTCGCAAAAAAGCAAATACTGTGCTTCCTAGCACAGTTATTATAAAATAATACGGTTAAGATCATTTGATTTGATTAAACTTAAATCAATTTAAAAATTTGTTGCCGTTGAAGAAAAAATTGCAAGTATTTAAGAAGCAAATTCAACTGAAACCAACAAAAAAAAATCACAAAAATGAAAAAGAAATGGTAAATAAGAGACACAAGAGATGTAAATGGAGTAAAAAAAAAACAAGCAATAGAAAAGTAAATTACTTAAAATTATTAATATAAAAAATTCTGATATGTCGTTTTAACGCGGTTTACATAAGAAATACAAATAAAGTTCCTAATTCTAATTACTTCTGGTAGTTTCACATCATTCCACAAAAAATGAGAAAAGAAAAAGAAATGGCGATGTTTTGAGAAGAATATTTAATAAAATAATGAAGATATATTCAACAAGCAAAAGGAATTGAGAAAATTTCAAGCAATATAATTAAATGCTGAATTTTAGGATAAATAATATGTTTGCATTTATGCCAATAGTTAAAGCTTTGATGCCTTTGGGAATTCTTTGAAATACTTAATATGTATAAAAAATTAATATAGAAAGAAAAAAAAATAAATCATAAAAACAAATCCAGCAAAAATACTTCATTAAAGGAAAAAAAAATCGTAACAAAATAAGTAATACGAAAAAATGAAATCTACAATCGCAAATTTCAAGTTATCCTGTGAGAATATTATTATTTTTTAAATCATTATTTGTCTTAATTCATTTAAGTCATTAACCAATTCAAACCGGTTTACGAGAGCTTCAAAACGTTTTCGCCAGCCAATAAAAAAAATTTTTTAAATGAAAATTGCCATTTATGGTTTATTCATTGCCTACGCGATTTCCAGCTTCAAAACCCTCTAACCAAAACAACATTATGTTCTTACAAAAAGGAATGTCACGTTTGGAAGCTGAATAACGAGCATTTCTGTCGCAATACGATTTCCAAACGATAAAATATTTACCAATACATTTTTAAACTTATTAATTTATATAGAATTTTTATGAAAACAATATTTTTGTAAACACAAACTACTATTTTATAATTTCTGAGATCATAAAACAGCTTCATAATGGATTAATCTTAGAACAGGAGTCAAATCCTTCAATGTTTGTCACTTAAGAATGAATGAAATGATAATTCCCCATTGGGGGAAAGAGAAAATACTTTTATCAAAACTGTCATTGTGAAGTCACGAGTGAAGTTTTTTAACATATTATAAAAATTAAATTATTTAATTTCCTCCAAAAAAAATTACATTCCATGAAAATAACAGCTATGATGTCATAGTTCTACGTCAACCTTTTAAAAACGTATCTGCTGTCAAGGAAGCATACGTAATAGTAATACAATACTGGTAAAAGCAGGTAAAAACAATGGTTATCTAACAATAGTTACTGACAATTAGACATTTTTCTAATCTTAAATTTTAATAAATAATATACTTTACATTTTATTACTTTAATCCATCTAGATTTCCATAACTACCGTTTGGCTCCTTTCTAATTTTAATGAATAATGGTGAAAGGCTTTTAAGGAGAAAACTTATAACGCAAAAGATAAGAATATTAAACGTTGCTTTAGATAGAAATAAATAAAATTTTTAAAACATAATAATTTTTTAACTATAATTATACCATTTATATTTATTTGCATTCTTTATTTTGAATTCGTATATTTAAAGTGTATTCGATAATTTATTCTAAAATAGTTCATATTTAAACTTGGGTATTTTTTTTAACATAAAATCAGGATGGCTGAAAGATTCAGTTGAGTTTGAAAACATACTGACTTAGAGGAGATAAAACATTATTCATCAAAACGTATGGATAAAATTTTTGTAGCGATTTATTTCTTTTTTTAGGTTATTTTTATACTTGGAACAGCACCAAAACGGTTTCATTTCATTTTACGGTTGGAAATCAATTTTTAAAATTAAAATAAAAGAACAAGAAGCACAATGAAATAATTAATCATAAAGCGTGCGAGAAAAGATAAAGAATCATATGGAAATAATTTTTTAAATTTTTTTTTATCTCCACATAATTTATATTCCAATTCCCATATTCTTCTTATATAAAAATCAGAAAGGACAATTTTCTAATAGCTAATTTTCTGTAATCTTAAATCTAATAAATCTTTTTTAAATATGTGCTATTTGTTTAGTAAAATATTATAACATTTCAGCATAATAATTTCATATCTAGGATATATTTTGTATTCGAGACAAACCGTTGAAATTCTATACTTCCAGACTAGTAAAACACTTCTGGTTACTTGCTAAATAACTGTGATTTATTTCTCAAAAAGAATACTAATTTATATGATATAAATAATACATCGAAATCGTCCAAGATAACAAACAATTTTAATAATCATAATGGGATAAATACACTGATGTCAAAGCTTCGCTATAAACTTTGACACATAATATCTAAAAGCATATCATATCATGTTGTAATGATCAAACACGATATTAAACAGACAAAAAAACTTTAATGAAAATGTCATGGTATTTGTAATATACAGACATACTAATAGCAATAAATCTTTTTATTTCATCAAAATCAACAAATGATATGTTTAAATAATGATGTGGTAAAAACATCAGTTATGCTTATGAAAATGACTGAAAAACTGCTGAATTATATGAAAAATGTGCAAATGCATGTTACAAAATTAATTTGTATGACAACAATAACAGCATACATTGTTACATGGATAATAACTTAAATTTTATATTCAACGAAAAAGCATCAACATTGTGTTATTTACAATCTCAGTGTCAGTTAATGCAGTCATATCATATGACGTTTTAAAATTCAGCAGTCTAAGGAACTTGCAACAGATAAGATGGTACTCATCAAAATAAGATTATAGAAAAAAAATAGATTGGAGTTTGTGATATATTTTCCCTTTCAAAGAAAAATAATAACAAATAAAACTCTTACTTAATAGATGAACACGATTTTTATATCACATTTAGCGATGCCATATTAGTCATATTTGACGCACATCAAATGTTATTTTGAGTACTGAGTGCTTATTAAAGATCAAATGTTGTGCCTTACTACTCTTAACTTTCAGTTTACTTCTCCAAACTTATGAGAAGAACAAAATCGAAAAAAAAATATTTCGTTCATAGATGACCACCAAAATTCTAAGAATAAATAAAGATTTCAGTAAGGAAAGGAACTGGAATTTGTTGAATTTTTTTTTCATTCTAAAATCGTGTTTAATATGCTGGAGACTCCTAGCTTTAAAACTTCTAATAAAAATTGGCAAGGTTAAATGTGTTTCGTTCAGAATTGTTAGAGAATGGCATAATTTTTCCTCTTTAAAGCTCATTTTTCTATTAAGAATTCCTCATGTGTAACATTAAGAGGCTTGTTGAACTTTACAATAGCAGAAAATTTTCATTTTTTGACTATCTATACACCAAGAAGTCTTTCCATACAAACTTATTCTACTTATTCCTAGGACGGTATATGAATTATTTTCCGGATCATGCCGAACTGTTCCTTCGAAAACAGCATGACCAGGTTTGGTAACAAGTGTTATCATGTAATCACCGATAGGCTTTATTCTATCCCCCAGCACAACAGTTCTGTTAACCACAACATTGTCATGTCTTATAAACCGTAACACCAAATCATTTGCTTGTCCAACTCTTGCATCCATGATTTCAGCCACTTCTAGGATCTCGCAGATACCACCATATTCTGCCAGTTTAGAATTAATGTCATCCACAATCGCTTGAGATGCATTTATTGCTTCAGTGCTATTCAAAGGAACGTTCTCAAATGTTTGGCAAGGACACCAATGGGGAAGTATGTTGGCTTCTTCGCAAGTTCGGTTCGGCGATATTTCTTCCAAAAGACTTTTACCCATAGAGAGTTCTGCTCTTTCTTCCGCTGATCTGTTCAGATCCAATAGATGTATCATTGTGGCATGAATGTCAAAGAGTGTCATTAGACGGTTTTGATTGATTTCGAGATTTTTTGCATATTGTGGATACTGGTTAAGGAACCATTTAGGAGCATGTATATACATAAAAGGCATTCTTTCTTCGAATTTTCCTATGTAAGTGTAACGAATTTGCCCAAAGCGTAACCCATGATCACTGAATAATACAAGAAGGCTGTTATTAAAAGCACCCATATTCAGCAAATCTTCCAGAATATGAACAGTTGGCTGATCCTCCCAGCCTGCATGATTTAAGTAATCATGAGTGATAGTTGAAACCATAGCGAAAGCAATATAAGGTCTACTTCCCATGGCTTCTATGAAGTTTCTTAGATAATCATAAATAAGTTCCGGTTCTAGCTGAGAATTGAAACAATGGTGCTTTCCAGTCTTTTCTCTAATATTTGAACTTTCTAATGCAAGAAGTAATGGACGGATATAGTAATCTGTAGGTGGATCATAAAATCCACGTTTAATGTAATTAAATGTGCCAGTGTGAGGACTGTCTTCAGCGTAGAATGTTCTATAGCCTTTTTTAGCATAGTCTTTCCATATAAGATCTACATTATCAAAGTACATTGTATCCCTTAATGATTCATTCCAATAATGCTCAACGAAATGTCCAGTTAACATAGGAACTAAGTTTGGAAAGGTATTATCTCCTACTTTAGTATAGCCATTCATTTCAAACATCGATAGTTTTTCTTTGATAAAGGCTTCTGTCTTTCGAAAATGTCTGAGATAATTCAGTTTCGATATAGAATCGATACCGGCAAGAATGATATTTAGTCGAGGTGGTGGAGGCGTTAACGAGCTTCTTACGTCTTCGATTTCTTTTTTCAGACGCACAAGGGGAAAGTACTGTTCAAATGTTTTATCTTTCAGAGTACACACTACACCAACATAATCTTCATTGAGAGGAATGCCAAAATGAAGTTCTGATACATTACCAGTTATGAAATCATTTTCTCTGACATTACCTGGGTCTTCGTGTTTTCTATAAATTGGTTGGTAAACGCATTTCAATCCATCCGACTTCATATCATAATATTTCTCCAGAACTGTTTCGTTTAATGTTATGGAACCATCAGAGCTTGGTTTCATGAATAAAGGAGGTCCAGGACATTCATATGGTTCTTGGAGTTCAATCAAATGTTTCACTGTCGGATCCCATGGATCTAATTTTGGTACTTTACAACCTGGAGTATCTAGGACAAGGCTAGAATCCTTGACTGGCTGTGTGACCTGTAAACTTCTTGGTGTGGTACCTTGGAGCGATAATTTCTGGTAACTATCCTCTTTATGCACATCTGATCTCTCAATTTCATTATTTTGCATTGGTGGCGTAACATGCTTTGCACCACCTACCATGTATTCTTCAGTCGGACCAGAAAATTCTAGTTCAGCATCAGGATGTCGTCTGACTGGTAAAGTAAATGGCATTTCAAATTCAGTAGGGCCGGAGAATTCCAACTCGAGATCAGGATGCCTTCTTGCCGGAAATGTAATTGGAATGTCATCATAATCAGTTGGACCAGAAAATAATTCCATATCATTTGGCAGTCGTTTGTATGATCTGGAAATAGGTATATCATCATATTCTGTGGATCCAGAAACTAGTTCTTCATCGGACCGTCTGAAAGATATTTTTTCATCTTCTACGAAGTCCATTAATTCATTTTCCTTTTGTGATACTTCTGGTGGTGGTAGATGTTGAGGGCGTTTAACTCCTGTAGAAATTCTTTGTGACTCGAATATTTCATTACTAGGGCTAGAGTTTTCTGAAGGTTTTAACAAATTGTCTGATGTCCTCGAATACCAACCAAAGATGAATAGTGACAGACAACAAATGACAATTAGAATGATGAAACGTCGTCTACGGGAGACAGCTGCCATGTATAATGTTAATCGGCGTGGTTCTTGGAGGAAAACCACTGGTGAACCTAAAAATAAAAAAAATTGAATTAAGAGACTGTGTAAATTTCTAAAAATAAATACATTATGAAATTAAACAGTAAATTCATTAACGAAAAATATTTTCTTTTTTAAAAAGTAACCAATCTAAAGTAAAAAATATTTTGAAAACAAAACTAAAATGAAAACGAAACGAAATAGTTTCGGAATCTCAACTAAAAATTATTTCCTATTCAAACTAAAACCAAAAAAGGAACATGAAAAAACTTCATAGTATTTAGAGAGTGAAAATGCAGCTACTTCTAAAACACAGATGAATTGAGACAAAAGTATTAAAATCAAGTTAATAGGACAATCAAATAAACCAAATAAAAAAAGAATCCGGCCTGAAGACTTTTTCAAGGGTCACCCTCAGGTAGGGATTCAAAAAAAGGGATTTTTTCTTTGAGGGAATGCAGACAAGAATGTCTAATAATGATTCCTCGTGACCCAAAAATCCGGATTCTTTTTTTTATTTGGTTTATTTGATTTTCCTATTAACATGATTTTAATACTTTTGTCCTTTTTTAGAAAGATATAATTTCTTCTTCCAAACTCGAAAGCAACCAAAATACTTACTATGATTTCAAACTAGTACCACATTTCATAAAAAAGGGGATAAAAACGATGAAAATTATTCTTGAAATAATAGTTATTGAATTAACTGAAAAATGCTTAGTTTTGAAAGTGATGTTGATTATAATATGGATTTTTTTCAATAGTTTAGATCAAGGTAGTTGATGCCCAATATTAATTTTAGCATAATATACCTCTTTTCTTTTAGAGTAAGAGCCATCAAAATCTAAGTAGACTTCCTAAATATAACAGATTGTATAAAGTTGGAGGAAAATACGTATTTAATTGCACAAAATTGCTATACACACATTTTGACTGTTGTTGAGTTGTACCTTTCATGTCACTTTTAAAAACAGTTGGAATTTCTTTCCTGGACTCTTTCATATTTGCTACAAATTTTTATATTAAGCATGTCAAAATTTGTAGCTAAGAAAAGCAAATATTTATTTTGAACATCTTTTTCTGTGACCATTTGGATAAAAAAAATGTATATACATCGACAAGGGTAAATAGTAATAAGTAGTAAGACCATTTAGCAAGTTCATTAACTTAAGAAGTTTCGTTTTTGAGTTATTGCTTACTCAAACATAAAAAGACCTACCAAAAGAAAGTTAATATCTTGATGCACTTGAGCTCAAATTTGATAAATAGATATCGTTTTGACGACAAAATCATGTGCAAATTTTCATTCATCGACTTGTAAAGTGTTGAATTATGAAATTCACAAACAATCGATTAGTCTGAATTTCCATTGATAGATTTTGCATCAAATTTGATAATCTACTATTATGATATAAATACAACATGCCTATTTTCATTTGTTTAGTTTGTTGCATTTTTGAGTTATTGCTCATGGATAGATAGACGGCTTTCTAAAATGTCATTTTGTATTCGGGACTAAGACGCAGGGATTCATTCAAGTCTTGAGATCCAATATTTAACGTTTTCAAAGCTTTTTCTATTTTGCATATAGAAAATAATAAAAGTAAACTAATAATTAATTTTTAAACTTTATTTTAAATTTCTGGTACTTTTAAATAAATCTGGATAGGGTAAATATATTTATATAATACTGTTTTAAAATTATTATTCTTTTTAAATGAATTTGCATTAGTAATCTTAGAGTTATAATAAGAAAGTAGTTTATTAATATTACAGTTACACGAATTCTTAATTATGCGCTGTTTTGAGTCAGTCAGTTGAAAGATGCGTAAAGCTGCTTTATTGTGATTTAATACATACCAAAATAAGTTAGACAGACAAAAAAATATGCAACAATAAATTACTAATATATTGCATATATATCTATTATTAGAACGAATGATTTAGCATATAAATTATGTAATTTTGGAAGCACGATGGAACCGATATAAAAACTAAAGTCATTCCTCTCTTAGATGCATAGTCTGAAATGTTTTCAAAAATAAAATAAAAGTTAAAAATACGATCATCAAAATTTGTAACCATTTCAAATCAACTCAAAATATTTTTGTTTACATTTTGCATGAATATACAGGCAGATTTTAACTTAATGTTGCCAAACGCATCCATCTAAATATAAATTTTACTTACTGAAGACGTGAAAGCAAAAATATTTATAAAATGAAAAATAATTCAAATTTTTTCAACAAATTATAGACATAAAAATGTATTTCCGCTTAAAGCAATCTGAAACTAACGTGATAAGTTTCATAAGATGATATATTACCTGTAAATAACGAAATAATGATTAAAACTCGGCATAAATTATTTTAAGCCAGACTTTAAACTTAAGAACTATCAAATTTGGCAGATAGTTTTTTTGTTGTAGTAGCTCATTTAGAAAAGGTTTTTACATTTTAATTAGATTATTAACGGCACTTCCTTATTACAGCAGGCACTGAGATTCAATCGCTAAGCAATCAAAATATATCTCTGAGATAGCGGTGAAAATCCTCAGTGAAAAAAAAAAATTGGCGAAATTATTGCGATCTTGGCGTAATCCTAAAGTTGCCAAGTAAGCCAGGAAGCCATTATGATAAGGAAGTAACTTTTTAATTAGTATTTCTCTGAATAGGAAACATATCATTCAATAAATCTTTTCATTTATCAGTACTCGCAAAATTATAATTAAATATCTACATTCATCAGTATTAATAAAATTACAAATAAATATTAAAAATTACGAAAATTAATTTCTCTTCAATATTGATATATTTTTGCTAGCAGCATTGGCACAACTTTATTTAGCAGTTTCATCATTAAATCGCAATCAAGTGCTTTTTTGACAAATAGAATAATTTCTGATAAGAGAATCGTAATATAATTTCATCCGTTTTAGATTATGCACTATAGATGTTAAATCTGTGTACCAAATCGTATCGATCTTTCTTTCTTCGTTTTGTAGTCATCGTGTTAACTTATATTCGAAAAGCAGGATAGATGGATTTCCTCTGAACAGATTGAACTCAAAATTTGATAGTTATCTGCAAATTTGGTGTTAAGATTATATACCAAATTTTAACCGTCTAGCTCAGAGCTTATTTGAAGCTCTGAGCTAGATTGATTCGTCAAAATCTCCACGGTTTTTTTTTCTCCAATAGTTTTTCCAAAATCTCCAATACTTTAATTTTTTTCGACGAATACAATACTTTTTCTATACTTCGTTTATGAGAGAGTAAAACGATTACAAAAGTCACAATGAACTTTCTTTACATTATTATGCGGATTTATAAAACGTCTTGGAAACACGAAAGAAAACATTTTTAGGAATCAAGTGGGAAATGTTAATACCAGGTGCATTTATAACTATATTCATTAGGTTGATATCATTAGACCACTGCATAAGTTTTGATGATATTGTATTAAAAGTAAACATTCCAAAAATCATTCTAAAGAAACAATGCATGTTTGTTGCAAACAATCTACTTTTCTTCATAAAATAAAAAAAGAGAATAAAAAGAAATCAGATTCTACAAATTGCAGCACAATATGTATCGAATTTTGTAATCATTTGCGAAAGAATAGCTGAAATTTTTTATTGCTCTTCTTTTTTGAGTAATAAAAATTTTGCAATGCTATTTAATTATTTTCCCATGGTCTTGTCTGTTCTAAGAAAACTCTTGAGAATGCTATAATACTTAAAAATGAAAAAAAAATATTTTCATTTTTTAAAAAAAATAATGGTTCTTCTTTTGGGAAGATTAAATGCAGCTAAAAAATGAGAAGAGTATAAAAAAAATGTGAAAAAGCTAGAACAACTAGAACAGTCCCTAGCTCAAAACATCGTAACCTGAAAACCTTAGGCTTAATTCTTTTAATTTCTTTTTACTTTTTTGAATTTGTTATTAATTATACAACAATGATTATGTGACCGTAAAAAATACATTTATTCCCCCCCCCCCACTCACGTATATATGAAATAAATAAAGTTATTGATGTAAAATTTGCTTAAAATGTGTTTAGAATATTATTGTAGTGAGAAAAAAATTTTGTTAATAAAATTGATTTGACCCAAACGTTTAGGTTTAGAATTGCACACGAAAAATAGTGAAGGAAAAAAAAGAGTCAAAACTGAATCTATTTTCAATTAAAATTTTTGAGAAACATTTTTTAATGATACTTATTATTCAAGAAAGAAATACCTTCCAAATTTAGTAACATTTCTAACTATCTCCTCTATTATTTTGAATGATTTTTTCTGAAAAGATTGCTTATGTTGCTTAATGGAATTTACAGATAGCATTCTGTCATTAGACGCTATCATTTTAAAAAGAAGAAAGAAAAAATGCTTAAAAAATGTAAACAAAGAAAGGTAATTTTATAAAATTAATGATGATATTTTTAATAATTTACTTATAATAAAGGCTCCATAATCTACACATACGCACACATAAAAATGTTTTAAATGCTTTCACTGCAAGTCAATAATGCATCGTGACGAAAGTAAAAGCAATAATTAAAGTGAATATTATTGTTTTCCTTTGAGCAATGCCCAGATAAATAAAAGCAAGGATTAAAAATGTAAATATAGTAAAAGATGTAAATATTAAATGCAATAATTCAGTTTATAAATAAAAAATGAGAAAAAATATACTTATAGAAAGACAAGTTGATATTTGGACCGAAATTCTGCCGACAAAAAATGAAAAATAACTTCTAAGAATAAATAAATTCACCTAAGCAGCAGAAATGAAATTGCAATAATTATTTTATTGAATTAAACATTTACTGGGAAATATTAAATACTATAGATATAAATATTTAATGCAATAATTCAGTTTAGAAATAGAGAATGAGAAAAAATATACTTGTAGAAAAACAAGCTGATAGTTGGAACAGAAATATATTGTGCCTGTACAAAAATGAAGAATAGCTACGAAGAACAAATAAATTCACCTAAGTAGCAAAAATGAAATTGTAATAATTATTATACTGAATTAAATATTTATTGGGAATTGAGAGCGCGATAAAAATAGATGTGCAAAAATAGGATACCGAAACAGCACATAGTCCAAATTAACTAATTTAAAATATCGAATTAAAAGTCGAAGTATTAATACCTATATGTATAATAATTAAATTTTATTTTATATGCATTTACAAATACTTCTTAGGTACCAATTTACAACGACAAGAACCTGAATTAAATAAAAACACGTCGTTCAAATTCTTTGGATTTTTAAAATAGAGACACTCCGAAACTTACCTCCGAACTACCATGCATACGCGCGATATTTACCTTAGCGCGTGTCTTCATAGAACAATAGAGTATAATGTTATGAAATTTCAAAGAGAATAGAAACGTACGCGGAATAAGCTTGCGAAGTACGAGCGATCGAAAGCATTTCCAAGAATATTAAACCGTGTTTAATTTCGTTTTGCTTGCATTTAATCAAGCGGCAGACGCATGAAATAGCTTCGTTTTGACTAGTTCCTGTTTAGGTTTCAAAATCCTTATTGAGGATTATAATAAATATTTACCACTGCGCGTTTAAAATTCATGCAGCTGCATGGTTGTTTCTAAATGTTATATTCAGTGAGCTCATGTTTTTCTTATTTGTTATTTCCAACTAATTTTGATAAGCTACATTCCCTTGAGCATTGTAAGTATACGATCGATATAAAGTTTTCAGAAGAATATTTTGTAATGAATTAAATATGTTTTTATAACTCATCTACGTTTTAAATTCCTATAAAATAAAACATATCAACTGTACTAATAGGCTGTGATCTGTTACAATAAATAAGCAAATCAAAATTTTTGGATAAATTAGGAGAAAAATCTTTTGTTCTATTTTATTTGAGAGATTAAAATATTGTGGGAAATATTTTACTACACAAAATAGTAATGAAATTGTTATTAATATATTCTTAATTGTACAATTTTTTCTTCAATATAATTAGACAATTTCTTTGGGTTTGTAAACATACTGTCGAATTGAACCAGCTAATAATATTTAGAATACTTGCGATATTTATGATACTTTATATTCAGCGTTTAGCCCTGTAAAGGACGAATTTTAATAGTCATGCCTCAATATTCATATTACATTAAACGCTTACAGATATATGCAACTTACAAACATTATCATATTAAAAACAAGTGCGAGTGACCTGCTCAAAACTGTTTTACATTCTCTCTAATAAAAGTGTTATCTCAGAGAACATTTTGAATGACATTGAGATACAATAATTATGAAATACTAACTTTTGGCGTGAATTTAGCATTTTTACTGAATCTATCATAAGATCTTGGCGAATTTTTTTAGGAATCATAGGATCTAGCGATTACTTCCTGACATGCGCTTAATAATGTCCGAAAATCGAATTTATTTTTTAGGCAATTTTTTACCTACCGATTGAAGAAAAAATTTTACACAGAGTTACACTCTTAGCCACAAAAGCAGATACCAAATTTTGTATAATTAAGTCACTGAGTTATAGCGTTTACATGTTTTTGAAAGCATAGACCGACAGATGGTCAACTCTTTGTTGGGTTTGATTCAAAATTTGACAAATGCCTACTCTACGGATATTAGATCTATGCACCAAATTTTATTTATCTAATTCTCTTCGTTTTATATTTATCGTGTTTGCTTTTATTTGGAAAGCCCGACAGATAGACTTCATCTGAAGTGAATTAAATTTACACAAAATTTGACGAAATCTATAAATTTCATCAAATCGTATACCCATTTTTATCCGTGTTACTCAAAGTGTTTTTGAGTTATCTTTGGTACAAACAGACATATTTTTAAAATGTGTTTTTCGTACTCAAGGAGGTCTAAAACTTGGAAATTCGTCAAAATCTCGAGTTCGATTTTTTTCACAATTACTGTACTTTCTCCATACTTCGTATACGAAAAAGTAAAAACTGATTGTAATTCATACTTCGAAAAACCAGCATAGATATATATTTTTTTTAACATACGGAAAATTTTTACTAAAAATAGCTGTGAACTTCGCAAATGTACGTTTTACGTAATTCATTATATTTTCAACACCAGTTGCAAACACATACATTTCAAATCTAAGAAAATAATCAAATTTCCAGTTCTTGCATTTGAGCGTATTGCCGTCAGATTCTAAAACACATTTTATTTCTGGTTCATCGGTTACAAAACTGAAATGTAATCAATGAAACAAGCATAGGGAGAGATTTTAGAATAATTTTAACACTTGCAAATCAATGATGAGCTGAAATTTGAAGCCTAAATTATTATTGTGTTCAATAAATAAATGAACACTCTCCATAAGGATTTCGAAAAAAATCCTATTTTATAACAATACGAGATTTACAGAAGATGTTGATATATTTTGGAAACAATTTTAATATAAATACCAAATTCGTTGCTTGTAAAAAAGAAAGAAAGAAAGAGAAACCGTAGCAGCATACGTATTATTTCAGAAATTAAAAATCGTCTGCTGTATTATTTTTCGCTGTTTATTGGCATTAGTGTGAATTCCTTCTGAAGGCTTGTTATTTGTTCTTTCTAAACATTTTTAATAAAAGAATACATTCGCATTCTGTTGTTAAAAAATCTTTTCAAAATTTGGTTATTGAGCTTTGAAGCGTAAAATAGATGATCTATACTCAAAGGAAAGAAATAAATAACTTCAGAAGCTTAAAGTTAAACGAAGAAAACTGGACATGGAAAATTCATAAAAGGTATTTATATTTTCAATTCTGAAATATTCGAAATAAACATTTTTTTCTTCAAACGAAAATTCAACGAAATCTTTCAGAATTATAAAAAATTATGAACTGCAAATAAAATAGTTAAGAAATATTTGAATTTAATTTAAGCACTAAGTTATATGCAGTTCTATTTCCGTCTTAACTTGTTACTGAACAAAAATGAAAAAAAAATATTAAATCATATGAAATTAAATTGATTATATTCAATATCATAAAATATTACAGCTTTAAAAATATTTATTAATTGGTGCTATTTTAAATGCTGTTGTTTTATTAAATTCTATATTTTTTTAAATTTTTTTTCTATATTTAAGAAACGAAGTATTTGTATGTGTGGTGATACTCTACGGATTGACCAAGATTGACCTAGAGCTATCGAAATCGGTGCAGATTATATTTAAAAAGATGATTGCGTACACTTTTAAGCGATATCATTTAAAATTTTTATTAATTAAAAATTAAACAAGATTTTGAAGCTCTATCTTCTATCGTTATAGCTTCCAAAAATATTACTGCACAAAATTGCTTTTTGTACCATAGAAAAATTTTAAAAAATTGCCTTAATTATCAATTTAGCTTTGTACAGATTTTTCTGACTACAATTTTTTAATTATAGCTTAATTTTCAACAAAACATTTAAACCTCTTTCAACAAATATTTAATCGTTTTGAATTTCTTGTATTGTTGAGAGTCAAGGAAGTAGATATTCGTTTTTTTACACAGCTTTTATGAGGAATGAGACAGGAGAGTTACAATACAGCGAAAAACGATGTAAAATTAGATTTGATTACCTGGAAACTTAAGCCTTTAGTTGTACTATGGTGTTATGAGAGTCGAATTTATTGACCAAACTTCTACTTTGTTGAGAGAATTACGAATATCAATTTATGCATGAGAGATTAATTTAAATTATCAGAACTAGCACGCCTAGATAAAACAACTTGTTGCTTAATGAGGCAAATTAAATTAAAGCTATTAGAACTTGAAGAAAATTAAATAGATTTAATTTTATAACTGGACTGCATCTTAAATGGAGTGAATGCATCAATTGAATGAATACCAAAATAGATGTAATTATTACTATGACATGCAACATTTTTGGCTACAAAAATGGAGTCAACTTACATAATATAAAAGTTGCATGACTAATGTTCTAATGCTCGTGTCATTAGATATTTAACTCAGATCGTAAAGCAGTAATTTGCCATCTTTTTTTCTGCTTCAAAATAAACGATAGATTCTAAAATTACAATGCATGTTACACTTAACATGCATCACTTTAACGCGAATTGACTTGAAAAATATATATAGGCAAGACACATTAAAAAAAAGCCAATGATCTTCCAGAAACTTTCTCGCATTCCATCCAATAAATGACTTATTCCTCTCCTCCCCTTATAAAAATGGGGATCATGGATAATGCCACGAATGTTTTGCATGTTAGTGGCGAAAAATAGTTGCTAAATATAGATCTTTGAAGTGAATCTTGCATTTTAACTGAATCTATCGTGTGATTTAACTGAATCTATCGTGCATTTTGGGAGATTTTCTTCTGACCGATTTGAACCAGATACTGAATTACAGTTGTAGTCGAAAGATCTCATATCGAATTTCGTTAATTTAAGTCATTCCTTTTTTGAGTAATTGCATTTACAGACAAACGGAAAAACAGACTGAAAGATGATCACTCTTTTGACAAATTTGATTAGAATCCAGACGCTCATTTTAGATACTAAAACTGTGTATCAAATTTTATCTATCTCGCTCTTTACGTTTTGTAGTCATAGAGTCCACTTGATCTCGGCAGACAGACTTCTACACAATGGAATTCGATCTAAATTTGATTAAAAACTGCCAATTTGTTCTAAAATACATATACTAAATTTAATCCTATTAGCTCAAAGCGGTTTATTTTAGTTATCGTATTCGCAGACAGACAGACGTGCTGCCAAATATGCTATTTTCGAACTTAGGGAAGTCTGAAACGTGGAGATTCGTCAAATTTTCATCAAAATTCGTTCAAATGTGAATTTTTGGAGGATTATGGTACTTCGTGTTTCAGGAAGAAATTAAATAGTTATTACTAACTACACTGGTGTGCAAAACTTATCAACAGGTATGTGTTTTGCCATAACTTCACGAGAAATCATCTGAGAGACATGAAATTCAGAAATGAGATACAGCATTTTGTTCTGAAAGAATGACGAAAGCATAGTTGCGCAGAAATGAATACAATGCATACAGTATGGAATCAAACAAAAAAGGCCAAAATTGTCTGTCCAAGAGGAAGAACAGCAAGCAGATGTTCCTTAGTATGGGATATGTCCTCCCCTTACTGCAATGGTTGCTTCGTACCGTCTCCCCATACTCAGCACCAGATTGTCCAACAGTTCTTGAGGTAAGAATGCCCATTCCTCAATCAGCATCTGTTTAAGTTGTCGGGTGTTTCCAGGAGGATGTAATCGTGCCGCAAGGCGTCTCCCCAAAGCATCCCACACATGTTCTATCGGATTTAAATCAGGGGAGCATGCCGGCCAATCCATTCGAGTGATATTTTCACTTTCCAGGAACTCCTCAACAGCATGAGTCCTGTGTGGCCATGCATTGTCATCCATAAAAACGAAGTCTGATCCAATGGCACCTCGGAACAGACGCACATGGGGAAGGATCACCTCCTGACAATAGCGATCTCCAGTTACAGAACCTCTGTCGAAAACGTGGAGCTCAGTCCGCCCGTTTTTCATAATGCCTCCCCAGACGACAACTCCAGGACTACCGAAACGGTCTATTTCCGTGATTTTACTGGGATGAAACCGTGTTCCGACCTCTCTCCAAATCAACTGGCGTTGGGAATAGCTTGTGGCACTAAAACGACTCTCATCTGTAAAGAGGACACGACTCCATTGATGAGATGTCCAGTTTTTGTGCTCCCTGCACCACTCTAAACGGTGCCGCTGGTGGGAAACTGTCAAAGGGATGCAGCGTTCAGAACGGCGGGCGAATAGGCCACCTTTGTGAAGGCGTCTGGACACAGTAAAACGCGACATTTGTCGCCCCGTTGCTGCACACAGTTGCTGAGCAATGGCGCTTGCTGACTGGTTTCGGGTTCGTTTCACCTGCAGGACGATATGTCGGTCATCCACTGCAGTTGTTTTCCTGAGGCGGCCACCACCAACCTTTCTCATAGCTGTACCTGTGGTTTGGAAGGCTTTCCAAGCGCGCTAAACGACACTTTTGTTGATTCCGAACTCTTCAGCTACACTGGTCACACTACGCCCCTCCTCCAGCTTTCCGATCATTCTTCCACGTGTGAAATCGTCCAGGTGATTTCTGCTCGCCATATTTCACGAATTAATTCACGTGCACTTGCAGCGAATGCCTTTAATTGCGTCTCCGTCCTTCCTTTTATTGTAGTGTTGAGCTGCGCGCGCCTTCCGCACGTGTTTTGCGTACGCTCACGTCGCCTGTGACGTTTTGTTCCTGATATTTGCATACGCATGACCTTTCTCTTGAATTACGTGTTCATTGTACTGATCGCAAGAACTCCTTTTCTGCAATTTCATGGCTATCTGCTTAAAATTTGCATTGTTGCTTAAGTTTTGCACACCAGTGTGTATTTAAACTTTTAAACATTTATTAGTATTAATATGTCTTGTATGGGAAAATAATAACAAAAATGGTTGTATCTTCGTGGTTTCATGCTATGCATTGTCTAGATTCGAGTGGGTGTTTAAGAAAGGTAACATCTATAGATATATTTTTAAATTTTGAGGAATACAAATTTGGTTACATAAAAAGGTTATATAAAAATTGTCATCATTGTGTTCCGTTTCATTTTTGAATTATTGCCTCAATACAAATACGAAATGACTAACCTAATTTCAAAATCAGATTTTTTTCTCTAATCCATGTCATCGAGAAAGTATTAAAATCAGGAAAGTCTGAAACATCGTCTACAATACCCTGTAAATGCAGAGGATGTCCATTCTCATCTTGGCTCTTTAGTCAATTTATAAATTTTCATGGATAGACATATATTTTCGATGGAAAAATTCTATAAATGATGTAAAGTGTTATATTTTATGTTATTTGAGTTAACAAATCTACTTCTTTATAAATTGTGAAATTTAGAATCTATATACTTGTTAGTCCCTACAGTTATAATTCTTTTAATTAATTTCCGTCATTTTTAAATATACTAGGTAAATTATTTTTTACACACTAAAATTTAAAAAAAAAAGAAAGTTTCACTCGTCTTCTAACAAGACTGATCGAGTTTTGAAGTTTTGAATTTCGTTATTAAATTACTTTTATTATTTTAAATTCTATTGTAAAAAATAATTTGCAAAATATCACTAATAGAACCAACGGATTGTCTAAAAATTAGTATATTTAATTTTTTACAGTATTGCATTTATTGATTGCAGTACAACATGAAATCTTTAAATGATGAATTCTTTATATAATTTAAAGCATTTTTTTTCTAATTGCAATGATATGCTTCATTCTAACGGTTTTGTAATTAGCAATTAAACTATTAATTAGAGTGATATTCGCATTCGAAAAATTAAAACTCTGCCTTAAAAAAATTATCTCTGTTATCAAACGCATGTCTTTTTTCTTTCATTACATCCAACCCTATTGATGTAATATAACTGAACAAATTCAACACGATTTAGTCATAAAATCAGAGATACAAGAACTTGTTGAGCTTATTTCAGCAAATTATGAAGACGTTACAAGCTGAATATACCAATTAAGGTAAAAGATTTATTTAGATTACTATTTAAACAGTTATTTGCTTTCAGAAAGGATATGTTGCTCAAAATCTAGCTTGAATTCCTGGTATTCAGTATAATATCCGCTCATCTCTTTGATCAGCTTTGCGTTATTTATTTCTAATCTGGAAAATAAATGGAATCGTGTAGAACTGAAACGAGACGATTTAAATAAGCACGATGGGAATATTTAGCCTGTAGTCAAGAATTTTTCATTGCATTCCGATATATGTTAAAAAAAAACTATAAAAAGGTTGAACACTTGAATCGACACTTTAAAAACTACTACTTAATTGAGTCGATTTGTTCTTGTTTCAAATGCATTGTGATGATTTAATTATGCCTTTTTTAGGAGGAAAAGGTCACAGCGTAGTTTAAGACAATACAGAATCAAATATCAGAGGATTATTTTCTCTGTTAACATTTGTTATGTGATTTTGACATCATGCTAATTCATCTTATATTTAAATTATTATTTTAAAATACTGAATTATGCATCTGAATCTATACTAATATTAAAGGAAAATGCGTGTGTGTATGTTGGCGCTTTATAAGACAGGCAATTTAGCCTAGAGCTACTATATTTGGTACGGACATACTTTGGAGGTTAGAAATGAGAATTCCAAAGTGACTTATTTTAAAACATCAATTAATTAAAAATCAAGCGAAATTTTCCACTTTTCCTTATATTTTATCTGTGCTATAAAATATTATAGCACAAAATGTTTTACGCATTTGAAAAATTATTTTTTTAATGATACCAATCTAATTAATGTACATTGTTTTGACTATTTTTAATTATTTATTAAATTATTTTTAAACTGATTATGTAACAATACATTTCATTGTTACAGAGAAACTCAAAAGGTTTTCATTGTTTAGGAAAATAATTAACAACGTGAATTTTTCCCCCTATCTAAAAGTAAGGAAGAAGATTTTTTTTTCTCTCTCTTTCTATAACACTAACATACGTGACACAGAAATCGTTTTTATTGCTTACTGTCGAATAGCATCAGTCAAATGTAAGTAAATCTTTTAGAACATTTCAGACCTCTTCATTAAACGCTTTCACTAAACACTTCACTAATTAATGGAGCTTCAAATTATTATAACAAATATTCTGGTGAGAGCTCGCCGTGTCACCATAAACTCCATTCTGCTAGAGGAAAAAGATGTAAAAGAAACCAAGAAAGAGAAATCAAACAGAAAGTTTAATATAACGTAAAATAAACGTAAATGTCGCCAAATAAGTAATCGCTATGAATTATTACCAAATTTGGCAGGTAATTATTTTTTGAGTAATAGTTGCTTGTTTAGAAAGGAGTTTCAAATTTTAATTAAATTGTTAATGTTAGTTCCTTATTATAATTGGCCCTGAGATTCAATCGCCAAACAATCAAGTTATATCCTTTAGATGGTAAAAATCCACTATGATTAAAAAAAACAAAACTAGCGAAATTATAGTTGCGATCTTGGCGTAATCCTAAAGTTGCCGAGTAAGCCCGGAAACCGTTACGATAAGGAATCACCTTTTTAATTAGTATTTTTTTGAAGTGAAAAACCTATCAGTCAATAAATATTTGCATTGATCATTCTCAAAATCATAATTAAATCGGTACATTCATCAGTATTAATAAAGATTACATTTAAATATCTGTTTAATATCAATATTGATTGAGGCAGTTTTGCAAGTGGCAACTTTATTTAGCAATTGCATCGTTAAATCTTAGTCAAGTTCCTTTTTGACATGGAGAACAATTTTTGATAAATGAATCGTAAAGTAATTTCATCATTTTAGATTAAGAATTTTCCAGAATATAAAACAAAATCTATAAAAAATTAGCAAATTTCGCTCACAAGATATTCTCACAAGATTTTGCTACATAATACAGTCGAAAAGTCATATGTTGCAAGATGGAAGTTGAATGGCAATAGTCAAATGTAAACAAATACGTTTTTAAAACTGCATTTTTTAATGCTTTGTTGATTGGAGTTGTAAATGGAGCTGTAAAAAATTATTAAAAATGTCCTGGTCTCTATAAACTCTGTTCAGTGACAGGAAAGAGATTAAAGAAATCAAGAAATAGGGGCTAAATAGAAAATATAATCCATCACAAAAAAAGGCTTAATTGTCATCGTGAGTAATTGCTACAACTTATATATAGAAATTTATGTCCATATCTTTCAAAACTATTATTTTATAAAAACGGCTTTTCATTATTTAAAGCTCAAACAATTACCCATTTAATGATAATAATTTCTTTTTTGTACGATTTTTAAAAAAAATTTTAATGCAATATATAATTTTTAATTTTGATAAATGGACGAG
Organism: Argiope aurantia; assembly: GCA_026543865.1. NCBI lineage: Eukaryota > Metazoa > Arthropoda > Arachnida > Araneae > Araneidae > Argiope > Argiope aurantia. The sequence goes on along the minus strand of JAPMOR010037329.1, from coordinate 1,576,796 downwards.
TTGCAATTAAATTTTACTGGCTCATATTTCTTAGAAAACAAGGTTTTGCCAGTGGTCCTTGAAACAAATGAAGAAATCCAGTTTTCGATTTATTCGCACATAATTATGCTATTTGAACATAACATCAAACGTGGCTTTCAAGAGTATCTATAGCTCTATTTTGAATATTATGATGAAATTCAAATTCATCCATCATAATATTCAATCAGATGCTTTTGTCATTGTTAAACTTAATATAAAAAAATGCCTTTTTTGAGCATTAATTTCGATTTTATATTTTCACTATCTTTTTATTTCGTAGTTTATACATTTCTCAATTTGCACTTGGGGTAATTAGTAGCATATTGATTTATATAAGTAGTATCAAATAATAAAGTGAAATAAAAAATGTGCCTTCCATATTCATGGTTTAGCAGTATCTGGGCAAAATAAACTTGTCGCCAAAAGCGAATAGTTCTGTTTAATATTGTTCAATTTCTTTAAGGACTAAGAAAGTGATATAACAGTTTCAGAGAAGTTAGAAGATAAATGAACCGAAAATTTCTTCTTTTTTTTACTAAACACTATGATGTTATGTTATTTAATTCATTAGTTTGGTTTATAGGACAGGCGCATGGTTGTTAAAATAGCACGGCTTTAATAACAATAACGATTTAATACTGAAAAACATGAACCATATACAGCAAATTGATCAAAAGAGATTTAGTTGAATCATAACCAGTATTTCCAGCGAACCAGCTGGATCGGAATCAGTCAAAGTCAGCAAATATACAAGAAAAAAAATTTAAGAAGGAACACCTATTTGGGTCATGTTTCAGAGTTTTTCGAATATAAAAGTTTATTATCAAAGTATTGTGCCAATTTGTCCAATATTAGTATAAAAAATATAAAAGGTATAATCCTAATTTGCGAAGTAATCTAATTAAGCTAATTGAATCTACTAACTCTTAATTAATTAGACAAAATAGTCTAATTAATTAATTAAACAAATTAAATTTAAATCAAAATTCTTTTCAAATCCATTTGAATTCTAATATATTTAACAACTAAATTCTTTATTCGAGTTTTAGAAATTTTTTTTGAAGCAATAAAATGACTAACCTTAAAAGTTAATTATAACAGGATAAAATTAAATACAAAACAATAATTATTTTTAGCCATATTATTCTATTTTAAATTAAAAGATAATGATTTAGAAAAATCAGATAAATTGGAAACAAGAAAAGTTTGAAGTGTAGCATGTGAATACACTTTTAAGACTGTGTCATAATTTATATTTTAATAGTAAAAATTGTGTTAGTAAATAGCATGAATTAAAGAAATTTTTTTACTAAAAAGAAATGTTTTAAATTTTTAAAATAAAATTTATGTAACGCAAAACAAAAAATCATTTGAAGGAAAAAAGGTAGATATGGGACACGAATACCTGTCATCGTGATGTTGAAGTAACAAGACCATCAAGAGAAAAAGCTGATGTCACACTTTGCCAGTGCGAATCAAGAGGTACGAGAAACGAAAAGGAAAAAAAAGTCTTTTGGCACAGTATGCTCTGTCTAGGACCTGTCAACTTCCATGATTTAAGTTTACTCAAGGGTAGATATTTTCAAAGCGCAGCTGCTCATACATATTCAGGAGCGAAGTCAGCGATAGTTCTCAACAGATACGAAGCTTGGCTCCTTTTCTTCACAATTCAGGCATCCAGAAAGAAAAATCATAAATTCGAAAGTGAAAATTACGGATACTTCTTGAAAATTTGAGAATTTTCCACACTTAGATCTGTATTTTTAAATTACACGTTTAAGTGCATCACGTTGATTGACTGGAAACTGATTCGTATTTAAAAGGAAAGTCAAGCATAATTTCACTGATGAAAAAGAATGAAAACAATTTAGGTGAAATTATGAGTGGGTTATAAATATTTTCTATTTTAAAATAAAAAAATATATAAATTTTTAAATTACAAAAATTAAGATTTAAATAAGATTTATCATTAAAAATTGTAATCCAAAATTTTGTTTGGAAATGGCTGAAAATTATTTTTAAATAGCGCAAAACCTACATTTGAAAGACTGAAAAAAATGAGATTTTGTTTATATAGATAAAGTTCTAATCTTAAATCGATATAAAAAATTTCATAAGAACTGCGAAAAATTCCAAGTAAATTCTACTTCTATGTACATAATCCTTGTTTTATAAAAAAAAAGTTCATTAAAGATAACAAGAAAATTTCACTTTTAAATACATAATCTTTGTTTCATGCTCAAATATACACATACATAATTATGATGAAATAATATCTTTCATAAGGATTAAAATCTGGTCTCAAGTGAAAATTAAAATCTGTTCTGAAGTGGAAATTTAAAACTGCCCTGAAGTGGAAATTTAAAATTGTTCTGAAATGAATATTAGATTTTGTTCTGTTATGAAAATTAAAATCTGCTCTGAAGTGGGAATTAAAAACTGTTCTGAAGGGGAATTTTTTTCTGAAGTGGTTATTAGAATCTGTTCTGAAGTGCATATTAGAATCGCTACTTTGCAGAAATTGCGAAATCCATTAATTTTTGAAAATATTCTTTTTCACTGATTTCTAGCATTCTCGATTAAGCTATCTTAAAAGCAGATGCATTTTTACGCAATTAATGTTCTATATACAAGAGTCTAGTGAATTTCAGATAAACCCTGTCTTGCCCCGATGTATTAGTGTTCATTTCTGCATAAATTCATTTATGAGATTGACATTTTCTTGAGGGATTTTTTATTGATATTTTATAGTGTTGTGAGTACATGGTTCATTACATTTACGAATCATTGATCGAATATGTAGGCATAGCAAAGGGATTCGCTACCTATGGTATATGTACTATTAGTAATATTTTTTACGGGTTTTGCCATACAATTTTTGCACAAAAATTTTGGGGTTGGTCGAAATTAATGTAGCTGCGAAATTTCATAAACCTAGTCTCTTTTGAAAAAAAATCTATTTTAATGTTTATTATTAAATATCCGCCTTTAGCGGCCATTTGGTTTGCCAAAATTAAGAGTTGCTAAAATTTTCTAATAAATACTTTATACAATTTGATCTAATGACTTCTTCAGCAAAGTATTTTTTTAAGCTTTAAATTTTGATTGTCATATAATTCGTACTATTTTAAAAGTGTTCCTGTTTTGTTCATTGAGCTATACGTTTTCTTAATTTTTTGTCCTCTTCGCTTAACTTTAAGTTAACTTCGCTTGTAAGTTTAACTTCGCTTGTACTTTAAGTTAAAATAATTAAGCCAAAGTGATTAAATTAAATTATTATAAAAACGTTTTTGCTGAAATCAATAATATATATATTTTTAAATATAAGTACTGAGGATGGAAGCGTTCAGCACTGTGGTCTTATGTGTTTTACAGGATAGTTTTTGTAATTTAAGTAATGCATCGTGGGGTTATGCAATAAAAATTTCTCTGAATCTAAAAAAGAATTCAGTTTTATTCATTAAGAAAGATTATATTAATGAGTACTAGGATCTGTACAAAAATTTAAAATATTCTAATTCATCGGAGCATTCATTAATTGAAAATATAATTCTTTACTTCAATTAGACGTTTTTTCATATTCGATGTAAATATTACAGAAGAAAGATAGAAATTAGCTACTTTAGAATGGATGCCCGTGTAACCATGTTTGTCTTAAATAACACAGAATTATTGATTTATTAATAATGATTTTAAAAGGCCAAGGCAATTTTTTTCTTGCACCACTATAAATAATATGTACCACATGTATGTAAAAAATTATCATTTCATGATAATTTTTTTAATATTAAAATGATGTAAGTTCATATTTCTGATTCAATATTTTCCGAAGTATTTCCGATAAAACATCACCATTTTGTTTAAATTTTCATTAATTAAAATTTTAAAAAAATTCTTTCTGAGATGTATTTCTCTACCCATCAAGCATATATGTGCCTTGTTTATCAGCCCTATGTCAAATAATCTAGACTGTGAAATGCCAACATCTTTAATATTTATTCTAATATGCATAATGTAATATATAATTCTGGGAAAGGACCAGGTGTCCAGTTCTTTAAAGATCATCAATAATTACCTTCATGATGTTGTGGAAAATGCCCTATTTTCAGAAGCATTAAAGAAAAAGTCCTTTTTTAAAATCAAGAGCAGAGCTCTCCAAAAAGAAAGGCAAAGAGTAGAAAAATGTTGACGTGGAAATACTTTCTGAGCTTAAAAAACTTCAAAAGGGAATGTTCTTTTAATTTAGTTGAAGTAGCATTTAATTTAAAAGTGTGTAAAGTTAAGAACAAGAGAAAGAAAAATGCAACTCGAAAGTTTTAGTAAAGTTTGAATTCACGTAATTACAAAATAATTATTTTAAGATCTTAAATAAATTGAAATTATCGCATTTATAATTGTTTAGTTTTTCTCTCCTCTTTTAAATTGACGCCTATGGTGACGGCCACACTGATTATATATTGTGCTAGATAAGGCTGAAGTTTCAGAAATAAATCCGATTTTAGATGTTTAATGTGGCAGTTATTTCATGAATGAATTAAAAAAAGATATTTAAAGAAGAATAAAAAAAGATGAATAAAGAAGAATTTTTAGTTGAAAAAAGCAACTACATTTTCAGCAAAGAGATAAAAATAGCTTTCTTTCTGTATTAAAACAGGACGTAAAAGTAGTTAAATTTGAATAAAGCAAATCGGCAAAGCGATAAAATTTTATAATACATTTCTTCAACACTTCATACCTTTAATAAATTAAATTTTCAACAATGCTTTTAATTAAAAATAATTTTTATTATAATATGATGAAAAGTTGGTATTTAGATATGATTTACGCTTGATACGAATAAAAACTTAAAATAAAAAAAATCTAAATTAAATTTTAAAATTCAAGGCTTCGAGATGCATTGAGTCACCACTACGACTACCTGTGTGTCAAATTTCCTTACTTAAGTACAATGGATCTACTTGGAGAGATTTACAAGCAATTCATTTTAGAAATGTAGACAAGTATCTACAGCAAACAGCCGGATTTGCATTATATTAATATGATCAATTGACCTTTTATTAAGATATTTATGAATTTGTATTGAGATATATAAATTGATTTTTAATTGGCAATTTATATAATTTTTGATAAAACGAAAAAATTAATTCATACAAAAAGCTTAAAAAAACTAGAAAATTTAAAATTGGTTTGCATTAGGATTTAAGTTAAATTTTGATGAATAAACGAAATTAAATTTTCCTGAATATTTTGTTGCTAATAATGTTAACAATTTAGATCTTTACATTCAGCAGTTATAAAAGTAATATGCAGAATGACTCTCTGAAAATTGAAAATTGAAAAAAAGCTACATTTTAATTAGGTCATATATAATTATAATCTAAATTTGAACTCGATTATACATTATTAAGAAAACGTTATGATAACATGTGAATGAATATTTCAATTTACAGAGAAAATTATTAAGTTATATATAAGAAAGATGAGCCTCATAATCGCAACTGAAAAAAGAATCAATAAAAATAATGGAGAAACCAAATTTTGAAAATGTTTTTCAGTCGATAAAAAATAATATAAAATAAAATTTAATTTTTTAACTTTAAATAATAATAATAGGATAAATACTGTTTTAAAATGACTAAGTATTGAAACGGATCTGCATTGTATTTCAACGAGAAAAAGCAGTGTTATTTATCCCATTTAAGAATTCCTTTATAAAGAATTTTAAATTATTAATAAAATATTAACTAATAACATTAAAATACATAAGAAGATAGCATACTTTCAAGTCATTTTTTAAAAATTTATTATAATTTTTAAATTAGTAAAAGCAATCGATTTTTAAATTTCGAGGTGAAGTTAAATTAGTTTGATTTGTGCTATAAAAATAAACGACATTATAGCATTGCTTAACAATATAAAAAACACAGCAGGTTTAAAAATAGTTTTTAAAAAAATTCAAAGGATAATTTATCTGTAAGTATATTAGTATTAAAAAAAACATGATTTTTTGAAAATTTAAAATGATGGAACATTAAATTATTTTCATAGATTCCCCCCCCCCCAAATATTATTTTGCTTGATTTGGTAAAAATCAGTTTTGCTTTAATTTTAATAAATTAAAATACAATTAAAATTTCATAAAAATCGCTCTAATGTAGAATTTCTATTCTTTAAGATAATTATACCAATTTTGATAGCTTGAGTTCTAATAGTCTGTTAGTTTGTCGATATATATATATATATATGCAATCAGAGAATCCTAGCTTCTCATCTTTCTAATTTTTAGAGCCTATTTAATTTTTTTCAATATTACATGCACCAAGCGTCAAAATTATAAATAAGTACAATTTTGATTATTTTTTAAAAATCTGATATAAAATTTATGATAAGATTAACACTTCAGCAAATTTTTTGAAAAGTTACTAAAAGAAATATTTCCCTTAAAATTTAAAATTTACTTACTTTAAGATGTCTCTTATTCACCTAATATATTTGGCATAAAATTAATCATATCCTTCAAACCATGGAGTGCGTGCTCTTTGAAGACTACAGCTGAGACTGTCTAAAGTCTGGTGATTTTCTTATCATATTACGTTCTTATCTCTTTTATCTTCCAATTTATTGTTTAAAGTGTATCCGTCTCTTTTCCTAATTTCGGTGTGAATGCATGCTTAAAATGCGCAGTTTCTATAAATGTATCGTTTCTCAGTTTTAGATCTAGTATACAAGATTTCTAATAATACCTTTAATTTAAAAGCAGAGGGAGGCTATTATAAACCATAAATATTTTAGAGTGAAAAATACAAGCTGCATATATAAAATTATAAGCATTTAACTAACGAATAATATAACAGATATTAGATGCAATTCTTGCTAATTATATTTGAAAAAACAAACAAACAAAGGCTTATGAAAATAATAATGAGAAAATCCAATCGGTAAACATCCTATATTCTTATACTTATCTCTAAATTCTTTCCCCTTTTAAAATTCGCTCGAAGAGTTTTCAAATGTCTTCTAGAAATCTGTGCGCTATACTAAGAAAACAAAGTAACCTTTTTCTTTAAAGATATAATTTATGTACAAAATACTTTGTGAGGACAGATCATTAATTTTTTTATGATGATTGAATCTAGATGGTAGATATAGTACTAATCTGTTGTGGGGAGAGGGTAAGAACCAACAGTGTACCTCACTTGGGATATTTGAGGAGAAATGTGAGGTCCATTAATGTGATCAACGGAACGCTCTGCTACTGGGTAAATCGTAGGAAAAGAGCAGTTGACATGTCTTTAGAGGGGTAACGTTGACAGAATGCGACAGATAGGCCAGGGAGTTCAAACTATGTTGGAATATTAGCAAAAGATCTAGAAAGAGAGACAAGAATGAACCGAATCTTAGATTCGAGAATAATTGGTTGAAAGTACTACGTCAAGATCAGCAATTACAGAGAAGCTGGGGACATCAAAGGATTTTGAGGTTGTATGGGAAGATATTGAGGTCTGATATTTGAAAGAAACTGACGAAATGGAAACAAGTTTTAATCCCGAATGTTAATCCTATATAAAAATTTTATTAGTAGTGTCATAGGTATGTTAGGAGAAGCTTCTAAGGATAACGCTATTAGGTACTATAACTTTATTAGGCTATTAGGTATTCACTAAAGGTATTATAATAGTGTATTTCATCTAATAATATCATATTTGTGGCTATATATAAGTGTTTAAATCCAGAATGAAAATTACTGTAAAAGAAACTATGATTCATTATTTAAAAAAATAATTTGCCCAAGAATACCTTTAAAAATTATCTGTAATTTAAATTAAAGAACGTTGTTCCGTTACAAATTGGATTTCGTTAGAAACAATGCAAAAATGAAACATAAGAACACTCAGCTCTTAATATCCTCTGCGTTCATGTCGAGATTATTATAGATATATATTAAATTTATAAAACATTATTTTAAGTCTTTATGAGTTTAATCAAAATGGGTCTACAGCGTATATAATTTAAAATATATATATAATAATACTATATATTCATTGGACGTTATATTTCATTGTTCAAAACAATGTTGCAAGCTCCCAAACATGTTATATTTTCCAACTAAATGGGTCATCTGCCATAAGATTAACATATTTACAATGGCTTAATCCTCATCCACACCTTGAGAAGATTTAAAAGAGAAATAGAAGATTTTTAAAAATGGATATCAAAACAATAGAAATCTATTCTAAATTTTCTATGTTTTAAATATTATGAGATATATATAATTTTGCAAACAATAAAATGTTAGATGTATTTCTTCTGAAGTTATACCTCTCAACTAACCTATCATATATATTAAATAGCTAAATTTGTGAAATTTAGTAGGCATCTCGGTATTGTTTAGTTGCTAGTGTTTGTAAAATTGCAAATAACAGAAAGAGGCATATTGCTTCTTTAAAACTTTCTTCGTCTGTTTGATGGTACTGATAAACCTCTGGTAGAGAGTAATAAACTAACAAATAGCCTTAAAAACGTCATTTTAAGTAAACTCTTTTATGCATTGTATTAGATAAAAGATTGCATATACTTGTATTTTCGAGTTATTTTTAGTTAAACGTATTCTTTGAGCATTGTTTAGAATTCATGTACTGTGAGTTTGAATGTTGAAGTTAAAAGTGAGATAAAGGAATCTTTAAAAAGCGAAGAAAATGGAACAAACCATCTTGCCTTGGAAAGGAGTAATCACGTCTTGACTATTCTACAAAGTTTGTAAGTTGACATTATAATAAATAGCCCATACCAATTATTATGGGCTATTTATCTAAAAATAGCCCATAATAATTTGGAAAAACTAGTAGCATTTCCCAAGACTAGAATGTTCAATAGTATTAACCGATGTTCATTAACTTTTTGTTGATATTTAAATTTATTAATGTGACATCAATTAGAAGCAAATGAATACATTGTAAAACAAAATACAAACTGAATTATAAAAAACGAATATTATTTTATCGCAATTATCTAAAAGAAGAAAAAAGGATTCCATTCTGTTAAGATATTCTAATTTTTTAAATCTTATAGTTCTGCGATTTAATGACAATCGAAATTTTCAAAAATATTTCATGTTAATTTCCTTTTTTTAAATGCGTCTAGTGAAAAGATTAAACAAAAAAAATATTGAAATTAATCCTCTAATGCCGGGATATTTTAATAATTCTTCAGATGAAATTCTTGAGAGTTCTGCAAATATCTTTGCAACTAATCTATTTGTATGAAATAATATAATTATATAACTGATTCACTTTAATTTTTTTATTATAACCTTGTTCGCGTTTGTTTGGAAGAAAGGTGACGCTATTTCCGTATTGTCTGATAAATCAAATATGTTGATGCGGCAATTCGAAAAAATCAAATTGTTCTGAAATAATTGTCTTTGACTCATTAGAAGACTAAAATGCTCCTGATGCCCATTATTTTCAGCTGTTTCAATCAGTAACAATTGTTAAAGGACGAATGGGTTTTAATTTGTCCATCATCATTATGAAGATAATCCTTATCAATGAGGCTGATTGAAAACGTGAAAAATTCATTTCACGTGATTCATATTGGTTTTCATTTTTGCAGTGTTTGTTTCTAGTGAAGGCAAAGAATAATGAAGGAATTTAAAGAAAAGTAATAAAAATTCCAGGTATAACTTTACAAAAAAGAATAAAAAAAATAACCAGGTTAAGAAGTGTAAGTGTAATAACGAATTTAATAATTTAATGAATTTCTAATAATGCTTCTGATATTTATAAAATGTTTTAGAATTTTTTTTATTGTAACTATATTTTCAATTATAATCTGGCAAGTCTATGCCAAATTTTGATAGAAATCATGTGACTCAAATTATAAGAAACCTCTGTAGGTAGCGTAATCTTTTAAGTTTCTTGGATATGTTCCCAAATTCTCCAATATTTCTTCTGCATGAAGTTATTTTCTTGTGTTATATTCTATTTATGACTTCTATTTTTCACATTAATAATTATTTTGTTGTTGACCTCAATTTAAAACTGTAGGATATATTATGCAAATCTTTAATTTTTAAGGCTTTTTTTCGCATCTGATATTGAGGAAAAGATTAATCTTTGCTTTTTTTCCTTTTTAGTTACATTTGAGAAATTTCGGAATTCCTGTAAAGGAAACTCATCAACAATACGCCTAATGAACGTCAAATGAGTTTAGAATTATATATTCGAAATATAAATTTTTTTCTCCCTAAATTAGATAGTTTTTCTTTTGCGTTTATGATTCTGATGCGTTATTTCTGATGCGTTTTATTGAACCACAGTAAGTGATTCTTATATCAAAGAAATATAATTTCACATCAAAATTTAAGTTTTTTATTCACGATCAAGAATTTTTAATATCTAATTAATTCTCTGGAAATGCAAGTTATATTTAACTGTATCTGTTATGGGCGCTTAGCGTATGACTTTGTCTTTATAGGTTTCTCTACTAAGCGATTTTAAAATAAAAATTATTATTATTTATTTTTTTATTAGCTGAAATTACACGTATCTTTAATTAAATTTAAGTTAACTATTGTCCAATTAAATTTAATATCAATAATTTAAAAAGAAGAAAGACCGAATGATACAGACTTGTAGCCAACTTTTTTGTCATAAAAATGGATATTTTTTACTATTTTTTAAAATTGAATTCATTTAATAATTTTTCTTCTTTTACAAATTAGTGTATCATTAAAACCGATTCCGACCCAAAACGCATACCGAGATTATATATTACTGTATTTATAAACAATCTATAATTTCAAAAAACCAGTAGATATATTTCTTTTTCTTTACTAATATTATCTTCGATATCGACTTTTTTTATGCAATATCCATCAGACCTCAACATTTTAAATCATTTGAAAAATTGTGATAAATTATGAGACAAAGTGCTCAGTTTGATGCATGCAAACATTCGGCGGACCATTAATTTCCTCTAATTCTCCTTTAATTTAAATAACTGCAGGCATTAAGTAAATAAATCTTTGAGTGTAAGCTATTAACTTAAATATAAACACAACATTATTCAATTTATCAATTAAAATATTGTCAAGTTTAACAAAATTTTATTCCCTATAAAACTTTAAAAAATATTTTAAATATTGAAATTGAAAGGGATTTCTAGTCCAAGACATCGTAGCATAATACTATTTTGAATTTTATTTATTTAGTTTGTAAATTGCATTTTTTGATGAAGTAGCGATAAACCTGCAGAGAAGAAAAATTATAATTACTATGGAAGCTAAGTACATGAGTGTAAATTCGATTGTTAAAACAATGAAAAGAATTTCTATAAATTATACTTGAAAGTTTTCAAAAAATTATTAAAATTAAAAATATTCTATACAAATAAAATTTCTATCATTACATTTTTTTAAATTTAAAAATGATATAAAAATTATTTTTTTATTTTTTACAATAAGAATTTTAGAATTTATTGAGAAAAAATCCGCATTTCGATTAATTTTAATTAAAATATAGTCAATATTTTGGAAAATTCCAGAGAACGTTTTGAACAATTGTTACCTCATGCATTTTTCATGAGGCACCATTAAATTTACAAATAGACTGCCAGCCTATAAACGTTATCAATTTTTATTATCGTAAATATTTCAATATAATTTTTGTCTGAATTTATGCTTACAAATAATTGCAAAATTGTTAAGCAGATTCAAGAGTTCATCAGTTAAGCAGATAAGGTTAAATCTATTGATGGAATTTATAAATATTAATGCAATATTTGTTAAGTAGAGTAAGCTTACTAAAGCATATTTGAAGAATTTAAAATATAAATGATTTAAATTTGAAATGAGATTTGGCTATGTTTGTGTAACTGTTCTTGAAAGATATTAAGTCCACTTGTAGCGGTTATTAAAGTTACCTTATTAAAATTAAGGATTCTTACAGGAATTTCAGTTTGTTCCTTTAATTTTTCCATCTATCTTTACAATACGACACTGCTATCATCAAAATTATATAATAGTATTTTTTATAATAGAATAGTATTTTTTATTTAATGTAATAAACTATTTTGTATTCAAACTATCTGATTTAACTGAGTCCAGTTATAAATTTATTATCACATTTGTTTAACGTTTATTATCAGTTTATAAATATATTATTCGATCACAAAATTATTTATTGTAATCGAACATTTTTAAATTAAAAAAAACAGGATACCATATAAGATATACGGATAGACAGAAATCACAATATTTTTATCGAGGAGACATGGCGAGGAAAAGCTTACTGAATATAACGAGGAAAGCAAAATAAACTAGCATAAACTATATCTCTTTTGAAGATATGCTTAACCAAATTTATAATTGAATTTCATAATGGAAAAATTAAAAAAGAGCTCCGCAGATATTTCGTAAAAATTAATTAAAATTTTTATAATAAAAAAACATGCAAGATATTTTCAACACTACAGTAGGTACTTAAAATTTTTTATAAAATATTTTTTGAGACAATTTTTATATTATAAATCTTTTATGTAATTAATTTTTGCAGTTCAATATCATGCCAGGAAATACATAAAATTGAGAAGTACTTGTGAATAGAGAAAGTATATACCTGTTATCTTATCAAAAAGGTGCTTCCGGCTGTCTAACAGTTTTATTATCCCGGGATACTGATTGCAGAAGATAAGGAAAATATCTAAAAACTTGAAAGTGCTTCACATGAGGAAATTCCGCCTGTCAATCTGCTTCCGAAACATCTGTTCTGTGAATAGCTTCCAGCTTCGCAAACGAGAACATATTTTTAAGTTAAATTTTTTTTTTGAAGTATTGATTGTCGACACTCTGAATTATGTCAAAATTAAAATATGAAAAATTTTCATCTCATAATTTCTGTTCCTCTCTCTAAGCAAAATTGAAGTATTTTTTTATATATAACAGGCAACACAAATTTATTATTATTATTGAGAATTAATATTATTATTGTTTTAATTATATAATTATAATTATTAATTATATAATTAATAATCATTATATAACACTAATTAGATATTATTGGACAAATAAAAATACGAACTTATATGTCTTGTATGTAAAATTTAATTTCACGTACTTAAAAAATGCTAAAGTTATTAGGAAATTTGTTCCTGAATGAACTATTTGGTTGAAATTCAAGTTGATATTTCTTAACTACTGAAGCAGTTTTAGTTAAATTATAATTTAAGAAATTTTGATGATAATTTTTTTGAAATTATATAAAAATCTTGAATAATGTTAGCCCAGACCCGAAGAGGAAAATCAAAGGATTCATTGAGCACGTTAATCCGGGATTTTAGTTCAAAATAAATTTGTAATGTAATTTTTTTATTGAATATAGATTATTTACATGCTATCTTAAGCTCTTTAAAATTATTGTCTCTTTCTTAGATCTTAAAAATATCATTAAATTTATAAATTTTTTAAATATTTGTGCTAACTTACTTTATTACGTTTGATTGTTTCAGCTTTTTTTAATAACTTCAAAAACGTCAATAAATATTCAATAACACTTTAATCCTATAATTTGGATTTAATAATTAATTTAATTACCAGCTAGTTATTATTAGAGAGTGTGATATGTTAATACCAAATAACGAAGAGAATTTAGACATAAGTTCTTGAATTATTTTATTAAAGAAATAAAAACTTAAATATTTAAATTCTTACTTCAAACCCTATGAAAGTGTCTTAATTTGTTAATTAATTAATAGTAAATAATATTATTTAATAAATGAATTTTTTAATAAACTGAATGAAATTTTTTCTTAAAATTAATCTCAACTCCAAAATTATTTAATATATCAATATTAAAAAAAATGAGCCATTAAAGGGTTAATTAACTTAATCTATTCGATTTCTATTCTCTAACTTTTTAATGCTTTTAGATACATTATATATCCATAAGCATTATGGAAGGCAGATTATTTGTAGATAATTTTAAAGCAAAGTAATTTGGGACATAGCCCAACACACTTAAAATTTTTATTAAATTTAATTTGGGCATTTTTGTTCTGTAAAAGCTCTATAAAAATTTCGATTTTAAATTATTTTATCTATCCCTACACTTACTTTCATTAATCTCTATTTGTTGAAATGTGACACATTTCCTTTTTCTGCCATCTCTTTTGATTTTGTCATTTTTTGTATTTGTGATTTTGTAAAGAAACCATTTTCTATGTTTTTTTTCTCGAGTTCTTTGGTTTGACTGATTTTATTATAATGTTTTATTCTTATTTGAAATAAAATAAAATTGTGTTGGTGTATAAGCCTTGTTTAACTTTTTTTCAAATGCTTTGACATTCTGTTGCATTCTTTCAGATTACATTCATTTTACTTCTGAAAAGCTTATACATTTGTTGTAATTGCTGATGTCGTACCGTCAAATCGTCAATGTTGATGTCTATCTAAAAAGTCACTTGAGTACATGGATCAGAAGTCTCTGGAAAAATAAGTGTCTTCTGGTGGATATAGCAATAGTAGTGTGATTGTTTGACCCTATCCTGATGATAGTCTAATTTCCTTACCCGAGGAGTTAGCATATTGGCCGATGATATCCAATTTTTAACCCACTTTAGCATTCGTGCAAATTTTTGAGACGGCCGGTTACCTTTGTACGGTTTTAAGGGGCTTTATTTGGAATAATCAGTGTTAATTCTTTTATAAATATATAATCTGATATCTGTAAATCTGTGCATGGATTATCAAAATTTCTGTTTTAGAGGAATTGTTAAACCTTTTTTTTCCAAATGCATGTAGCTTCTTAGTACCCTGTATACTGGAATTCTTTGTAACCTATCAAATAGTTTCTATACTTTTAGAATCGGTATGAGATTAAAAATAAGTTCATATAATAATTATTTTATTTTATTTTTCATGCATTCTTATGAAAAAATATCTGTTAGGAGCATTAATTTTAGTTGAATTATATAAGAATCAAACGGATTAAGTTGTCATGTGTTTCCAAACAATTTTTGTTTCTATGGCTACTGCGAATATATTTGAATGGTAGTTGAGCTGTAATACTTTAACATGGTGCATAAATTAGTTTTGCCAATGATTTAGTGATAGGTATTTTTATTAACGTTTATCAACGTAGTTATAGGTATTTTTTATCAAAGTGATAGGTATCTTTTTTCAATCCTAATTCATAGGCCATTCATAGGACAATCCTAATACATTTCATTTAGATAAAATTAAGTTTAAACAATTCTAAAATTCTCTTTTCGATAAGTAAATACCTAAATTTATAAATTTTCATTTGTTTATGTGTTGAATTTTAAGAATACTTCATTTTAAATTGATTTTATTAAACTAATTAAATTAAAATTTATTGATTGGTCTAGAAAAAAATTTAAAAACAAATTTCGTGTGTTTTTTGAATGAATATTTCTTAATATATTCTAGACCATTTACATAAAAAACTGTTTCAAACTATCAGGAAATTAAGAAAAATTGAAATATTTGAAGATTAAAGTAACCTAGAAAAAAAATATTTGCAAAACGCATTTACATTCTTGACAACATTATCAGGAATTCCATTGACAACAGTGATAGATGCCTTTCTTTATATTTACATACGTTATTTAAATTATCGAATTTCATTGAATGGAAAACATTTTTTCCATCCCTTATCTAGTATTTAAGGGTTTTTTTTTGTTTTTTTTTTTGTTATCGTACATCACTTTGTATTTGAAGCAAACACTAAGGAAGTGTGATATAATTTTTTATTTAGGATTGTAAAATTTAAAATAACTTTTTTTCATGAAGCCTTTTAACATCCATACAAGTGTCTATCAAAGCATAAAATTACAATACAATATAGAACACCTAAATAAAAATATTAACAATCGACTTATGATTTATTAATTTTTAAAGACGTTGTGGTATCTGCATTTCAGTCAATTGCAAATATTTTCAGCAACATAAAGGAACTAGGACACTTTGTAGCCAAAAAGAACACGTTTTTCCAGTTTTTTCTTAAGATAAGAGAAATTTTAACAATCATATAGATTTATTGTATGTACCGACTTGAAAAATATAAAGCACACTTTAATGCTTAAAAGTAATTAATTGGTGTCTTATGATAAATAAACATATTTTTTTAAATTTTTTCTCATGACGTGTTTTTTTTTCTTTCAAATTTCGATTTGTAGGTATAAAATTCTCTTTAATGCGATCGCTTGAAATTTTAAGCTACATTATTTATAAGCATTAGACATCTTGCTGTAATTTAATTCAAGTTAATAACATATTCTAGTTTTAGTCAGATTTTAGACAGATTTTTTAAATTAAAATTGAATGATATTTTAACTTTTTATCCTCAATAATTTCAGAGTATTTTGAAATTATGAACAAAAATTATTGTTATGACGTTATAAAATTTTTAAAATAACATTTCAATGTTAATTGCTTTATTTTCATGAAGTTTTTAAAATTTAGTTTTAATAAGTAAAAGAAGTGTTTCAAAAAGTAATTTTAGAATTGCCTACGCTGGCGTCCTGGCATAGAGGTAGTGCGTTTTCCCCGTGATCTGGGCGTTTTGGGTTCGAGTCCCGGAAAGATTTAATATTTTATTTGATAGTATTAATTTCAACAACAATCAGCTGATGCAAAAAAATGAATTTATTTTTATGATTTATATCCAATAACTCTTTTTTCATTCAAAATAATAGTAATTTAAATACTTGGAATATTTATATACGTCGGCATTTTTCTAGAGGTAATAACTAGGTAATATAATGAGGTAATACCTAACTTAATAACTAGGTGATTATTAGCAATCTTCTGAAAAAAAAAAGATTTTTTTCGGTATGATTATTATTTTGCTTAATAAAAGTATTTTTTATTGATATTCTCCGCACCTGTAATGGCATTTTAAATATATTTTTAACATTTTATATTTACGACTTTTAACTACAATTTAAAATGCTTTCCTTATACCAGATTATTAGCGAAAAATCATCACTATTCTCTTGCATCATGTTAACATCTTAAAAATGAATTTTTTTGATAATTATTTTGTATTATGACTTTCCTAAATTTCAAAGAAATATTAACTTCAGATTCGTAACAATGTTATATATGCAAAATATCTCTAAAACTAAAATATCTATTTAAAAATGAAATTTATATCTATTTTCCTATTTTAAAAAGTAAAAAAGTTATTACATGTTATATTTGAACGTACAGAGAACATCAAATAAAATTCAGAAAATAAGAATATTATAGTAAGATTGAAATGAATATTTCAGAGAAAAACTCAAAGGATGGGAAACTTCATTATGAGTAATTTTTCTTAAGATATGCATCAAAAATAAGAAATTTAGAAATTGTAACTTACCTCAAAGTTAATCCCCCTGAAGACGAATGATGATGGGCACGGAATTAGGCAAAGAAACAGTCTTGTAATTTCCTTAGTTTCAAATTTCTTAGTTTTCGAGCTCTACAAATGTTTATTTAGAGATCAAAAATGGAAGACCAGACAAGAAACAAATATCCACATACACGAGATAATTTTCTTAAAACTTCAAGAGAAACTATGGATAAAATCTCATTTCTTCAAATAAGCCATCTGAATGCTTTTGGATTTGCTTTTGATGTGATTCGTTGCATTGGCATGCCTGACGAGGCAATCGGAAAATAAAAGTTCTTGATCTATAGATTTAACAAAAGCAAAAAATCACGAAAACGCTATAACTAAGCTTCAAGAGAAGCTCTCTTGATGGGAATATTGATGTCACCAAAATCCATCCTCCTTTTCCTTGTACGTTAACAGAGTTTGTTTGATAAGCTGCTACTTCGAAGAGAAATATGAGACGTGAATTAATGAAGTCATCAAAATCAGAGACTGTTTCATCTGTTAAAGAACACCTTCTCGGGGGAAAAATCTGAGTTAGTTATAAATGATAAACTTTTCAATGTAACGGATTGAATGTACTTTACGAGGTAATACAGTCGAGCAATCAAAATATGTATGAACTAAAATCGTTTATTTTTAATTAAGTAATAATCACTTTGTTTATTTCTTAAATGTTCGTCTCGAAAATACTTTTTGGCATGCTTACTGCTCGTTTTTTCTTACAATGAAGTCAATCTAAGTTATAGCTAAGTCTCATGACGAATGCAATCTGTGCATGCAATCTAGTAATTAAATACAGTACCTTATAAATCCCCCAAGGGTGATTTCGAGTCAGATACGAAACTGGGTTCACATCTTATGCGAGTTCTCTTCTCTTCTGGGATGCTAGCAATGATTGTGTTGTCTAGTAAACGGAATAATGCTGATGACAGATCGTACCATTTTTAAACTAACATTTGAGCATGGATCATCTGTGACAGGAAATATTTTCCACATCTTGGTTTCATTGTGATGGTTCGATCATCCAGTGAAACCGTACGTCAAAAAACGTGAATGTTTCTTTTATGGTTGTTACAGGTTCTAAAATTATTCATATTTCTTTTTATAATATGTGTAGTAAAGCGACACTTTTGATAAATAACATTTGTGCATGAACTATTTTCATTGCCCACAAAAAATGAAGAAATGGTTCCGGCAATAATAACAATAATAATAAACTAATCAAGTTTATAAGAGAAAATATATAAATCTGGTGGCACGGAAGTTATTTTGATAGTAGGAATATCGAAACAGAAATAAATAAATTTGCTACAGATTAATTAAATGTGCTTGATAAATGAGAGAGAGAAGCATTATCCATCAACAATTTTTGAATTAGAAAATTATTGCACTTAAAAAATATTAAATGAAAATAAGTCCTAATTTATTAGAAACATTATGTACATATGAACAAGTTTAAGTCTTTGTTCTATTTTATTTATTATTAGTTGTCTTTGGTGAACAGTTGATTCACTGGGGATATTGACTATAGTTAATTCTAATTCATTTTCTATAATTCCATAAAATTATCAGATATTAGCATCATGTTATTTTAAATGTCTTACACACATTTGCTACATTGTGTAGATGAACTTTTCTAATGGAGACTGGTCTCACAGCGCTATTATAATTGCTTGTTGGCTGGTTCATTTAACTTTCGCAACATTGCAAATTAACTTTTTCTTTGATCTTTAAACTACAAAGGTATTGAGCAAAACTCATCTTCTTTAACTTTCAATAATGAAAGAAACTTCTAAAATTAAATATTTAATGAAACTCTGCAAAAGGATTATATATTAGGTCAAGAAATGTAATCTATTTAGGAAATATACTTTAGGAAATAAATATAATATAAATTTAGGAAATATACTTAAAAAATTATCAAAAATTAGGAAAATTTTGAATGATTATTAAATTGCCATAATTAGAAAGATAATTTCTTGAATTTTGAAACAATAGAAAAACTAATTTTGTGCAATGATATTTTCAAGGATTATCGCCGAAAAATATCAAAATTTTGTTTAGTTTTTAATTAATCAAAATTATAATTAACTTAAAAAATATCGCCAAAGTGCACATTGTCGTCCACCAAGGCCTACATGGGCCGAATTTAGTAGTTGTAGGTTAAACGGTTTGGTCTACAAAGCAGCAACACACATACAGATAAAAGTACAATCATTAGTAGAGATTTAGCTTCTGTGTTAAGAATTTTCCAATCAAAATTGGCTGAAATATTGAATAATTTAATATGCTGAATATTCATGACTGCTATATTTGTTCATATAGAAAACAAGTAAATATTTTAATAATGGTATATAAGAAACGAAACATTGACAGTCAATGCATGTGAAATTTGATATTTTAGGCGTATTAAGTAATTCTATGTATCTTCTTTAGAGACATTAACACCATGCAGTACTTTAGAAAAAGTTTTGTAAGTCTCTTCTGCTGATGATGGGATTTATTCCAGCGAAATTTTCACCATGCCTCCCAAAACTTCGTGAAAACTGAAGAAATATAATAAGAAACTTTAGTTATATTTTTGAATTAAATACTGGGGCGCATTTTTAGGTTAGAGATCTAAGCATTATTAGGTTAGAGATCTAAGTTTCTTCCCCAAGTTTGATCGATAAATATAACAAAAATTAAAGAGAGCTCTATGTAATTTAATGTAAAAAGGAATATGTATTTTTTAGAAGTCTGTGTGTTTGTATCATTGTAAAATGTCTCGATAAAATAGAAATTGATCTAACAATCTTAACTCTCAATGAAAATAATGTACTTTAGTGGATAATCTTACGTTTTATGCTTCATTAAAATTGTAAAAAAAGTTGCTATTACTAATTTTATTACCTGGTCTTTTCTTTTCGTTTTGTCTATATAAATCTAGCTAAAACTGAATCTTTAATTTTTAACATTTTTTCCCCCTAAAAGTTTTAAGTCCTTGAAAATAGATAAGACAGCTGTTCATTTGTTTTGGGAGTGTGCTTCAAATAAATCTTCCCGGTGCAAATGAATTCGATTTCAAATATTCGAATTAATTGTGTCAGACACACATGTCTCTCCATATATCTGCAGAATGAATGCCGTTTTTCTCCTTTGCAGCAGGTGTTTCTGACTTTCATTGATTCAGATTTCATAGCTCTGTACAACTGATTACATACATTGGGACATTTGCTTTTAAAATGAGCTCGTCAGGTTTTATTTACTAGCTGAGTAAGATTAAAATTTTCCGATTCAGCTTTGAAAACAACAAAAATTAATATACGATTCATTCTTCTTTTACTTATGGGGATGTTAGTGCTTGTCGGCATGTCAAGATTTCGAATTTAATAATGACCATATTTTATTCCTTTAATACTATATATTTCATTTCTTTTAAAAATAATAGTTTCTTGCATTTTTTTATTGGAAATTCAAGATTATCCTAAAATGAGAATTCATTCTAAAAGAACTACTGTTTCAATGTGAAAGTTTAAATAAGTTTCAAAATCATGAGACTCATATAAAATGGCTCTTGTACAGCTAAAAACACAAAAATAATAGTATTTGTATTTGAAATGAAATATATGTGAATAAATGTTTTCTTAGATATAACTATTAGACTATCATTAACTATTAGATTTTTGCATTCTAATTTTAAAATGAAAAAAATAGCATTTAAACTAAATGAATAAAAATATTCTCTCTTCTTCTGCTCTTTTCTGAATTAAAAAAGATGAATATAAAAATCTATTTATATGTAATTATTTAACCTACAAAATTCGACATTTTTGTGATTAAGATAGAAAAAAAAAACGAAGAAAGAAAACAATCTGAAATAGTTTGCAATAGCTTTGCTATCTACGTGGACAATATCAAACAGCGCTATTGAATAATTTATGGAACTTGCATTTTAAAGATCATTTTTACAAAGCTATACTTTAAACCGCAATCGTTTTAGTGACTAAACTGCCATTAAATTATTAATATCATTTGAGATTTGTTAGATTAACGCACCAATTTTAAATCACATGATGGTTATTTTCTGATTGATCTTATATTGCCAATTGTGACAAAATACCAGATACATGGGCAGACAACCATTTTAGTAAGAACCACAAAATTCTAGCATATGGACGTCTGAATCAGGACAGTTAATGAAGCATTTATCAAATCCATACAAAAAACTAGATGGAATCTTGTCTAGAATTCACTATTCTCTGATCCCGGACTATTCCAGCAACTTATATTTGAAAAATTTAAGAGAAAGCTGAATTATTTCAAGATAATTCTGCATTAGTTTTTTCTTGTAATGGATGAGTCAGAATGACTTAAAATATTAATTTTTCGTATTGCATCTTAAATAGTCTCTGTTGTTTGACATTCGGCAAGGATTCCTAGAGACGAATAAATGTAATATATTTTTTGCTAGGGAGAAAATAAAGGAAGAATGAATTTTTAAGTAAGATGCGAAGTACAGCAATTTATTTAACATGTGTATCTTTTTGGATATTTTAAATTTTAATATAAAAAAGAAGTCATGGAAATAAAAAACTTATAGCCTAGCTTATCCTAGTAAAAGGAATAAAATAAGATGAAATGAATCTATTAAGGTATGCAACTACTTTAAAAAATCGGTTTTTGGCGAAATTATTTTATTTCATTCAACATTTTTATTCTCTGAGCAGTTTTATTTATAAAAATGTTTGAATTTCGTTTATTCTGTATTCTTTGAGAAATTATATAGATTTTTTTATGTTTGCATAATTTATATACTGTGTATAATTCAAATTTTGAATGATGTTTTCTCTATTCCTAAGCTTTAGAACAATCTGTTCATTTAAAAAATGATTTTATTATAGACTTAAAATTTATATTGAAAAAAAAACGAAAATGTAATGTTTTTTTATCAGTTATCAAAAAATTAAAAGTTTAATGTAATGTTAAAACTACGTAGAGATTTCATGTTATTTATCAATCGAATCCCAATACTAAAGATGCGATATAAATACAGAAGCTAGATAATATATTTCTTAAGTTACTTGCAAGGTTTTGTCTAAACTAGCTGTCTTTTAATCTTCTTTGAGAAAATGAGTCTTTTCAACTTAACTACAATTAAAAAATAGACGTATAAAATATCCATATTAAATTTTAATTGATTAAAGCATATAAATAGGTATAAAAATTTATAAAGATTAGCAACGGCATTATTATCACAACAGCATAACTGACTTGGAATTTCCGAAAACTTTAATTATTTGGCTGTCATATATTAACTTGTTCATTGAACTTGATATTTAATAACTGGCGCAGCAAACACTTAATAAACAGTAAGAATATCTAAAGAGAGTGAAAACCAGGTGGTGAAGTGATAGTGAAAATCTGTTTTTCTATTAATGTCTTTAATCCAGAACTTTTGTCAATTAAAACAGAATTACCTCTCTTTGTCAACCAACTATTCTCTCACCGTATTAATAGCCATATTAATTTAGTCATATACTCAAAGTTGATTTCTTTTAAGGGAAGCACATATAACAGAGATAGACGCTGATAGCTAACCTTACAAATAATTTCAATTCTTTCAATTCATAAATGTTCAATTATAAGCCAGAAATCTACTGTGGGACAAGGGAACATTCCAAATTTGCATGTCTTATTTATAGTAATATACTTTTATATAATACATTATATAAGCAATTGCAAAATATTTTATATTTAGATTTGGGCTTTTTGTTATATAAAATCAGAATAGATAAAAAAAAGATACACACCTCAGTTTGAAAACATATTGACTTAGAAGAGCTAAAATGTTATTCAATAAAGCGTAAATTTTCCTATAATGAACTTTTTTTGGATTATTCTTTTTCTTGGCTAGGTGATAGAATTGTTTATTTAATTCTTATGCTTGCAAAACAATTTTTAAAATTGAAAAAAATAGTTAGAAGCCTAATTCAATGAAAGATTTAATTAGTAACATTTCGAGTGAAAATAAAGTACCGCAAGAAACTCATTTGGTATTTTACTTATCTTTCTCACGGGTTGATTCATTCCCATAATTCACAGCTAGCTTTTTATATTTTTCGGTTGTCAAAGGAAGGATAACTTTCTAACAGCCAGTTTTCCATAAAGTTCAAACTATTTAATCTTTTTTTAAATACTTATTATTTGTTTATTAAAAATCGAATCATTTTAGCATATTAAATTCAAATCTAGGATATATTTTAAATGCTTACAAAGCATTGAAATTCACTACTATCCAGGATAATCAGGAATGTTTGGTGACTTTCGAAATAACTAAACGAAAAGAATATTGATGGGAAGGATTTAATACATATGATCATTTGAAGATAAAAAGTGATTTTAATTAACATGCAAGAATTCAAATAACTCCAAAGTCACATGATAAACGTAACTCATACCTTTTAATGTCTACTATTCTGCATCAAATACTTTATTACGATAGCTAAAAATAAATGGATAAATCTTTAATACAAATAAAATTACGATGACAATAATAATAAACTCACGTTTTAATAACAATAAATCTCTTTATTTCATCACAATAAAAAATGATATGATAAATATAACAATGCTAATGAAAATGTGTCAGAAATTAATGAATAATATGATACACATTTAACAAAATTTGTATAACAATAAAAACATACATTGAGCAATAAATTATCGCATGGATAATAATGAGCAAAAATATTTAATGAAATTCAGCAGTGAGTTGTAACACATTTTTTTGTACACCAAATCTATCACGCTACATTTGAAAATTTACTTAAAATATTATGTACTTTTTAGAATGAAGAAGTAGAAAAATATTTTGCCGTTTGTAATAAATTTTCCAGACTTTTTTTTAATATTAACAATTAATACTCTTTCTTAATATAGGAATGTCAATTTTACAATCCGTTTTGAGTTTTAGTATTTTTTTTGTGATTTTTAGTGATTTTTTTGAATATACATCAAATGCTATTATGGGTAAAGTGATTAAAAGAGTTCAGGCAATATGCTTTAGAGTTTCTCACTTTTATTTCTTCAAATTCATGGAAATAGCCGAAGCGTAAGTATACTTTTTGTTCATAGTTGAAGACTAAAATTATAAGAATAAACAATAATTTTAATGAAGTAAAGAACCGAAATATGTTACATTTTAGGATTCAAGAGACATGCTCAATATGTTAAAGGCTGAGAGTTTTAAGAAGTCTTACCAAAACCGACAAGATTAGAAACGGGTTTCATACAGTATTGTTAGAGACTGTCGGAATCTTTCTTCTTTAAATACCATTTTTCTTATAATAATTTCTTACAAGTAACATTAAGAAGTTTGTTGAATTTTACAATAGCAAAAAATTTTCATTTTTTGACTATTTATACACCATGAAGTCTTTCCATACAAACTTATTCTACTTATTCCTAGAACGACATATGAGTTATTTTGTGGATTATGTCGAACTGTTCCTTCAAAAACAGCTTGACCAGGTTTTGTAACAAGTGTTATCATGTAATCCGCTATAGGATTGACCCTTTCTCCCAGTATAACAGTTCTATTAATGACATCATTGTCATGCCTTTCATAACGTAACACCAAATCGTTCGCTCGTCCAACTCTTGCATCCATGATTTCAGCAACTTCTAAAACTTCGCAGATACCACCATACTCAGCCAGTTTGGAATTAATGTCATTCACAATCGCTTGAGATGCATTTATCGCTGCAGTGCTATTCAAAGGAACGTTCTCAAATGTTTGGCAAGGGCACCAATGGGGAAGTATGTTCGCTTCTTCGCAAGTTCGGTTTGGCGATATTTCTTCCAAAAGACTTTTACCCATAGAGAGTTCTGCTCTTTCGTCTGGTGATCTGTTCAAATCCAGTAAATGTATCATCGTAGCATGAATGTCAAAGAGTGTTATCAAGCGGTTCTGATTTATTTTGAGATTTCTTGCGTATTGTGGATACTGCTCAAGGAACCACTTAGGAGCATGTATATACATTAATGGCAGTCTTTCTTCTAATTTACCTATGTATGTGTACCGAATGTCCCCAAAACGCAGGCCATGGTCGCTGAATAAAACAAGAAGGCTATTATTAAGAGCACCCATATTCAACAAATCTTCCAGAATATGAACAGTTGGCTGGTCTTCCCAGCCAGCTTGATTTAATTCATCATGAGTAATAGTTGACACCATAGCGAAAGCAAAGTAAGGTCTATCTCCCATTGCTTCAATAAAGTTTCTTAAGTAATCATAAATAATGTCAGGTTCCAGTTGAGAATTGTAACAGTATTCTTTCTCAGCATTTTCTTTAAGTTTTGAATTTTCTAATGCGAGATAAAATGGTCGGATGTAATAATCTGTAGGTGGATCATAAAACCCTCGTTTCATGTAATTAAATGTGCCAGTATAAGGACTGTCTTCTGCGTAGAATGTTCTGTATCCTTTTTTAGCATAGTCTTTCCATATAATATCCACATCATCGAAGTACATTGTTTCTCTTAACGTTTCATTCCAATAATGTTCAACGAAATGTCCAGTTAACATAGGAACTAAATTAGGAAAGGTATTATCTCCAACTTTAGTATAGCCATTCATTTCAAACATAGAAAGTTTATCTTTGATAAAGGCTTCGGTTTTTCGGAAATGCCTGAGATAATTCAACTTTGATATGGAGTCGATTCCAGCCAGAATGATATTCAGTCGAGGTGTCGGAGGCGATATGAAACTCTTTACTTCTTCGATTTCTTTCTTCAGACGCACGAGAGGAATATATTGTTCGAAAAGTTTATCTTTGAAAATACACACAACTCTAATATAATCTTCATTAAGAGGAACACCAAAGGGAAGCTGTGTTACAACACCACTTACGTAAGTGTGTTCTCCAATGGCGTCTGGTTCGTCATGTTGTCTGTAAAATGGATGATAATAACATCTCAGTTCATTCTTTGTCATATTATAGTATATTTCCAACACGGTCTCGTTTAATGTAACAGAGCCATCAGGACTTGGTTTCATGAACAATGGAGGTCCAGGGCATTCATATGGTTCTTGGAGTTCAATCAGATGCTTCACAGTTGGATCCCATGGATCTAGTTTAGGTATTTTACAACCTGGAGTATCCAGAAGGAGACTAGAATCCTGTGTAGGTTGTACAGGCTGTAAGCTGCTTGATATTCCACCTTCAAGCGATAATTTCAGATAATTATTATCCTTATGCTCGTATGATCTCTCAATTTCATTATTTTGCATTGGTGTAGTAATATGCTCTGCGCCACCTATTATGTATTTTTCAGTCAAATCAGAAAATTCTATTTCAGCATCGGGATGCCGTCTGGCCGGTACGGTAAATATCATTTCAGACTCAGTCGAGTGTTTGAATCCCAACTCGTGATCAGGATATCTTCCTGCCGGAATAGTTATTGGTATGCCATTATAATCAGTTGGACTGGGAAATAATTCGATATCATTAGGCAGTCGTTTATGTGATCTAACAATATATATATCACCATTTTCCGTGGAGCCCAAAACTATTTCTTTCTGGAAGCGCTTAAAATATTCTTTATATTCTTCAAAGAAGTCCATTAATACATTTTCCTTTCGTGGTTGTTCTTGTGGTGGTAGATGCTGAGAACTTTCAACTCTTGTGAAAATTCTTTGTGATTCGAATATATCATTGATAGAGTTAGAGGTTTCGGGAAGTTTTAATAAATTTTTCGATGTTTTCAAATACCATCCTAAGATGAACAGTGTCAGACAGCAGATAACTATTAAAATTTTGAAACGTTGTCGGCGGGAGACAGTTGATATGCATATTGTTAATCGACTTGGCTCTTGGAAGAAAATCACTGGTGAACCTAAAAAAGTAAAGATAATAGAATTACATATATAATTATACAAATTCAAGAAAAAAATAAATACATTTTTAAACGGAATAATAAATTCAGCAAATTTAATTTTTTTTTCAAAAAGAAATATTTTTCTGTTGATTTAATAGCAGGGAAATACAAATTATGATTAAAGATGTTTCTGAAAAAAGAAAATGACCAGGGATTGTAGCATGTATTCTTGGTGACATCTGCTTAAATTTTAAATTGATATTAATAACCAAATCTAATTTTCTAAATTTAATCTTAGAACGAGACATTTCACTTTCAGCAAAGTTGTTGGAAAGAGATACCATTTTCTTGTAAAGGTTACAACCATCAAAATGTGTGCATAATTGTATGCCACGAAGATGTGGAAAAATGTACATTTCATGGCTCTTTTGAGCCATGAAATGTTTGTTATACTTAGTTTTATAGTTATACTTTTAGTATAACTATAAAAGTATACTTAGTTATACTTTTGTTATACTTAGTGCCTTTCTTAAGCATTTTTCCGACTATAAATGCTGAATTTATTTTTAAAGTTTAGTTTTTAGTTTTAGTTCACTTCGGTTTTCTCTTTTATTTACACGATATGGAATCTCACCGGGAGGGGGGACTTTAGATATGAAAATAAGAAATCTATAATATTGTGGTTGGTTCTCACTTCTCTAGTGGGTATAATAAGCGTATGGAGTCGAGTTACCCATTCCGATGACAGTTCATGCTTTTGTGTGAGAGGCGGGCATTTGAATCGTACTGTAATGTGGCCATACATAATTCGTATATTATTTTAATGACCATTTTAATTTTCCCGAAGACTCGTTTATTGAGATTAAACCCTGAAGCTAAGGCAGCTGTTTGGTTATGATTACACAATAAGGCATGTTATATGTTTCGAGGTTATAGCTTAGAAATTGAATATGCATTTAAAAATCTTTTCAGTGAACATTTTGCTTTAAAATGTTATACAAATGTACAGGGCTCGTGCCAAAACCATTTACCGACATTCAGTAATCGAAGAAATATTATTTTTAGTTACTGCTTTCATTTACTCACACAGAGACAAATAAGACAGATGTTTGATCCTTTGATAGGTTTCACTCAAAATATGATGCAGATCTGTAGCTTTCATGATAAAAAAATCATATGCCGAATTTTACCCATTCACTTTTCTCACCCATCTTTGTATAATGTTGATGATGCAGTATAGTCAACTCTTTTGAACCATTTCATACTGGATGAGATAAATGTGAATATCTTAATTCAAGAAAAAATTTGAATTATGATACTGCATTTAGTATTTTTTTATATCTATTGAAAATTTTCATCAAAAATTGATAAGAATGAGTTAAAGGCAAGATCTCGATCTTCCTTCTCTGGTTCATTGTGTTTTTGATTCATTATTTATAGACAGACAGATTGCCAATGATAGGTTATTGGAAATTAAAATATGAAATTCATCCGAATTTCCGGCCGAATTTTCAGTCGATTTCAATGCTGCTTCTCTCTCTATTTCGTATATAGAACGTAAAAAATAAACCAGTCATTTTTTGAAGGAAATTAAAAAAAAAATAAAGTTATTGACCCGTAGTAATAAATAACTGATAATTGATTGATGCAGTTTAGTTAGCACTGAAACAACTCAGTTTTTTGTGCTATGCCATTAAGCTATCATTTTTTAATAAAAAGAATACCGGCTAATTCAATAAGGAATAATGCAAGTCTTCATTTTAGAGTAAGAATTTTACTAAATTTATATCTATATTTATCTATACTATAATTAAAATTAATGTATGTCTGTGTGTCGGCACTCTATATGTCAAACCGTTTGACCTAAGTTATCAAATCTGGTGCTTATATTTATATACTGAAGGGTGAGAATAAACCAAGGAGAATTTTTTCAAATATTAATTAGAATTTTAATTAATTAAAATTAAGCAACATTTTGGTGTTTCACTGCTGTAATCTTCAAAATCTTTCAATTCCAAATTGATTTTTATATAATTTTAAAATTTAAAATATAACTTTTCAATAATATTACATTTTTTGCCTTTGAATTCTACACATTTTTTTCTATTTTTAATAAATTTTCAAAAAATATTAAGCGTATTTAAAAAATATATAAATTTTATATTTATTAATAATAAAGACTAAAGTGCGTGTTGGCGCTCTGCTCGACAGACTGTTTCATAAAGAGATATCAAACTTTTTGCATATATGTTTTAGAAGTGAGAATGGGTCCTTATTTTTTAAAACTTGTAAAAAGAATTTTAAGAGATTAAAAATTAAGCAAAATATCGGCGTTCTTTAATAATGACTTACGAAAATATTATATTAGAAAAAGAAATTTTACGGCATTTTAAAATTTAAAAAAAAAATGATTTTTTCAATGATATCAAATTTTTGTCATATAATTTTTCTTTCTATTTTTTAAATTAATATTTATAAAATATTTAAGCGGATTTTACAATATATTTCATTGTTTCTACTAATATTTCATGCTGGATTTATTTTATTGGGATCAAGATATGAATATTCAATTTATATTTCCATATTATATAGATTTCAGTATAAAATATGCTGCTTTCTATTTTGTGAAACCGCTTTCTATTTTGTGAAAAAATTAAGGTTTAGTTCTAAATCAAGCGATGATAAAAACTTTTTAAAGTATGAGACCCTGCTGCTCTTTTTAGACACTTTTGTTCTTTTTTGTATGTAAATGGTTTTATAGAGATATGAACAGAAATCTAGGGAAATGTAAAACGCAATAAACAGGCTTTGGCTTAAGGCTAAGCCAAATATCTGTCAAAATTTAAATTTTAAAAATATTTTGCTGAGGAAACAATTGAAATTTTTACTAATCATTACTCTCAGTGATTCAACTATCCGCCAAAAGTGGCTAATATATAAAAAAATAAATTTAACCTGAATGAGCGCGTTACCCATGCATGAGCAAAATTAACTTTTTATTTAAGTATTGCCAGAACACTGACCAAAGTTCAAATTAAAGGATTAAATTAAACTCTCACTGCAAAATAAACCTAAGAGACTCTCTGTATGAAAGTCTGTAGAAAATGAATAGCACATGTCTGTTTGAAATGAAATAAACAAGAAGCATATTTTTTACAAAAATAAGTGCACTAAAAGTGTTTCGTAATTTTTTTTTAAATTTATAAATTCAATAATTCTATAGTATTTAAGATATAAATGGTTTACATCTGTATCCATATCTATTCTAATTTGGAGCCAGGAGCTAATTTCTAAGAAGTTAGTATACGGTATACATATCTAAGAACCAAAATAGTCAAAATGAAAAATACTGTTTTATGTAATTTGAGTTAATAAATATACTGATGAATTTTGAATTTTAAATTTTTATAGAGATCTATAGGGCTATGAATCTGATTGGCCTAAAACAATGAACCTGTTGATTTCTCTAAAATAAAAATATCTAAAGATTTATAACTCCATAAGATTTGATCATAAAAGATTATAATATATTTTTACCGTACTGAATATAATTCATATTATCAAAGTAATTTATAAAATTTAGACCATAGTTTTTTTCAAAAATATGAATATAAACTTATTTATTGATAGAAACAAAATAAAATACTACGTCATTTAACTTTTTGTTTTGAAAATAAAATTAAAAATTGAATTCTATGATAAACCAAAGAAATTTTTATTGAATAATCCCTTGATATATTGCTTAACTTATAAAAAAATATTTTATAATTCGTATAAGAATTTAGTGCTGAATGATTCTATGTTTTGTGCTTATAATTAAAAAAACATATTTGTTAACAATTAAAGACTTTTTATAGTTAAAATTTGATCACCTGCATTTCATATTAAAGCATAAATTTTCGGAGAAATGTACAATGAATAGTATGGTATCAGGCTACTAAAATAATATGATTTATATGGTTATCAAAATTTGAAGCTTAAAACTATTTTGATGAAGAATCCGTTAAGATTGAGTTAGATATTTAAATGAAAATTTGGCAACCATTAATTCGGTGAACCAGTTGCTCGTCAAAGACAACTAATGATAAAATAAAATTAAAGAAAGATACAAGAAAATAAAAGAGAAATAAGAATTTTATCATTCGACAATTCATTCAAGCGATCACTTGTCAAGTTGCTGCCACAATAACAGAGTCGGAATTAATAACAAATATTTTGTTTCAAGTACTAAGTCTGAATTCATTTTCCAATATCGTTTCACTCTCGAATGCTGCAATTTAATGTTTTTCTTGAATCCTTCTCCACAATTTATGAGATTTTTTTCCTTTTTCAAATTAAATTTTCACCACTTTTGTTCTGAAAATCGACCATTAAAAAATCCATTCGTTTACGAATAAGCAATGGTTGTCATAATTAAAAATAAATTTAATGAGATATGAATAGAAATCAGAGATGAGCAGTCGGGGTACCAAAAGCAAATATTATTGTGAAGATAAATATTTGATGTTTTATAAGAAGTATTTCTATCTATATTAGCGTATAAGAAATATTTATATAGAGAAAATATTTTGATCGTCAAAAAATTTAATCTCTAGATATTGACTCATCTGCACATATCAGACTTCACTAAATCTGAAAAATGCACTTTTAGAATTATGTTTGTCTGTCTGTCTGCAAAAAAGAAATGGTTTGGGGAAAAAAAATTAATTTTTGAAACTGTAAAAAATTATTTAAAGGAAATTCAAAGCTCTTGTCTTAAATATAGTAATATGATAAAGTTATAGGCTTTAATTGCATAGTTTTATTTTATTTTAAAATTTACTGTTAATTACATAGCATCGTTAATATGAGCTTAAGAAATTCGTTCGTTATTTTCGCAATTTTACATAATGCAATAAAAATAATTCATGTAAAATATGCTTAAAATGTTATCAAATTTAAAGGAAAAAATTATGCTGAAACAAAATTGATATAATTAGAAGACTAAATTTTTGAATTATGAAATGTTTTTTGTATAATAATATGTTTCTGAGTTATTGAGCAAAGACATTAACATTTTGATTTATTTTGAATAGAAAAATTTGAGGATTTCTTTTCTTACTGAGCATCTACTACCCAAGAAATACCTCCCGGTCAATCTGATTAAAAAATAATAGAAAATGTGAAAGAAATTTAAATTTCTTGTAAAAATAAACAGTAGCATGATAATGTTTCATGCTCGATTATTCTCAATATTAAAAAAAAAAAAATCCTAATTTTATAGCAGCGATCGTGTATTATTTCAACTCGCATTTATTTAAATATAGATGCTTAAAAAATAAAAAGCCATTTATTTAGCTATTTAAAAAGCCAAATATTAAAAAATATTAAAATATTTAATATTTAACAAATATTAAAGTTACAGAAAAAAATTAAGCAAAATTAAATCTGATATAATTACTTTTGTTTTTGAATTTTAATTATGATTATTAACTATGAAAAATTCTTTTTTTACGCTATTCATTAAAATTATTGAGGAAATAAAATAAAAATTACACTTATTTTTTGTTAAAAATTTAAATTTAAATTTTTGAAAATTTAAATTTTGAAAACCTGTTCTTAATTCTACTATCGAAAGCAATTACAAGTCAAATTTGATATCTTTACGTCCAGTGATCTGATTTGTAAAGCAATTTGGACAATTTGTAATCATACATTTCTCATCACACGTAAAACATCACGCTATTTACAAATAATAGCCAACCTATAAAAGCTATTAGATAATTGACTGTTATTCAAATTAGATAATTGACTGTTATTCAAACTCAGAGAAATTAGCATAAATGTTTTTCTCTAATGGAAAACATAAAATTTTTTCGTAATTTCAGATATTGATATGCAGTTAATAAAGCAAGAATAGAAAAGAGTTGCTTTCTGAACTTAATCATAACACTCGTAAATCAATGCCAAATTGATGTAATAATTCTGTGTATATCTCTATCTACTACTGTATGCAGTTTGGTGCTCTACAAGTCAGATCGTTTGATTTACAGTTTTAAAATTTCGCTCATATATACCTGGAGTTAGGAAATGTACACATCGGAAGTTTTTTTTTTGAAAATTTAATTAGAATTTAAATTAATTCATAATTAAGAGAAATTTTGGCGTTTTTCCTCGACACCTTCTGAAAATATTATTGCACAAAATATATATGTTACAATGTTTCAATATTTAAAATAGTCTTTTTAATGATATCGATTGAATGATTCGAACAAAATTTTGAATTTTGAAATTTTTTTAAAAATATTTCTTTATATAATTTCCAACAATATATTAAATCGTTGCTTTGAAAATCAGAATATTTACATAAAATATTTAATCGCATTACTGCTGTTAATGCTTTCATTGTTGAAAGCAAAAGAGGTAGGATTCTGTTTACATGTGTGTAGTTTATAAGATTAATAAAAATGCAGTTACTATGCAGAAAAATTTGGTAGGTGAACTACATATTTTGTTTTAACAGCACTACGACGTCATGGGAATGAAAAAGCAAAGTAAGAATATGTGGAACTTATGAAAAACAAATAAAATAAAACGACTTGAATAACTGACAATTTAATGTAGTACTTGAAATTATATCTAAATGATTTAATTGAAATTAAATATAATAAATATGTTAGACCAACTAGCTGATAACCAAAGGCGAATAGTAAATAAATAAATATTTAACAGCAGATTAAAAAACATTATGCTATTTTATAAAAATAAGAGATTTGCAGAGCATATTGACCGATTGTGAAAATGATTAAATTATAAAATACAAAATTAGCTATCTACAAAGAAAACACATGGTGGCCTAAATATTATTTCGGAAATTAAAAATCGTCTGCAGTGTGCACTAATATTTGTTTTTGTTTATTAACATTAATGAGAATTTAATTGGAAGGCTTAATATTTCAGGAGGCTTATTAGTTTAGAAAAGCTGTTTTCGCATTCTGTAGTTAAAAATTGTTGTATAAAATGTGGCAATTAACTTTTAAAGCACAAAAAATACTTAATATATTTCATTTTAATAGTATGTGCGTTATATCTTTAAAGGAAAGAAATAAATAGCTTCAGACTCAAGATTAACAGAATAAAATTCAACATGGAAATTTCATGAAAGGTATGTACTTTTTCAAATATGAACTATTCAATTCAAACATCAAACATGAAACACTCAACAAAAACATTCTGATCAGACGTTTCAGAATTGTAAAAAACTTTCAACTATAAGTAAAATGGGTAAGAAATGTTCGAATAAAATTCAAATAATAAGTTATGAACAGTTCTTTTTCATTCAAGGCGTACTATTGAATAAGCCTTTTAGAGGCGGTGGTTGCAAAAAAGGACACCAATTTTAAAAATTTCTGTAAAAAACTCTATTGGGTTTTAAAATTCAGCAAATTATTGGAAAAGTGCAAATGGTTTCTTTTCTAATGAATAAATGGCAAACCGAGCAATTTTATATTGTTTTTTGGTATTAATTTTATGTTAAATATGCCTTGATTTTTTACCTGAAAAGTGGGAAATTTTTTAAGTTCTTAAGAATTGAAATTTTGTCAAAATCAGTCACTCGCTTTCTTACAATGTCTATGAGATTTTAAATCATTTTCCTTGGTTTTCAACAATGAAAAAAAAACGATCAATTCAATATTTAACGAAACAATAAAAACGGCTTGAATCTCAAGGTAACAATGCAATCTATGGCTGAAAATTAGGCGAAAAAAAATACCGAATTTCAACAAAAATTCGTGTGATTAACAAATTTGTATCATGAAAAAGGCGGTATAAAATGGTATAAAATGAATTTTATACCGTTTTAAATTTTAAAACAGTATAAAATTTAAAGCGGTATAAAGTTTATTTTGTGAAATATTATTTTTAGAAGTTATGATCGAAACACTTCAAAAATTTGTTTAATCTTTAATTATTTAAATTTTAATTAAAATTTCAAAAAAAAAAAACTCCCGGGTGCAGACATATCCACCTTTAAAATATGTGCCTGTTGTGTCTCTGTCTATAGAGTCCAACACATACACTCACAGACACACACACACGATAACCTAAAAATCCACCTAATGCTACATTCAACCTTTTATCTGTGAAATTGTTGTTCAATATTTCATTTACTGGAAGATTTATCTTAAAGAATTGATTGATTTTATAAAAAAAAGTTGTAGACCTTTTTTATTGATGCTTTATCGTAAAAAGAGATACAAGTTTTTCTGAAATGTCATTATTTCTGTCATTATCCTTTAGTAGGATATTTTAAAAT
Source organism: Argiope aurantia (assembly GCA_026543865.1). Taxonomy (NCBI): domain Eukaryota; kingdom Metazoa; phylum Arthropoda; class Arachnida; order Araneae; family Araneidae; genus Argiope; species Argiope aurantia. The sequence goes on along the minus strand of JAPMOR010037329.1, from coordinate 1,541,219 downwards.
TTCGATCCTGATAAATTATGTTCTTGTGTTCCTGTTATCTGGCTAGCTGATATGATTGCATTCTTTGTGAGGTGCTAGACAGTATGACAATAAATATTCTCCGAGTTTCGATATCATAATTCATATCAATTTTAGTATTGCATATTTTTTATCTGTAATGATAAATAATCCAAATGTATGGAATATTTAATTTTGACCAATTTAATTGTGAAAAGTAATAGAATCTGTATGTTTAATTCTTCATATTTAATTTGATATAATGTATGAGCTATATAATGCCAATTTTAAAAAATAAATTATTTGAATTTATAGAAAAATATATATTTTGTTATACTTCTGCCATTAAAGCTGTTGGTTAATGAAGTCTCATAGCTGGAGCAAGATGCTTTAAGATTTTACAAAATTTTGTCAAATTTAAAATGAATGAATATGCTTAAAATTAAGGCAATTTTTTAGTAACGCCTTAATGATTTTTTCTCCTCATGAAAACGAAAACGGCTTTCTTGTACTGCTCGAATTAATATTACAAAGAATAAAGAATCAGAGTCAGAAATTTAAAATTTACAAAATCAAATATAATCATAACTTTTTTCACAGCAGTGGTAGAGTTTTCACAATTTAATATGATTTTTTACAATTATCCGCATTTTTACAATTTAACATGATTTTTGCAGAAATTTTGATGATTGTGAACTTATAAACAAATAATTTTAATTTTAATTAATCTAATTATGCCATTTCTGGATAGTTTTATTTTATTTACGTGTAAGTAATTGGTAAATACTGGCAGAGACTAAACTTATTTAAGTTTCAAAAAACTTTGACGAAATATATTGAACAAATAAATAGATCTTATGTAATGATAAATCAAACAGCAGTATCATTTCATTGTGTGAAAGTTTACAGCTTCTGCTTTTCTTAGAATTCTAGAATTAGAATTTTAATTAATTAAAAAATAAGCGAAGTTTCGGCGCCTTTTCGCAATAACTTCCGAAAATATTACAGTTAAAATGACTTTTACATCTTAAAACTCAAAAAAATTGTTTTTAAAGGTACTAAAGTTTTTGCCTTATATATATTTTTTCTATTTTTAACGTATGTTACAACAATATATTTCATTGTTGAAGTGAAACTCACAATGTGCGTTGTCAGTACTGATATTTTATTCTGCCGTTTCTTCCATTATTGTGATCAAAATATGAAGGGGTTTTTTTTCTGTGTTGTTTAGGTTTCAATATAAGTCATGGTTTTAATAATCTTTTGATATTTAGCTGTACTGAAAATTAAGGTTTAAGTTCAGAATCAGGTAAAGGTTAGAAAGTGCCTCCAGCATAAAATATTGTTGCGTTTTCCTTCATTATAATTGTATGTATATATTTGTAGATAAAATAATTAGGGAAATGCAAAGCATATTGAAGGAAACCATGTAAGGGTTTTTAAATAATGTGAATTATATGAGTATCAAAATATGAAATTTATAAAAAAATTTGTTGAAGAAACAACTGAAATATTTTAGTAAACATTAATCCCAGTGAGTGAACCAATTGGTCGCCAGAGGCAGCTAATAATGCATAGAAAAATAATAAAATTTGCTATATCCCGAAAATTAGTAGATGAATTACATTGTTGCATTTTTAAATCTACTATAAAGTAATAGGATTATTCTTAATTGTAAACTATCCATGTACACAACTGAACAGGAAATATCTAAGATAGTTTAAACAATACTGTTACGAATTTTCCCTAGGGTTCCTTGAATAGTGGAAGTTATATGGTGTGGAGAGCGCTCAATCAGCAGTAGAAAAAGAAACAACGACGTTTATTTACACGAAGACACAGAACAGCCCAAAAACGACAACTATATACAGCATAGAAGACGATTATCTTCAGCCGAGACGTGAAGCATACAACAAGAATCTTCTGCAGATAGTAGCGCACAGCTTAGTTCAGCACTAGTTTGACTCCGTCGCTGCTCTGCTAATCCCTGGAAGACCAGTTCTTCACCGTCGATTCCGACTACTCCGCTCTGTCGCTTCCGACTGCGACTACTCTGACTACAGACTCTGTCTGACAGCTTCAGCCCCTTTTATAGGTCTCAGGTGGCGGAGCTAGAAGCCTCTTAACCAATCAGGAACGTTCGAGTCGTATCTCGGTTCCTACTGGACGGGTCGGGAAAATTCTCGATGTTTCGGGTATAATCTATTTTGGCGCCAAAATCGCCAAATTCGTCGCCAAGTCGCCAAATGGTCGCCAAGCTCTGAGACCTCCGACGCGACACCCGAACTCCGTCCAATACCGATGACTTTAAAACAGTCTTTCTGATTATGGAACAAACTATGCTGGGAAGCCGAATTGCAGGTTTGTAACAATACGTTTTAATGTTTGACAATTTGAGGCAATTATGAGCATGAAGTTACATCCAATAATTTAACTGAAATTAAATAAATAATATCATTGGCTAACCAGCTATTCGACAAAGACAACTAATGTCGAATAAACAGAATTAAGTTGTTCTGAATATTTTGCATCAAACAAGATTAATAATTTAGATTCTTTTTAATAATTGAAAAGTAGTAAGAAGAATGACTCTGCAAGAATTTAAGACTGAATAAATGAGCATTTTTTTGTCATGCAAAAATTCTAATATAAAACTCAACCATTATTGAGAAAATTTTTAAGATAATTGTAATGCACAGATGAATAATAGAATTTTTAGAAAAAATTATATAGTTTTGTGGGAAAGAGACAGTCTTCAGATTGTAGCTAGAAAGCGAAACTATCAAAAATAAGAGAAGAACAAAATTGAAAATTGTTTCTCAAAAAAGAAAGGGAAAAAAAGCAGACAAAGAATAAATGGATATTTATTGTTTTAATCTTAAATAATTATAATATGTTACATATTTCAATAAAAATGATAAAACAATGAAGATGGGGTTGCATTTCCTTTTAGCGACAGCAGACTATGTTATAAATTATATTTAAAAATTTATTTATGAAGAATTGTTAATTAAGAAACAAAATATCAATTATTAACGTTAGCATTAGTAAAAAAGATGCTGTATTTTTATGCCACTTTTGCAAAAAAAAAAAAAGGACAATTTTTATAATCGAAAAAAATAGGCAATTCAAAAATTTCACGAAAAAAGGAAATCAGTTTGACTTCTATTATGATAATAAAATTTAATTTTGCCTTTATTTTAAAAATTGGTAAAATCAGGAAAATTGAAATGCACATCATTATCATTAATGAAAAGCTATATATTTTTTGAATTTTAAAATGATAGAACCTTTAATTATATTCATCAAACAATTTTTTCTTCCAAAATTATCTTGTTTGCTTTTGTAAAAATAAATTTTACTTAGTCTTTAATAGATTAATTGGCTAATTAAGATTTTAAAATATCTTACTGATATGGACATTCCCGTTTTTTAAACTATGTATACGCCTCAATTTTAATTGCCTTCTAATAGCTTTTCAACTCTATTCTTCCACACACACACACACACACACAGACACACACACACACACACACACACACACACACACACACA
>JAPMOR010037329.1:1367057-1537657 GCA_026543865.1 Argiope aurantia | reverse complement strand
TAGTTTTCTAGATAACTGACTTTTATGTTAAAGCATTTTGTCTCAGCGCCAAATCAGTTTGGAAATCTAGCTCTCGCTGAATGTCGTCTGCTGAGAGTAGGGCCGCTGTCGCCGTCTGACCGCCGTGGAACCTCTGAATGGGTACAAATAAATGAAAACCTGAAGGTTCCTGTTTGTACTGTTTTCCAGAAAGCTCTGGGAACAATTTTTTCCTTCTGTTCGTGTAAAATAACAAAAATAATTCATTTGCAAAGTTTGATATCACCTAAAGCCCGGACGCAAATTCCTCAGTTTTTATTTGCTTGGATCCATTAAGAAGTTTCTCGTCGGTCAGAAGATTAATTTTGATGATGATCTGAAATGAGCAATGAGTCAGCGGCCCTATTCGCAGTTGACGGTGTTTTATGAAAACCTGAATTTTCAAATCGATCCAACGCTGGACAAATGCTTCAACATAAATGGTAGTTATGTAAAGAAGTAGCAAATTGGCATTACTTTCCTTTTCCCATCATAATACCACTCATTTCATTTTTTATTACTGTTTTCATTACTATGAGCGTTACTTTTTAATACACCCTCATATTTCATACGTTTGAGGCGTCAAGGGAAAAAAAATCATGTGCATGTATTTTTGATTATTTTAAGAATGATAAGAATTATAAGATTGTGAGATAATATTACAAACGTGCCAGAAAGATATCAGATAGCTGCAATATTAGAAAGACTAACAGCTCTAGAAAGGGAGACGTGAAGAGACATAGAGTAGAACTGGCAAGATGAGTCCGGCAATTACAGAGGAGCTGGATTCATCGACAATTGTTGAGGTCGTATGTACTGAAAGAGTTCTAATAATTGTGAGAATTGAGAACGATATCGAAACGAAATATAATCACATGAGGGCAGATTTTTTTAATCAGCCTTTGAGACTGCTCTCAAATTTCTGACAGATGACAGACCGGAAGTTCATTTATTTTATTATCGCGGGTGGAGTTCAATATATTTTGCTCTAAAGAATAGCGCTAATTTATCTTCTTTAGCTTCTTTAGCTTTATCTTCTTTAGCATAATTAGACATTTCAAAAAGTATACACGCTGTTCAACTAGTAAAGAATAAAAGTTACTTTAAGAGGAACGATGATTCTTTTTTTTTTCGAGACTTGTTTGCAAAAAAGAAGTTTTAAATATTTTCAGCTGTTTAAATAAAAGAAAATGGTAAACAGTACATTCCGCCAGAAGGAATGTAGAAATAAAATATTAGAGTAGTTTCCGCACCCCATTTCTTAATGTATTTTGCATTCAAATAAGATTGCAATCGGCAATTGTTACTCCTAAGAAAATAATATTATAAATCTATACGCATTTTAATATAAGATGTGTCTACCATTTATAATTCACAACATATAATTTTGAAAAATCTTAAAATCTTAACACAATGGTTATGCTCAGTTATGTTTTCTTTCCCCTATGTTTTATAACTTGTTACTTTGTCTTTTGTAATATTTAATGGTTTCAGCATAAATTGAGGAAAAACTTTATTGTTGCTTAAATTAATTGATTTAATGTCATTAGTATCAAACAAAAAACAGCTGGCCTAACGCAGCTAGCTCATTTTAAATTACAGCTTCAGTTTTTTTAAAGTCATATTTTCATGCCAGAAGAACCCCTTAACATATTTACAGTAAATGAAGTCTGTCAACATATTGAGAGTGATTTATAAAGGAAAGGGTAAGAGAATATTTTTTTTATCAAATAAATATCGAAACGAAAGAAATCCACGTGAAACTTTCTATGTCTTAAAGTTATAAAGGATTTGTATAATTTAGTCTTCAATAAATTTTAAACCATATTTCATTGAATTTATACATATTTCAAAGTTTCTGTCAATTCACAATTACACTTACTATATAACTAAATTAATAACATTTAGTCAATTTGTTATTTTTTAGTTCCTTGTGTATATACAGTAGCAAAGATATTAAGAAGATATTAAAGCATACATAGAAATTTCTTACGCCGTTTGAAATTATCAATAAGTTTTTGATAAAGAGTAGCAAACTGACAAATAGTAGTAAGGAACTATTCTATGCGTTACTTTAGACAATCATTTAACAAATACGTTTATTCTGGAATTAATTTTTTGATAAGCGTTTTTTTTATCATTGTTTGAAAATTCATGAGTTTAAATGTTCAAATTAAAGATGATACGAAAATTCTTTAAAAAGAGAAACGAATGAAACAAGTCCTTCAGTCTTGGCTGAGAGTAATCATGTCTTTACTTTTCTACATAGTTTATCAGTTATCACTATTATAAACATTGAGTAAAAATACTCTTATAAACAGAAAAAAGAATACCTACATAGATTATATGATTAAAAAAGTATCAAACGATGTTCATTGGTTTTTGCCTCATATTATTATTTATTACTTGCAACATAAGTTAAAATCAATGAACACATTACAAAACTAAACACAAATTTAAATACAGATTAACAAAGATTAATTTAGTACTTTAAAGGAATAAGTAAAGGAAAGATTCCGCATTGTTAGGAAAATAGATTCTTGAAATTTTAACAATTTTATGACTTGTTGACATTCTGTATTTTCATAAATATTTCATGACCCCGCTTTTTAATGCATCTTGTGAAATAATTAGAAAGCGAACTGAAGTTAACCATCTAATTCTGGGCTAATCACTTTTTAGAAGCAAATCTTTCGAGTCTTCCAAATATTTTTGCTATGAAGCTAACTGCTATTTATATGAAAAGATATAATGATATAATCAGTTCATCTAATATAATAAACAATAATCTAGCTGGCTATTATTTGAAGGAATGAAGACAAAATTCCCGTGTTATTTGATAAATAATTAAATACAAAAGTTTTAAATTTAGGTATAAATGTAAAAAAAAATACTTTACCCTGCGGAGTACGATATACACCCATTTTTATGCCACAATTTCAAAGAATCAAACAGCTTTGAGAGAGTTTATCTGCCCTTCTCTGATCGAAAACTTAAAGACATACGACGCTCGTTATTATCAGCTGTTTCAACAAGTAATAATTGTCAAATGGGAAGAACAAACGGATTAAAAATCGGTTTCATCACCATCGTATTGGGAATCGATATCAAAGGGATTTTTAAAAACGTGGAAAATTTATTTCACTGTAAGGTCAAAATTTGGTCTTTATTTATTTAATATTTATTATAGGTGAAGGCAAAAGCAATAAAAATTAAAAAAAAAGATAAAAACTGAAGAGATAACCACATTAAGAAGAACTCAAATAAACTTTTTGTTTATTAGCGGATATCTAATAATGTTTCTGACATTTTTAATGTGTTTGGAAAATTTTTATTTCTTGTTATTATTTTATAATCAGTTGCAATATGGCGTGAGTTTTCAAAGTTTTAATTGTAGAATATTGATTTTCCCATTGGATAATCAGCATGACTGGGAAATAACTTTTAGTTTTATGAATCGTTAATCTTTACACATCGTTAAATTTTTCTTCGATATGGAACTGATTTTTTGAACTATTCATGGTTAATATTTTCAAGGAACAATCAATTTCAATCCACGGTGGAAAGTATTTTTAAGTTATTGGACTTAATTCACAGCTGTAGGATAGGATCAATTTGATGATTTCTAAGGTTTTTCTTTCTTTTGAGTAATTTCATTTGATATCGTGGAAGTAGAGTCACGGAAGATGACTGGAACGGCGATTACAGCACACACCTACGAGGTCTTAGCGAGAAAGCATGTGCTTTCTTTAAAACAATCTATAGGAACACCAACAAGACTTTTGTGATATGTTCAGTTATTTTCTCTTGTTTGCTTTCTTATAACTATGTTAAAAAATGAAACCGAACTTTTCTAAAATCCTTTATTCCTTCGCTACGTTGGTAATTTGCAAATTTATATATTTATTTGATTAGTAGGATGTAAAAATTGCTACTAAGATTCAATTTTCCTTTTTGAAATTTCCTTTGTAAAAACAGAACTGTGTTCCCATTTACTCCGGACAATTTCTTTTTTATGGTAATTAATGAGAATATTTGAAGTATTAAAAACCTACATTTTGCATACAGTTACAATAATGCATTTGCATGATAGGAAGTAATATTAACTGATGATATTAAGTTCGTCCGACAAATAAATTTCATTTTTTTATGCAGAAGTAACTTCCGACAATGAAAAAAAAAAGTCTACTTTTTAATCTACATAAATACCAAAATATATAATGATGAGAAGAATGAGAAATGGAAGTATGAAAATGGAGGAAGTATCCCGAAGTATCGAATTATTTATATTAGTTTTCAAAAAATATCTTAATGATCGATTTTGTTGAAGGTACCAGAATGAAAACTCATTATTCATAAGTCTGAGGAAATTGACGGTAGATCACTGAACGTAGCAGAAACGTAACACAAAGCATCAATTTGAATAAGTGTTTTTAATATTTAACTTGTGATTTGAAAGACTTAAATAATGGTTGACCCTATTACTTAAATAGACATTATCAGGTAGCGTATATGAGAAAGAAGTGAGTTAAATAAGCGATTTAGTTTTTTACTTGAACTGAGAGCTATACTTTCTTTAACTATATTGACCTATTAGTCTTTACTCGTTTTATATTGTGTTTCTAAGTGCTGGATATTTTCTTTTCGTGTCACATAAAATTCTTCTTTTATAAAGGCTCATTCCAATGATTGTACATAACTTCAAATTGAAGGTATTAAAACTTATGTACAATTTTCTATGAAATGGAATTATTTTTTTGAAAAGCAGTAAAAGAAGTGGTATTTGGGTGGAGATGGAAATGAATTTTAAAATAAATCCTAAAGCAATAAACTATAGATTCATTTCATTTCAAATATATTCTCTTTAAATCAGTTCGTTACTGTGAACAGAAGTCCAAATACATGTTTCCAATTACTTCATAGTTCTTAGGGTAATTGGAAGCGTACCATATAAACATCACTGTAACTGAGACTGTTAAATTAATAAATTAATTTGGTAAAAAGACATTATTTTGAATTTGATTATGTGCTTACTTAAATTATAAGCCTGTTTTCCATCTCATACGATCATTTTTATTGAAAAAATAATGATAATAAAAATGTCTGCGAAATTCGTTCCAAGTTACTGTGATTGATTATGATTTATCTTCATTTTTTGTTTTTACTTTTGCTGAAAAATTGTCAGCCTTTTCAAAAAGAAAATTCTGTAACCTTATGAGCTTCAAGCACATTCATAATTATTAGTTCATTTCCCAAATATAGAAGATATTTAAGAATTTAAAAACTAGATAGCTTACTTTTAGATGATGTTTGAGATAAATCATTGCCGTGTTAGAAGAAAAAAACTCTCACATTAAAATTCAGGATTTTTCATTCAGGATTAATCGCCTTAAATGAATAATTTAGCCGCCTGTGTTGATGATTGCTTTTAATTTTAGCCAGATATAGTATGCCTGAATTTCTGACTTCTTCTTTATAGGTTTCTCTAAAGCATTTTTAAACTTTTAACTATAAAAATAGTGAAAATAATTCTTATTACTTATTTTATTTTGCTGGGTAACAGCGGGAACAAAACATAGTTTTATATAAAATTATTTTAATAGTAGCTAAATTTAAATTTCTTACATAATTTTAGAAACAGAAAGAAGAGATAGAGTGGAGTTGTAACCAAGTTTCCGTCGTTAAGTTCCATGGTTTTTAACTACATCTTATTTTTTTTTCTCTTTTATATATTAGTATAGTTATAACGAATCTATAATCTCATGAAGAAAACAGAGATATCTCTTTCTATTTAATAAAGTTACAAAGTTTGCAGTAATTATAATTTGGGTTAAGCATGTTTCTTAAAGGGTGGATCTTTTTGATGCCTTACTTGTTGGGTAATTCTGTTGTGAGACGTCACGACAAATAGTTTCATATCATTGGGATCTGCTGTTGAATTTCCAGGAAAAAACTTCAGATTCTTTTACAGTCTTTTTTCATACATTGAAAAAATCTTATTTTGAGGATTTATTTTATTTCTGTCGGTTATTATACTTGATTCGATTCTACTTAAATAATCGATATTTAGATAATTTCGTAAAATTTAAGTAGATATGGCTTTCGTTTCCTCTTGAAGTAATTTTTGTTCCTCTTCCCGTGATTTTCGGATTTACTAGAACGGTATTTGAGTAGTCATATTTTCTCACGACGCAAGATTCAATTTGCTTTGCTTATGACTTAATGATATTCTTTATATGCAACCATACATAATACTAGATACTGTTTCCAATTTCAATGGTATCTGACGGCATGTTTATGAAGCCTATCACCAATTTAAATTCAATAACACCAAAACAAATTGCTATTCTATAAGCACCATTGTTTGAATCTTCAATAAGTATAAAAAAAGTGAATGATATGAAATAAAATTTGTTAATATGAATTGTTCTTTGATTAATCACTTTATGATAATCAAAGTATTTATGTATGGATGCATAAAACTATGAATCATTCTGCTTTAATTAAAATATCTTTGAAAATAAATGTTCATTATAAATCTTTATACTTTCTGTTGTTCTATCTTGATTAATAGGAAATTTTTACTAATTATAAAAATTAAAATTAATTAAAAATTAAGATTGAATAATATTAAAACCCCTTGGATTACTTTTTTTGAACTTCTGTAAACAAAAACTTATTTTTAAAGTTTCATTTGTTGACATATTGCATTTTACAAATATTTAATTTAAATTGTCTTTCTTAAAATCATTAAATTGAATTTAAATTTAAAGCGACTCCTTCATCCATAAATATGTTCAAACAATTCGTTACACGTATTTTTAAATTGGAAAATTTCTCAACTCGTAATGACCTTCATACCACTTCAAAGAAAAGTCTAAAACTGTCAGGAAATGAAAATAAAAATATATATTTAATTAGTTGGAAAAATCCAAATTTACAAAACGCATTTACACATTTGACATCATTATCATAAATTCCTTTAGCAACCATGATCATTTGCGTTCTTTTTTTCTGTTATCTAATTTAACGTATTCTTATTAAAGGGAAAGTGTCTCCTCAATAATACGGAATTTTATTCCTTTTTTGTATGTAATATCACTTTTTGTTTGAAGCGAAAATGAAAGCAATTTTATGTATTTTTACTTTAGAACAGCCAAGATTAAAATTACTTTTTGTATAAAGCATTTTAGCATCCATATGAACGATAAGCAGTGCATAACATCCCGGTATTAAATAGAATATCTTAGCTAAATATTAAATATCTATTTTATAGTTTACAAATTTTTAGATCAATCTTAGGATATTTAAATATTTGTTTTTTTGTGGAAGAAAATCATTTTTCAGCCATAAAAGAAAGCTAGAAAATCTTTTCTACCAAAAATGCAGGACAATTTTTCAATTTCAGCCTCATTCAACAGATGACATTTTATTGGTTACAGAAATTTATACATTCAAAAAAGAAATATTCAAAGCTCTTTAATTAAACGTTTACAAATATAATAATTTTTAGTCATGATAAAAATAAATAGCATTTTCATTTCTGTAAAAACATTCTTTTTCAAATTTTGATTTTAATTTATAAAATTATTTTTATTGCATCAATCTTAATATTGCATCAATACTTATATATATACTATACATCTTGTTTTTATTTAATTTTTGTTAGTAATATATTTTTAAGATGTTATCTATAATGAAAAATATAATGAAAGTTTTAGATTTCCTTTTCAGAATTTCGTGTTATAATAACACTCAATTCTTTTAAATTTTCATTTTAAAATAATTGAAATGTAAAAATTCCCTATAATTGTTGAGCATTGTTTTCATATAATGCTAATTTTGAGGTAAAATTATTGTATTTTTTGATGACTATAAACTATTTTCAGTTACCATGGTGACATAAAGCCTTCCATATCGCAAAAAAAAGAAAGAAAACAAAATCGTATTTTTGTGTCAAAATGATTTTTATATTCTGTTAGTCCGAAAAAAAATCTGTTTTACTTACACCTTAAGCATCATTAACTTTATTGTTGAAAACAGGCAAATTATTTTTTTAAAAAAAAGAATAATTTTATCGAAATGAAGAAATTGAAATTGTGAAATATGTGAAAATTTAGATGGCAAATAACATAAAATTTGATATTAACATTTTTAGGAGGTCAGAAACAATAATCTTAACAAATAACAAATGGACATTGTTAGACAATCTAGTGCCAACTACCATTTCACATCTCATGGATTTCAGCTTAAAAATTGAAAACTGTTTTTATGTGCAGTTTATTAAACAACTGCTTATTTAAAAAGCAATGATCGTCTTTAATTTTTGCATTAAAATCTAAAGATGGTATCTTTTAGCATACCAATTATTTGCACATATTGCTTCTTATGGAATGTATTATTACAATGATTACATAGAATGTATACAAGATACAAATCGATGAATCTAAAACTATCAAATTTAGTTCGTAGTGATTGACACATAGTAAATTAATTGAAAAAGAATGTTTCAAAATTTTAGTTTGAGTTTGACTTTTAATTATAAACAATATTTTTCTTAATTCCAAAATTTTTTCCCGAGTATTTTAAAACATATTCTATTCTAATACTTTTCATTACTTAATTGTTGGATTTATACTAACAGAATGTTGTGGCGATATTGAAATATTATTTTCTTTGCATATTATTGCTGCTCCATAATTAAAAGAGGGAAATTTAAAAATGAAATAAAGATAAATTAACTCCTTCTGAAACATTATTATGCTGTGTAGTTTTGGATTAGAGATTTGAGCCGCATTTTATGTTTTGTTTTTTAATTTTAATCCCTTCAGAGGCTAATTATTTTAAATGGTAATATGTCTTCATTTTTTTATTTGATTATAATGCATTCTTTTTATTTAATTAATAAGTTACTGGGACAGGAAAAAAAACTTATTCTTTTCTTCTATTTTTTTTCAATCCAACAAATTTTAATTTTTTTTCATGCAGAATAATTTTTATTTAAAGAAAAACAAAACTACGCATATGTGTAAGCATTCTAAAAAAGGTTAATGAGATTAACAATAAAATTATCACCAATCCTTAAAAAAATTTTTTTTTAATATTTGTAATACTGTTCTAAATATGAGCATTTTCTTATTAATATTTTGTAGAATGTGAAACATCTTAAATATATTTGCAACCTTTTAAATGTATCCCTTTATCCGAATTTTAAAGTGCTCTAGGCGCATCAAACTTTTAGCTAAATTTCGATAGCTTTTCTTCCATGTTGTATTATTAACATAAGCAAAAATTTTATGTTAATGATTATTTTTTTCTATATTGAGCGTTCATGCAATATTATTGTAATGTTTAATTTTAAATTTCAAAGAAAGATCTTAAAGTAAAAATATTTTTTTAAAAAAAACGATGTTTAGACTTGAAACGAAAATTTCTATTTTCATTTATGTTGTCCATACAAAATACTAGTAGAACTAAAGTATCGATTTAAAATACTTACAAAATAATTGCATATTAAATCATAATGCACGTAAACATTTAAACAACTTTAAAAAAAATGTAATCACAAAAATGTGCGACTAATAACTTAGAAGCAGAGAAAACCATGCTTTTAATAATCATTATGTCTATACTATATGAATTAAAACAATAAAATAAGATTATTTCAAGAAATTAAAAAATTGTACTTACTTTCGTGTTAATTCACTTGAAGACGAATAATGACGTCCACGGAACTTAGAAAAGAAACAGTCTTATAATTTCTTTAATCTCAGATAGTGTCTTCAAGCAGTACAAATGTTTACTCGAATAGCAAGGAAGGACATATCCAATCACAATGGAATCATTTTCTCAAAACTACAAGAGAAACTATGGATAATATATCATTCCTTCATATAAAACATTTTAATGCCTGGATTTGTTTTTATTAATATTTGTCACATAGGCATACCTGATGAAGTAATCGAAATGTAATAATTCTTGAACCTCAGATTTCGCTTAAACAAAGAATCTGCATTTTTTTCTTCCTATGTTAACAAGTTTGTTCTTTAAGGCGTTATTTCGAAGAAAAATATGAGATGTAAATTAATGAAGTCATCAGGATCAAAATTGTTTTGCTTGTTAAAGAACATCTCAGGGAAAATAGATCAGAAATGATAAATTTCTCAATGCAACGAATTGAATTTGCTTTATAAGGAAATACAGTAGAGGGGTTAAAATATGAATTAACTAAAATATTTACGTTTTATTAGATGGTAAACACTTTATTTCTAAGGTATTTGTTTCGAAAATATTTTTGTCGTGCTTGCAACTCTACTTGCGTGCAATGAACTGAATCCAAGTTATGTCGTAATCGCATGATAAATACAACTCACATATGACCTAAAAATTATTTGCGCTATTTTGTGATTTCCCATTTCCCCTATGGAACATCATGAGTAAGAGGGTGTGAAGCTGTGTGATTCAGTATCAAGTTTCCCACTTCTTCTGGGAGAACAGCAGTGGTATTGTTTGGTTAACGATGACAATGATGATGGCGGACCTTACCTTCTTGATGAGGAATTTGTGAACGGTTAGAATGATAGAGGATACTTTGTAAATACATATAATTGCTGTAGTGTTGAGATCATCTTGTGAAACTTGATGCCAAAAAAGTATAAGTTTCCTTAAAAATTATGCTTGCCTATGAAAGCATTTTTTATCACAATATACGCATTATAACAACACTTTGTGAAATTATTACCTTTATCGCTCACAAGAAATCACGTTTTTTTTAAATATGTTAAAGGCATAATGAAAATTCGATGATTTTACTGGTGTTTTAAATTAAAGAAAGTGTAACTGATATTAAATTCATGAGGAAAAAGTTGAATTGAACTGAGTTTATAGTGTAAAACATATAATTCTGGAGACACTACTGTATTACTATGCCACGTCTCATCCCACCTTCAAGCGTAGGTCGTTTCTGAGCAGGGCAGGATGAATGTAAGTAGAACGGGAACATAAGAAGCAGTTATTTTATTCAAATTTTGTGAATAGAAAATGTTATAAGTGTTTAAAATTATATGAAATAATATTTAGACGTTTGGAATACACATAATAACTCGGAAAATATCAAAAGCAAAATTATTACTGCATTAACATTTCGCACTATCTCTTTTCATTTGATGGACTTTCCTTTGCATAGAGTGAGAATTCTGAAGGCACTGTAAATTAAGGATATTTTAATGAATAAATTCCAAGATAGATAATTTAACAATAAATTATAAAAGCTTGCTTGATAACTAACGCAGCTGTGAACAGCTTTTATATTCTCTGTGGGGTGAATGAAATAAAAAAAAAATATTGTATTAAAAATCGAATTCTAATTTTTAGAAAAAAATCATTACTAAACGAGTTAGCAAGTTAAAATTCTGGTTCCATTTTATTTGTTATCTATCTTTAGTGTTAAATATTTGCCAATAAAAGTTAATCTAGATAATGAAAAATTTAAAATGTAAAATATCCATGCTTTCTATATATGTGCATTTCAAAAACAATTTTATTTTGGAAATGGTTGCTAATGAGTAAGGGAAGGAAAAGCGATGAAAAATTTGATGTTTTAGGCTTGTTAAGTAATTTTACATATCGTTTCTATGACGCCATCAACTCCATTCATATGATTTTCTGATGTTTTGTATGTCGATTCTACAGTTAATAGATTTTATTCCAGCGAAATTCTTCCTTTATTATGTACCCATAATAAAATATTCGTAAGAATGGGAAAAAAATATAGAAAAAACATTCAAAATATATTGTCAGAGTATTGGATAAAAATCTGGAAACATTTTTAGATAAGTCTTCGAAAATCTATCAACAAATTCGGTCTACAAACGGACAAAAATTAAGGAATAATTTAATGAAGAAAAGGAATATACAGTTTTACTAATTAACTGCTTTAATATTAAAACTGATGATAACTGGAACTATACAGAGTTAAATGATTATATAACTATCGTAACTCACAATGAAAAGAATGGCTATAAAGTCATAATACCCGATTTTGTACTTCATTGAAAAAGTAAAAAATAAGTTATTGCTGGTTAATTTTAAGATCTGGTCTTCTTTTGCACCTTGCATTTAAATCTAGTTTAACTGGAGCTATGAGTCTCCAGTTTTTAAGATTTAAAATTTTCGTTATAAAAATGTAGATTTTGACATTTGAAGAAATGAACTAGCTAACAACATATCAGTCTTTCATTTGTTTTGAACCAGAGTTAAAAAATCCATTGCGTATCATCCCCTCTCCCTCAGCAACACAAATGTACAATTCCATTTAATTTCAAACATTCGGAATTAATTAGGTCCACCACACATTTCCTCCATATAATACAAAATGAATACGTTGGCTGTCTTTTTCAACAGGTGTTTCTCACTTCCATAGAAATAAAAAACAAAAGAGAAGAGTTATTTTATTTTCTGCAAAATATGTGTTTTTGTGATAATGTTGAAAAAAAAACAAAGAAAGAAAAGAGTTTAAACTAGATGTGTCCATTTTTTTCAATAATTTTACTTCCATCATACGCAATTTCAAACAGTTCCGCTGAATATTATTTTATGAAAAGCTTTCTATAAAAAGTTTTATAGAGCTACATATTCTACCACTATTTTTTAAATGGTCAAGATTTTTATCAAAAGTTTTAAAATTAATTTGTTAGATTAACGACTCCTTTTGAAACTTCATCCAGGCTATTTGCTTATAATTTCCAAATGTAATCAGATCTCATGCATATAGCAAGCAACTATTTTAGCAGTAATCACGAGACTCCAGTTTAAGAATATTTGAATTATGAAAATTAGCTTGATATACAAATGATCACATTTTATTTGTATATAATAAAAGCAGCATAGGTTTATATTAATTGTTATTAAAGAGAGAATGTAAAAAGATGAGTAACAGCAACAAGATCTTTAGAATTATTAATAATGAACGCAAGTTATGGTGTGTAGGTGAAGTTACGAAAACGAGTTTAATTAATGTTTAATAAAGGTTTAGTTTTGTCATTTTTCTTAAAAACGCCTTCTGAAGAATTTCATTAAATATCAAAGTGTACTAGAAGTTTACACATCATTCCCATATAAATAACTGAAGGAGTCTAGTTTCGAACTTGCCATCCTCCGATTATAGATCAACCTAACTTCTTGATATTTGAGAAATTATGATAGAAAATTTTGAATAGTGTCTTCGATGGTTTAATAAGCCAGAATGAAAACAATGTTAAAGTGAATCTATAAAGATAAATAGTTAATTTTTAAAAGTTTTAGATACTAAATTAATTCTATGCATTTATTTAGCTGCTGACTCACGCTATTTCCTGAAAACCTTATCTTTCGTACTTTAGATTTTCTCCTGTAAATTAGTGTATTTTAAGGCAGCGCCTACATTATATAATGCACTTTAGGATTTTTTTTATATCATTACCTAATTTAGCTGGTTTTTAAAATTCTTCCATTAAAAAAGAAAAACTATTCTTTTCGCTTTTAAATAGTCAAATAAGAATGTTAAAATGTAACACTAATTAATTAAAGCATGAAAACAAGCACAAATAATAGCGGGTTTAAAACCATTGTCAAATAAAATAGAAAGACGAAGAATAACGAAGAATACTGCTTTCTATTTAGACAATATATGCTCTCAAAATAAAGAACTCAAAACTTTCTTGAACACCTGTATTATATTAATGCAGGTTGAAAAATTTTCATTTTAAAATGAAAGGCACAGTTAATTTCCTTTGTTTGTAGGGGAAAAAATTTGATTTCTTCAATATCATATCAAATAATTGTCTGAGCGGAGGTAATGAAAGCATTTAAAAATTCGTTCACTTTTCATTCCTTTTTTTTTTTGTAAAAAAGTGCATTTTATATAAAAACTAAACACAGAACTGTGTAAAAATAATATAAGGCATATTTTTACTGTTGAAAATTAAAAAGAAGTGGGAGTGGACTGCCAAAATCTTTCTCGCGTATTTCCAAGTAAAGGCATTCCCTCCCCCTATAGAAATATGGATTTCTGGTCAGGTTGTGAGCAGCATAAGCGCGCAGAGTTTCATTTTTACAGTTCTGCGTATGAGAGCTTTGCGCTTTGTAATATAATAAAGAAAACTGAAAACGTATTTTGACACCTTTTTTTTTCATTAGTTAAAATCCAAAATTCGATAAAGAACTACATATTTAGTAATAAACAATTTCAAATTATAATTATTTTTTTAAGTTGCAGCACTTTAAGTCATTGCATTTATATGTAAACGGCAGACAAACGATCAATCCAATAACAGATTTCGTTCACAATTTGGAAACTATCTGCACATTAAATGACAAAATTGGACTCAAAATTGTATTTATCTAAGTCATTGAATTTTTGAATTATTGCACTTACATTCGTAAGCATATTCGACGAATGGTCTATATCTTGCGGAATTCCGTTCAAAATTTGATATAGATCTACATTCAAAAAGTTAAATTTCTTAATGAATTTCGTTCAAAATTTAATAATATACAAATTTGGTGTATATTGTATAGGGCACAAAAAATTTCATGCGTCTAGTTCAAAGTAATTTTGTGTTAAATATTCACATATGAACAGACGGGCGACAGAAAGAGGTCCAGATAGATCGACATACTTCCATAAAAAGTATTTTAGAAGTCTAAAACGTAGATATTCGTTTAAATCTAGATTACGATTCGTTTTTTAGATGATTTCCCACTTTTTGTTCTTTGAATATGAGAAAGGCGAAATATAAGGATATCACTTTGTACTATTATATCATGCTAATAACTTTTTTTTTTGTGGAGAACGGTTATATAATTTGAATTCTTAAATCAATATTCCTACTTCTTCCTTCCTGTTTCAAGGAAAAAAAACTTTTTTTTTCTCTGTCAAACGAATGGAGAAAACAAATATTTATAGATTTGTAAAAGCAATAACAGAGACAGAGTAAGCAAATAAAATTTTATGAACATATTTGATACCAGAACAAAAATACTGCAATTCAGCTTCTGTTTACGGATTCAGAATAACAGTAGATTTATTGTATCTGATCAAAACAATCCATCACTTCTTGCTACATTAATTTTTTCTCAATATGAGTAAAATTGAATTGAAAAATAATTATTTCGTTTCATCCAAAAAATGTATTCCAAGTTTAGTAATTGTTTTTTTAAAACTATTGTATTTAAATCCAAAATTAGTTCTATAATGCTCTAACGTTTTTGTATTATCTATATCTATACTTATAAACAAAGCTCAATGTGTTTGAGTGTGTGTGTGTTGGCGCTCTACAGGCTAGGTCATTTGACCTACAGCTACCAAATTTTGTACATGTATACCTTAGAGGTCGGGAATGTGCACCTGGGTCCCTTTTTTTGAATTTTTAATTAGAATTTTAATTATTAATTAAAAACTAACTTTCCCGCCAAAAAATCTTTTCATTTCTCCACCGCCAAATGAGTAAGGTTTCGGTTTTTTTCCCACTCTAACGAGGATAGGCTTAAAATATTTTCGACCAATTATTTCAAACTATTCTGTTTATTTTCTTAAGGTTTGATGCATTTAAAATTAAACATTGTTAATTAATCGATCTTTCAGATTCATTCTGAAGTACTTTTGAATTAAAATAAAACGGAATAAAGGAAATTAAAAACTTATAATCTGCATAGCGTTACCCCAACTGGCGTAGAAAAATTCACGCATTTGTGTTACCGTAACTGGCGTTGAAAATTCACGCATGCGCATTGTGCTCTGATTGTTGAGAATATTATCAACGGATGATTCTTGATTTAAATTATTTTTAGGTTAGTTGCATGCTTTTGTAATTAAATTGTAATTATGTTAGTTATATATTTTTTGTATATGCTTATACTTTTAACTACATTATTTTAAACGATTCATTTTATTTTCTTAGTGTTTGATGCATTTAAAATTAAACATTGTTAATTAATCGATCTGTTCATGATGAATCTGAGAAAATTTTGATGAGAAATTCTTGAGATATTACATAAATTAATAAAGATATTCTTTAGTGCCCATAAAGTTTAAACTCTCAGTGACTCTGTTATCAGTAATCATATTATAAAAAAAATGCTTTGTTTCAGTAAAAATATTATTATATTAATTGCAGATTAATTCTTTCCACTTTAATTTAAAGCATAAATTCTACGAGAGCTAACAGAAAATTACAGATATAAAGATTACGTTATGACTGAAGGCTTTTATAATATTATGAGTGAATTATATGATTATCAAAATTTGAAGTTTTAAAATATTTTGATGAAGAATCTATTAAAGTAGGAATTGCGTAAAATATTTAATTATTAAAATTTAAACGAATATTAAGATTGGTGAACCAGCTGGTCGCCAAAGGAAGCTAGTTTTAAATAAAGCAAGACATTAAGTATGTTAATATATGATTACTGCACTCTCATAACAGTATTTATTGCAACTTATTTAAATCTTTTGAAATTTACTCAGTTGTTGATAACCATATTCATTTTATGCTATAATGTTTTTTTTATAATTCCCAGTCATTTTGTATTTATATTTGACGATATAATCTTTTCAGATATTAAAAATAACTAAGAAATTCAAATAATTACAAAATAAAGAAAGCATAACCCTCTTTTCTACTTTATTTTGTACTAATTCAGAAGTTATTGATTATTTGACAATTTTTGATTTGTGCTCGCATGTTAATTTCATTTTCTTATGTTTCTAACAGCAGAGAAAATTCGAAAAAGTAAAGATTTCTATTTCATTTTTTAAATTACTGATTTTTAAATTTCAAATATTGAAAAATGTAAAGAAAGGTTCATAAAGGATTGAAAACTTCTATTTTAGAGCAATTAAACATACTTTTTCCTAACTTTCCTATGAACGAGCATTTGTTTCAACAGTGTTCTTTTCACGTGATACTGCAGAATAACATTGAGCATTTAAGGTATCCGAACACGTTAAAAAATCGATTTTCGCGAAAAATGGCATTTAAAAAAAATCTTTTTTGGATAGACCAGTCTTTCAGCTATCAAAAACAGGTTTAATCTCTACTTAATTAGAAGTCAAGATATTAATATTTTCGTAATGATCGGTAAACTAGAAATGGTCATTTAAATAACCGAATGTACTGATTTAAAGGGCAAAAAACATGTTAAAAATCTGCATAAATACAAATTTAGTTTTAAATACGGAGAATCTTTTGCACGGCAAAATGCCAAAGAGAGTTTCAACGTGTTTTGTGGAAATTTTACCTAAAGATGTCTTTGTTGAGATCCGAACCCTCATATTAGAGACATTTAGGTCTGTAATACATTTTAATGAAGGTTTTATAGGATTACTGAATATCCTTAAGGTTATTGGAGTGTATCCTAGTTCACGTGCAGTTGGAGCATTTGCTGAGTTCGACAAAGACAGAATAAATGAATTTTATCGGCATTCACTGCCAAATGCAAAAATTGCCAAAAATAAATAAATAAATAAAATGATTAAAATTGGAAAATTATTAAAATCTGAGGAGGAAGAAGGTATAACCTATAAATGTGATGAATTTTAAGTATGTGCACACATAATTTATTATTAAAACATGTTATACTTTAAATGCATTTTTCTCAAAATTGATTTTTACTTATTTTTTTGCTCACTTCAAATCAAATAGCTCAAAATATAATTATCATATTACTATGAAATTTTGTTGAACTTTATCTTTATACTATTTTCTAGGGAATGAACTAAAAGAATTTAGATTGAGTGAATATTTTTTTTTTCAATTTACAGCCTATTGTTTGAATAATAACACCATAAATTTACTAAAAATTTCCTGATAAATCTTCGCCTGGTTCTAAAATTTTAGAACCAGGCGAATTATTGGTTATAATTAATTGTTATAACCATACGATTGTAGTTCATTCCCTAGAGAAAACTATGTAGTTTATTTTGGTGTAAGTTTTGTTCGGATGAGTGTAATAGTTTTTGATGTAGCCAATTTGAAGTTTTTCAAGAATTTGCTTAAATTTATGCTATTAAATGCCAATTCTCAAAAGGTTTTAATATTTATTTCATATATTGATATCCTATTACTAATTTTGAATAGTCTTAAACCCAGAAATATAGTTAAATCATGTCTGCACCACCTTTTTCTAAAAAAGTACTCCGAACGTGTTCGGATACCTTAAAATTATAGAAATTAGAACCTGAAAAGCCTGGGAAATCTAGATTTCACTGTAATTGTGAATTCACCATTTAAGTAAAGTTTGAAATCAATTGATTTGAGAACGGTTAATTTTAAGAAAGAGGATAATTTGGATTATACATACACGCACACATATATAAGAATTTTTTTCTTACCCTTACGTCTGCTCTTTTCTTATTTAAATAAAATAAAATTCAACAAGATAATTAAATACTTAGAAAATATTGGCATTTAAAGCAATCAAATAGTTAAAACTAACACTTTTATTGATTCTGAGACAATATCTTGGAGAATAAAGGGATTCGAAATACAAATACAATTATAGAAAGAGACAGCTAGTTCTATAAACATAGAAAAGGGAGAAATGTGCATCCTTCAAGCAAATTCTGGATTTTAAAATATATCGATAAAAAAATTTGAAATAGAACCTCAGTAACTCAACACAGGGGTTTCGATGTTAATTTAAAAATAAGTACCGACAAAAGAAGTACTAGGCTCAGACCAGCCTCTACAAAATGTAAAATCACGTCATACATTTCCTAAAAAATTGACTCTGGTTACATTGCCTTATTTGCAGCAAATTTTACAAAACATATATGATACATCATTTGTATTTAATCGAATTTAATTATATTTATATCATGTTTTAATATACTAAAGAAAGGTTATTTTGGGACAAGCTTTGTTCTTTTTAACTGTGGTCAAACAATGAGAATAATGTCAAAACAGATCCTCTTCAAATTCGAATCTTTTGCAGTTTGTCATTTGATTCTTGACAAACTTAACGGTATCTAGCTACTACCTCTCCCACCTCTCCTCATGTAAAATACTCTAGAAGTGAACCAGGAGCTAAGAGCCTTGAAACTTTCGATGTTGAAAATGGGATTCTGGAATAAAACTAATATAATCCTCCTCGAATCTATAACTCCTCCTCAAAGGCAATACAATTATTGCTTCTGCGCTTTGGACATAATGTATAAATGCTACATCACTATACCATTAAAATTTCTATCATTCCACACAATGAACCTGTTTATTCCTTCTGTTGTTTTGCCCATTGTTTGGTGACTATGTTTAAAGTGAATAAGCTAAAACAAAAGTTGATATCCCTAAAAGCTATGAAACGGAACCATATTTCTCAACTTCCAATTAACTGAATTGGTAGAAAACAATTTTTTTTGCCAAAAATTGCTATTTTTGAATAATATTTCAAACTTTTCCAAAATCGTAATCTAAAGATTAATTCTCGTCCTTGAAACAAGAATCTGGATATTTTTAATTTGTATTCTCATCCTCGAAATTATGGTGGTCTCCTTAGAGGTAAATAAAATAAAGTCCAAGATGGAATTCTTCTTTTTCAGTCGAAAATATTATTTAGAGAAAGGGAATTGAATTGTTCTTTCAATTTGGTTTACGTTTTGCTTACTACGTCAAACATTCACTCAAGGAAAAATGTAGTATATTTGAATCAACGAAGATCGTTTTGGGATACGAAGATCGTTCTAGAAAAAGCTTCTGAAGCTGAATAAATCCCATTCTTAAAGCAGTAAACACATTCGAATTTGATATTTATGATTATTCGATGGTACTACAATATGTTTTTCCATTGAGAACTGCAAAGTGTATTCAGAAGGAGCTAAACCAACAAAATGCTTTCTAAAAGATCGTCAGTACTACATAACAATGCGGATTACGTAGTTTGGAACGATTATTTACCCGTCTGTCTCTAATTAAGTATCCTTCAATGTCACGAGATCCATTGTTTTTTGTTTTGTTTTTTCAAAATAGGCTACTAAAAATCTGAAATAGGCTATTTTTCTTAAATTAATATGATCGTTTTAATGTTTAAATTTATAGTTTATTTTAAATTATTTTTATTAAATTTAAATTTAAAATATTTTTATAATTTATCATTTTTTTTATTATTTACTTAATTTTTGATAATAATATTTAATTTTGAATATAATCTTTATATATTAAAAATAAACATTCATTAATCTAACAATTTAATAATTTGATCTAAATTTTAAACTGAAAGAACATATATACAACACGTACCTAACAGTATATGTGAAAAATACTTTAAATAATGTGAAGATTTTTTATCAATGGATAAAATGCTTCCTTGTCCATGACTTTGAAAATTTTGTGATATTCGATATTCTCCGAAAAAAATTTTAAATATTGGTCTAAAACATTTTTACTTAATTCAGAAAAAGAATTAAAAAAATTATTTTAATTTAAGATTTTACAAAAAATTGTAGCTTAATTTAGTTAGATCAGTGACTCACTTTGAAAATACACGAAAGTTATTTTTTAGAGGTATTCTTAATTTTGATCATAAGTTAGATGGCATGGATTGCATTTAACCAAACTTTCCAGCCACCCAAACAAAGGAAATTTGATTAATGATTGCAAATTTGTTATTTTTAGGCCACAGGAACATTTAATATCATTAATAAAATAAAATAGCGCCGCAGAAATTAATTCTGCTTAAATTCTTGCACTTTTTTTTTCTTTTCTGAAGTCTCTCTTTTCTTTTCTGAATTCTCTAAGTAACAATCATTTTTTAAATATGCCGAGTCCTGTTCTATCAGATGTTAACTAAATATTAAATTTTTAAAGCCAAATCAAACGAATCTGGTTTTCTCCTTGACAACAAATTTTTTATATTTTTTATTTTTCATTTATCATTATGTAACAGATTATGTTAAAAACACAAACTTTTAAAAAATTCTCTATATATTTGTTAAATTGTTATTTTTTCTTATTATTTCATATACTGCTACATACTTATATATTTAGAATTGTCAGAGGTTTTTGCGTAAATTAGGGCCCAAAACATTCTTTCGGCTATTAGTAGATTGAAAAAGAACCTCTTTAATGAAATTGAATTCATATTTTTTTGTTTCAATTGCTTTAAAAGATTTGTAACTCACATTACACGAACAAAAATATTAAAATAATTTTGCTTTTGAAAGAAGTAATGAATTCTAAATTAAAATCATTACTGAAAAAACAAGAAATGTTCTTTCTAGACAGACTATTATGACTGCAATCTCTGATAATCAATTATGATCATAATTATTATTATATTTAAGGATAAGTAGGATTGAATACATAGACTGTTTGATACATAAAATACGAAATTAAATATATAGATAAGTGAATATATATTTGCTCAGAAATTTCATTTTATAAGCTACGACCTTTATAATTTTTCATACTTTCAATCTTAGCAAGAATTCATTCGAATTTTTAGTATATATATATATATATAATTATGACTGATAAAAAATATATGTTATATTGAACATGACACACTTCTCATTGTGTTTACAATGAATTATTTAATAGCAAAAAATATTTTTTGTCAGTTCCCTATTTATAAAATACATCATAATTTTTTATGATGTATTGTAAAACTGTATGTTGTTGCATATGTTATAGGATTTGGTTTCTGAATATTGTCTGGAGGCTAGTAACACACCACAACAATTTTTTTATAATTCAATCAGAATTTTAAACATTTAAACATAATGGAAAGGTTGATTAAATAATTCCGCAGAAGAAGAGAAAATATTTCAAAGGTTTATTTTTTATATATTTTTCCAAATGAAATTAAAGATAATTTAGTTATTCAAAATGTTTTCGATTATTGTAATAAGTTATCTCACTTGAAATTTAATTAATTAAAATTAAGAAAAATTTCGTGCTTATAACTTCCGTAAATATAATTGCTCAAAATTAATTTCTACAACATTTTAAAATTTAAAAAATAAACTTTTTAATGACTCTAATTTAGTTGTCATGCCATTCATTTCTGAATATTGAAATTCTTTTGAAAATACTTTTTACATAATTTAAATAAATAGATTTTATAATAGTAGTGAGATTTAAACCGTTTTCATTATTTCATTAAGTATTTAATCATGGGATTTTCTTCAGTTATTGAAAGGCCAAGAAAAGTTCCAAGTTTTGAGTGAGGAATAAGAAAGTGAAGTTGCAGTACAAAGACAACTTACAATTAGGAGATTTGTACTTGACTCTTTTAAAAGCTTTCACTTACACAATCAAGGGGATTAGTGTAAGGCTATTAAATTAACACGGATCTATTGTCTATCACAAGAAACAAAATGAAAGTAACACATAAAAGATTTAATTGAAATTATTAATCTTCAAACACATAATATTCATGGCTACCTAACTGTTCACCAGAAGCGACAGCTTAACAATTTCAAAAAGGCCTGCTTAAAGAAATGATTTCTAGCTTTTATATTGACTGTCAAGAAATTTTAACTAAAAATCTTACTTGAAAGAGTTTTACCAAGAATTAGAAATCTTCCTCAAACAACGTTGTCCATATTTGTCATTCCTTTAGAATAACTAATTCCGTCTTTGGAAGCCTATTGTTTGGCTGTGAAAGATTATCTTGACAACGTTCCTTTTGTTTATGATTTCAGACGTCGAATCGATTGACCTTCTGCATGAAACATCTCAAATGACAACAAATGTTACCCTCTGCTTTTTTTATATTTTTTTTTTGTCTATGAATAATAAACTTGAGAAAATCGTACTTATTCAACAGATTGCGTGTCCATCCACGTAAATAAATTATTTCCACAATATCACCATACATGAATGTGATAATGGAAGATAAATTTTATATGATTGTAAAGTACTTAATTTACGTCTCATTTCATTGTTTTAGATAGGATGTTTGCAATTTTATTTTTAGAGAAAGGATTTTGATTCGATTGGTCGTTTTTAATCAAGTATAAAAAGGAAGTGAGCTGTAAAGGAATTCATAGGTATATATTCTCACATAAGAAGTTTAGAAATGTGAAGCATTGCAATTGCGTCAAAATTCAACTTTCCAATTTTGATGAATTTCCTTGCTTTATACAGTTTCTCCACCGAAGGGAAAAAAAATAGTTTACAATGATGTTTGTCGTTCAGTCTTTTTGCAAATTGTCGAAAAAAAGACTTCACAAAAATTGGTTTAAAAAAAAAAGAGTAAGTTAGACAAAAGAAATTTGGCATACTGTATAAAATGTGAATCTATTTTAAGGTTTGGATAACATTTGTCTGCTCTAAGTATGTCTTTCTGTCCATCTTCATGCATTAAAAAATGATAATCTAGAAACGTAACAAACTCGTTTAATAAAAATTGAATATTGCTTTATCACAAAAACCGTAGATACATAAGAAATTTTGGACTTGGATTTTTCAACTGGTTAATTAGCCGTCCATTCCTGTTAATGAAAACATTAAAAATGCAATAAACTGGATAAGTAAAATTTGGTATGTAATCTTCATACCATTTTTTAAAATTTTATTTAAATTTCTGTTTAAATAAATGAAAATAAAAAACGAAATCCAAAAGTCATAATGGATTCTCTTTCATATAAAACTAAAGCTAAAGAAAAATTAAACATATTATAAAAATAAATTTTAAAAAATCTCAACTCCTTTGCTGGTATAATATGCATTGAATTTAGATACATGAATTAGTTTATCAATAAGAGAAATGCATTAATATTAGAACTGATTGTTAAGATTTTCCAAATTAATATCTTGTAGAGAAAAAAAAAAAGAAATTAAACAACGATGCATAATGTATTGATTTTTTTTTGTGCAGATTTTTACTTTTTCGCATACGAAGTACGAAAAGTGTTTTTTATTATTTTGTTTTCCGCCATATAATGCACGCGGTTTACAATAGACTCTTTTAGAATGATTCATAGAAAGTCTTGCAGATCTTTTTCTTTTCTAGCATACTATACTAGCATGGAGGAAGTATTTTAACTTCATTTCCAGACGAAAAAAAAAAAAGGATATCTTTGAGTCTGAAAAAATATATGCATATCTATCTGAATATGATAACTTAAATACGTAATGAACTAGAAGGATGGTTTTTCTTTTTATATATATGAATATAATGCCCTGTTCATATCAAAATTCAACTCTAAACAATTTTAATTCTTAAAACACTGTTAAACCTTTTATTGCCTCTATTTTAATTAATTTAATTTCATGTTAAATTTTCGCATTATTTCAGCTTGTCTCTTTGCGTAGGTATTATCACAACATATATTGATACTCTTCGATTTGATGTAAAATGATATATTCAATTCTGATTCTATTCTTGCATTCTGTTTATTCAAATATAATCTTTTAACTATTCTTTTACAGTGTTATGACTAAGAACTTGAAATATTTCACTTACTTAAAAGTGAAACATTAACAGAATATAAGAAATATTCTAGAGATGATTTCTCAGTCATATATACATGTCTCGGTCATATACAGGATAGTCCTCAACTGTTTTATTTTCTCGAACAAATTCTTTTCTTAAATCAGATATAAATATTCATCCCATCAACAACAAATATAAAGCGGAGAAAAATTTACTAACTACTAAATGGTATGCTGCACGCATTTCTATAATACTATGCGTTTGCACATAGAAACATCAATATATATATGCATCAAAAATTCAGCAAGTAAGAGACATTAAAATAAACGCGTCTTTTAGTCCTCTGATAATTGATGGTTGTATTTGAATATTACTTTATGAGATGGTTTCGTAATTCAGATGCAATTGCGTGTGTCATTGTGTTTGCGTGTTATAAAAATATTAAACAATACATTATAAGAAAATTGCTTTTTCCATATTGCATTCACTTTTTAAACCTAATTTTTTTTAAAAATGGGTCGTGCATTTTTTTTGCAGTTACTGTGTAAAAGAATATCTAAAGTGAAATAATAAATAATGAATTTTAACACGATATTGCTTATAGAATTGAACCGTATTTGTGCATTGTGACATGCAACCTAAAAATGTAACAAAATGCTCCGAAAAACAGACAATAATAATATATATAGTTTCATATAATAATAGCAATCATAGAGTTTAAAACTTTTGTTTCTATTTTTTTGAAAATTAATAAAATTTTTAATGTTTTCTCTCTGATGACTTTAAACTATATAATGACACAAAATTATTTTAATTTCACTTAAAAACAACTATTTTTTGAGTGATTTCACTTTTGTTTCCCTTCAGTCTTTCTTCAATTTTAATAAAGTTTGAGAAACATTTTAAAGTTTTATTTACAATGATACTTTTCTTGTTTCAGTATCTGTATTTACATTCACGCACATTGCAAACAATATTAAATTAATATGTTTTCCTTTCATGTTACTGTAGCTATGATTAAGAAGAATTTTTTTTGTAAATTATTCAAAGATAAATGGAACATCTTTAAAGTAGTATCATACTACTAATTTTCAAACTAAAATTTCAAATATGTTTTAAATCTTTCCTAGCAAAAATCATTGATAATCTATGTTTATTAATAAGGTATTTTCTTGTTTTGACTAATAGCAAAATTGAATGCTACAATAATGATAAAATAAAAATTCCGTTGGATTAGTAATAATAAGATATTTAATCTTAACATATCTTTATAATTCAATAAAAATATTATACTACGACCTCGTGTCTTTTTTATTCTAATCAACATGCAATTGAATTTTTACATTGATACTGAGGCGATTCAAGTTGATGAATTGTTTCAATTTCTGATTGTCCGATTTATTGGCCCAGAGACAGGAAATAAAAAAAAGTCAAACCATTTATTTATAATAATCTTATTTTAATTGCACAGGAAAAATTAATAATCTTATTTCAATTGCACAGGAACTAAGTTTCTTAAAATGGCAATTTTGATTACTACAGTCTTAACATTTTTTATTTATTGAATCATTTCAAAAGGTCTGAGCTACAACACGTATTTTGTTAACAAATTACCATACACATAAATTTTTGGGAAAAAAAATTCAATGCTATATAGATTTGATTAAATTCCCTGAATATAGGAATAAATCTCTTGACAATTTCGAAGTAATAAAAATATTTTATTGATATAAATACTTATATATATCTATGTACAGTAAGAAAATCATGCCATATGAACCCGTATATACAAACGAAATCCCGATCAATTCACAATCTGACCGAAAAAACATCAGCAGTGTGGCCGTTTGTCACGACATCCTCCATTTTTGCCACGGGAACAATAGTTGTACCGTTCTCAATTCTCTTCTCTTTTTCCTTCGATTTTCCGTGTCTCGGAAACCATACTTCCTCCAAGTTTAGGAAGGGTGCTTCGAAAAGTAAGTGGAATGTAACTGCGAGGCATAAAGTGAGAAACAAAGTAGCCAGGAATTCATAAAACTATGAGAAAAAAGGAAGAGATCTGTTAAGTTTACTTATTTTAATAAAAAAGAATCACGAGTTGAATAGCAAGGGTTAGTTTGCTTAAAGATTATCGAGAGAGCGTATTCAAGTTAACATAAACAATTTTTTTTATGAAATATTATGATGACATTCTTTACATTTTAAGCATTAAAAGTTTTAAACTCCAAGATTTTTCCAGTAAAATTTGTTAATAACTCGAAGTTAGCAACCAGTGTATAGGCCTAAAATATTAGTTTTCCTGCCATTTATTTTATTAATATTGATTTTATTCAAAATGACACCTTATTATTCGATAAAACCAAGAAATATAAATTTATTCAAGTTAGTGAATTACAAACTACTGTTTATACTGATAAGTGTATACACGGCGATATAAAAATTTTATTTCGGATTTAAAGTAAAAAAAAGCAATTTTTTAATGTTAATTTTAGTGTCAGTTATGTATTTGATTAAAAGTTTAATGGAACAGTTCAATTAATATAAAGTGGTAAGCATAAATATAAATATTATTTATTTTTATATTTAAACTATTTATACACTCAGACTTAACAAAGAAGCTTAACTAAAGAAGCTTTTTTTAAGAGAGCATGAACCAAATTCCCTCAATATCAGACAAAAAGGGTAGATTCATATTAAAGATATGAAAACAAACATTTATCTTTATATGCATAAACTATGACAGAGTATGAGCTGACTTCACTTTCATCTTAGGATTCGTCCATATAACTTATTGCACATATAATTTTATAACTGAAGAAAAATCAAAAATTCTGAAGCAGTAATGGTCGTTGGAAGCAAGTAATTTGTTAAAATCAAAATAAATTTAAGTTTATATAAATAGTTTTATTTTAAGGGAATTAATTAATGTTTACGTGGTACATGCTAGGGAAACAAATTTTGTTCAGGAATCCAGTGAATTAGGGAAAAAAAATGTCTCAGCAGAATTTATGACAAAAATTAAATGTCAAATGATATGTGCAATCGTGTATGTCATGCACTATGATGGTATGCATACTGGTTGAATGGAAATTTTTAATATTTTAAAATATTTCCTGTGGAATAAAAATTGTTCAGAGGAATGTATGGATTTTTATCAATTACCTTAATTACCCAATTATTATGCCTTCAATTACAGGATTTTTGTGTTTCAAAATAGGAAAAAGCATCTTAGATCTATTAATTTATGATTACTGCGAAAATATTTGTTTCACAAAAGTTCACTTTTTTAAACAACTATTGTGTTTTGAAAGTCCTTTTATTTTGAACTCTATCACAAAACAAATAAAACTACCTAACGATATAAAAATCCCTACTAAAGATATCATTATGCAATTTTTATTTTATATATTTTATTGGAAATTAAAAAAAACTGTAACATTTACTATAATAAATGTTTACTCAACATTTATTATCTCTTCAAATGGCACATCCATTCATTACGTAGTGTTTGAGAAAATAATTAAAAACATTTCCCATGAAATATAGGTCTTCATGTACTTACTATATCATAATGATGAAAGTGCAATAATTGCCTTCGCAATCCACATCTTACCCACAACACAGGGAAATGCAATATGTATGTTGAATACGAAAGTCGTCCCAGCGGAACAAAGAGATCCCATGACAGGAACCTATTTACTAGACCTAAATTTAAAACAGAAGTATTATTACTCATCTAATATAAGGAAATATAGCTATATTTATTATAAATATGAGGTTAAACCATTATGTAAGAGATAAGTGGATATCTATAACATATAATTTGGGCGAATTTTCTTATTGTAATGTTTATTTCATGCGGGTTCTTACCTTATTCAGTATATAATAAACTTTACACAAATTATTTAAATATATTGTCATTGATATATTTTATACGTATTTCTGTCATTGCAATCAAAATTTATTAAATAAATTAGTAATATTCATCAGTTTCTTTTTAAAATTCGAGATGTCTCTTAAATCATGAGTATACCTGGTCAATTTCACGGTATCATAAGATCCGATTAAATTTAGATCAATTCACTGAATTATGGTATAACGGTTTTATTAGGTACTTGCATGTATTTTAATTAGCGCCATCTATTGGTAAACATGCAAAGTATCTATATAAACGACGATTGTTTTGAGTTTTACAAATTTACTATTATTTTATTGTTATCATTTTGAAAATTTTCCATTTAGTATTATTGAGATATTCAGTGTATAAAAACTCCGATAATGGAACGCTCCAAATAGAAGTTTTGACATTCATTGCTTTGTTTGTTTGATTTGAAGAAATCTGCTGCCGAAGCCCATCAGATACTTTTAGAAACTTATGGTGATGCTGCTCTGTTATATACCAATTGTCAGTTTTGTTTTCAACTATTTAAGAGTGGCCATTTCTATGTCAATGACAAAAAATGGCCTGAAGGACCAGAAAAATTCAAAAACAATCTTTTGCAAGATTTATTGGACGAAATTGGGAACATGTGGTAGAAAATGATGGAAAATATTTTGATTGATATATATTGTACCAATATTTCTCAATAAATGCCTTTTAATGTGAAAAAATGACCAAATTACATGCAAGTATCTAATAGATACAAATAAAGGTTTAATTCCTTACATATTTTTTTTTCTAATCATAAACTTTGCGCCTAAATAGCTAATAAATTAGCCCGAAGACGATTAACAAATTTATTGGATATATAAATATTTCTTAATCCTTGCCATGTTTTTTTTAATACTTAAAGATGCTCTCAATAAATTTCTGAGATTTTTTGTAGTCACCTCCTCTTCCCGTGATGCAAATGAAGATCACCCAAGCTATTCCAAATGCCCATGCTGTCCTGTGGAACATGGCATAGGTGACATCCACTACTTTGGTGGGTAAATTGCCTCTATTCCATTCGTACGCTCCATAGAGGACTGCTAGATTACAGGCGATAGCAGCGCACCAGCCCAACACTTGAACAGCCTATTGAAGTATACATTTAATTATAGTTTCTTCTTCAGCTGATAGAAAATAATTAAATACATTTTCTAAGATAGTTTTCTTTTATTGAATTACTTGTTTAAATTGTCATAACATGACTCTAAAGATTTGAGAGTTGACTTTCTACTTTAGAAGCATGAATGCTTCTGAATAGAGGGTGAAAGAAAATGAAATGTTTAGGGAGAGAAAAGTACGATACTGAGGGCGAGCCACTGAGATATAACAATATTGTAATAAATACGATTGTATTGAACTTGCCACACTTTTTTTCTGTGCCCAATATTGATATATCTTCAATTGCACCTTCTGAAGGCGCAGTAGGTATATAAACAATTTTCAAACTTTAATTCATATTCATTTCCTTATTCCTCAAAAGAGACTCGTCTAATGTTATACAATTAAAATCCCGTTCATTTAAATCATCACAGCCAAACAATAAGTGTTATAAGAATTCTTTCAGGTATTCATTCTGATTATATGCACATTTTAAATGTTCCTTCGATTGTTGAGAATTGGGATAAAGTAGTTTTTTTTTTCATTGCTATAAAAAATATTGATATTATTTTTCAATTAAAATATTTGATTCTTACATTTTTGAGAAAAAAAGGAGAAATTATTTTCTAAATATAAGACTGATAATAATTTAAGAGTATTCTGAAGTTCAGATCAAAATATTTTGCACAAATATATGCTTTAGTAAATAAGAACATATTTATTAAAAAAGAAAAATGGTGTATTTTTGTACAAATTATTCTAAGTTGCAAAACGTTTTATTAATAGATGTAAAAATTATAAGTATATTTATATATAATCTTCAGGTAAAATTTCCCAAAATTCCTTAGTATTTTTTTTTTAATTAATCAGTATGGGAAAAAAAAGAATTATTTTTTAAGTATTTTAAAATAGCCAAATGTAAAAAAAAGGTTCTTCACTAAAAACATAAAATTTATGTATCATATAAAGAGACAATAAATATGACCAAATAAAATAAAATGTTATAAGGTTATTAAACCTTTTAATGTGGTTCAGTTTTCATTAAGCGCTTCGATGTTATGCTATTCACTATTCTTAGTGGGCAATTTCCATTTATAAAACTATTTCCTACAGAAATACTACAACAAGCTTGCTTTTTCAATTAGTTTTTGAAAACTTATTTCGATATTATTAACCATTTACAAATAAAACTAATTTCATTCCTTTTCAACGGAATCTCTAACGGTGCTATATTACATTTAACACAAAGGTATAAATTTTAATTATTTCAGGAAGTCATATCATAATTAGAATAAATCAAAAGATATAAATCATATGCGTACCGGCTTCAAGTTGATTTTTCGATGGTTGAGAACAAAATAACCTAAAGCTAAACCAACGCAGTAGGCACCCATATGAGGATAAGGTCTAAAATACACTAAGTCACTCAAGAAATATGTGAATCTGTAAAAAGAAAAAATATATGAATGAAATATTCCAAATTATTATATTTCACTATTTTACGCCCTAGATATAGAGCAAATTTAGAGTATTAAATTAAATTTATTTAATTTTTTAATTTAAGTACTTTACATTTTTATCTGTCCAATTTTTTTGAATGAAATTTTGATTAGAATGTAATTTCCGCTCAACTCTTTCATGTTTAGTTAATAATTTATTATAAATGTTACAAAATCTTGATATTGAATTCTTTCACAAATTAACTATAAGATGGTACCATGAATATGGAATCAAAATCCAATTAAATTATTCGTTCGGAAGATCATTTGTGTCTGAAAATATTAAATGCGTTTTGTCTCATAAATTCAGAGAATTTTAAAATTCTAGCATATCAAGAATTAAGTGAAAAATTGTTTACAAAATACAATCTTTACAAATAAGAAAAATTTCAAGTTAAGTAGAAGCTTTTAAAACCATATCCGATAATTATTTAAATTTTACTTTGTCCTCTCTATATAAATATATAATTTTTTCTTCATTATACATAGAGCAAATTAACATGTTAGCTAGTCGTGGAAATAATTCCTCTAGAAAAATTATATCTATACAAGTTAATTTTTTTATTTTACTTTAACTCATTTTCATCCTTTTTTAATTATGATATGTCTAATAAACTTTCAGAATAGACAGAATAAAAAACTTTTTCTGATAAATCCTTAATTTCGTAAAAAAAAAAAAGAGGAAAGACTCTTTCGCACTAGAAATATGTCGCAAATAAGTGCTAACAGATTTTTAAATCCAGTTAAGAAAACATATAAAAGAAGTGTCAAGATTTACTTTTTCAAGAAATTTTACTTAAAAATGTTTTTTTTTCAGCTGCTTGAAACTAAACAAAATCATTAAAATTCATAACAATTGACTCACAATTAAGCAATGTTATACGCACTTTTCATCCGGTGTGAAATAAAGTAACGTCGGATACAAGTCGTTGGCTATGGTAACGGCAGCTACAATACCCATACAGCATACTGTAAGGAACAGCATCACCAGGAATCCTATCATAGGCCATCTGCAAAATAATAATTTGAATTTAACACTTAATTATATTTCTGCAATAATTCTAAAATAATATTATAAGAAACTAGATTCCCAGTTAATCACTGGATTACAATATAAGCACGAGATTCCTTTTCATTTCTTTTCCTTTCTTTTCATTTCTTTTCTGTATTGAAATTTTGCATATGTAAACTTATTTACATAAAAGTTCAAGAGGTATTTAAAATGCATATTCACAACTGTTTTTTTTTCACTGCAGTATTTTAAATCATAAGGAATAAATGATAATGACGTTGCTAATGAACGACTGAGTTATCAATATTCTTATGGGAGCAGTGATAGTTTTGGATTCATAACTGGAGGTTCACGGGTCCTAAATTAGATTTTTCTGAATATCGGTTGTATACGAAAGCTTAGTGCAGGTTAAATTCGGCGGAATAAAACCATCGTCTTTGGATAAGAGGGAAGTTTGCATTGGAGATGCTGGCCTATAAGTTTTTTCGCCATTTTTCCTAAGCTTAAAATAAAACATGTCTCAAAAAAGCCATTATGCAGCTTTAAAACTGAATCTAATACAATAAAACAAGATTTAAGATTTTTATTCTTTTGAATATGTTAAAGTGATTGCTATTCGAAACTAGAAAACAACACATGCATCGTTAATGGTCTATGATGAATTTCTTAAATAAAATTTACTAACTGAAATTTTTTCAACGAATATTGGTTCTCAAAACATTTTATCTGTGGTAAGATGACTTGACACAAATGAATATTCTGACAAGATGAAAAATGGTGTTAGTATCTATTATCCCGACAAATTTTTTTTAAAGCATCAAAAAGATTGCGTAAAATTTAGAATTCTCACTGTAGAACTTTAATTGGAATATGACATGCTGTAACAAAATAAAATAGAAGCATGGAAATGAAAATCAAAATCAAATGAACTACTAATTAAAATAGAAATTATTATTAATCAAAATACAAATTATTACTTATGGAAATTAAAATTTTACAGTGGTATCAAAAATATAAGAAGGCATGATTAAAGGTATGAGAAGTAATTGCTTTTTCTGAACGAATCAAACATGGTTCACTGCTTGCTCTTGTATTAATGTGGACAACTCTTCAAGTATTTTTGCAATTAATGGACTTTCAAAGTTAGTACCATGAATGATTTTGCTGAGGTCCAAAAGGATAAAAATTTCTTCTATTTGCATTTGAAGTAACATAAGCATTTAAAAAAAAACATTTGAAGTTTTATTACTCGATGTATCGGAAAAGTAAGGCGTTCATCTATCTCAACATAAAGTTGTTAGAAGTTTCTTGTTTGAGGTCTTTTTAAAATGATTGTGCACTAGCGAAAATTTCAGTATCCCGATGAATTTAAATAATGTAAACAGTTAATTTAGTACTACTAAGCAACAGAAGATCGATTGCCATTTGGACTTCTACATAGCCACAGATAGTGCTGATGCCACAAAAGCAGCTATATTTATCTGCAGTGAAATATAAGATATTGTCCTATTTGATTTTCAATTAAAATTTAAAATTGATCATGTTCTTTAAATATAAGCTATTACTTTTAGATAACTTTACTTAAATTAAAATGCAATTAATAATTCTGTTTAAATAAGTACATTCAACTCTCCTATGTCATAACATGTATCTAACATGATGATAAATTGCAGTAATCATATTGTTAATAGCAACATTATGATTTTCACATAATACATCATATCGAATTTGGACATTCTTTATAAAGCCTGAATCTTCCTGATAACTGGTTTGTTATGCTAAGTGGGAGGATTTTGCTTAGCGCTATAAGAGAGACGCTGCATATTATTATATCATTATTCTTTAAATGTATTAAAGAAATATTGTATGACTGTGTATTTACTTGTACAAGGGGATGAGAATTAAAGGTGCCACACAGTAGAGATGCAGATCCGAAGCAATATACCAAGTGTGAAGAAGACACTAGAAATAAAAAGTGACAAAAAATAGTTTAATGGGATTAACAGAAAATAGAAAAAAATATAATTATATATTTTTTCAACTACTTTACCAAAATGATCAGGAAATGTAAATTAAATTTTTCTTGTTCAATGTTAGAATTTAGATAAATTTAAGTTTGACTTCGCATATTTGAAACTATCAGCAATTTTCACAGTCCTTTATTTAACATAAACATTTTAGTAATACTGAATAGTTTGCAAAATTACTTATTGGTTGATAAAAGAATTGCCATGTATAAATCAAGCTTATTTGTATTTATTCTGTTCATTTTGTGCTTAGATATCTGCAGTATATATATTTATTAAGATTATTTAATTCATGCAGTACAGATATAAAGACTATGTTAGTTAGAATAAAAATGTATTAAATAAAAAAAATTGTGCATTAGAAACACCTGAAATACAGATAGTATTCTTTCAGTTTCTTTTAATGTTAGCTCATGAAAAAACTAAATTTAAAAAATAATTGTTTATAATATCTCTCCCTAAATTTATAAAATAATTTCTTTTCATGGCACAGAGCAAAAAATGTGATTTGATTCGTGTTTCTCACTTTAAGAACATTTGTAAGAGAATCTAAAAAAATGATATCAGTTATTGTCTTTATGTCTAATGGTATGCAGGTATTTTAAATATAAATATTTACGGATAGTTACGCCTCCCCAGTTTATTTGTTTAAGATTTTTAGATTAGAAGTTCGTCAAGCTTCATTATACACAATGCACCTATTTTGGCAATATTTCGCATTTGGTTGGCGATACAACCGAGCGCAGCAAATATCCCCAAGTTAAAATTAACTGACGTTCATAAAGAATTTGTTATATAAATAGACAAGAGGAAAAATTTAATATTTAAGCGGTAAGATGTTTTAAAACTCTAATGCGATTAAACTGTGAGAATGTTCTAATAGAATTGTTTATTTGCATTGTAGGAGCTTAGTAAAAGGATGAAAAACCTTGAAAGATTAAGTGTTTTGTGGTATTTACTTTACGCAACTTTTAAATTTTTTTAAATATTTCAATGCGGCATTAAAAATTTTAAATACCGTTTAAATTAATAATCTTTGAGATTATCAATACATCGTATTATTAATAATACTAAATATAATCACAAATCGTAATTTAAAAATAAAAACGTTGTGTCTTATGAAAGTTGTCTGGAAATTGTAGTGGGATATTTAGATGGCAGTGAATAAATAATTTTGAAGTAATTTGATGCCACAGAATTAAAGTTTACCCATCTTACCATTTCTTCAAAGTGTGTCCAAGTATTGATGGGTATGATTAGGGCCTGCCACCAGTACTTCTCGCAGTTGCCGACTTGTTTGCCAATGACGTCTTTCCATAGTGGGCCTGAACCCAGAAGAGGAAGTATGAACATGATAAGCAGTACGCCAGCAACAGGTGGAGTTAATCTGCCAATAGAATAAAATTTGATAGAGCAAAAGAAATTTAACATTCTAGATAATCTTTAAGTAATTCTATAAGATACCTGTGAGAGATTAAAATATTGTCTGTAGCTTGTAGGAAAATGGGTACAACTCTTTTATAGAACGATTAATGCATTCTGTGCAGTATTAAACCATGCTTATCGAAACATATATGTTTAACGTTGTCGAAATAATATAACGGAAAATTCTATCTAGTACAAAACATTTCCATGTTTGTTAAGAAATTAGTTATATATTTCAGAAGAGGATCATTTGTAATTTTGAAAGAGATGACTTGGAACAAATTACAGTTACCTACCATTTAATGTATGAGAAACTAAATGGCACGAAATAGTTATCCACCTAAGCGTCAGTGTATAGCTTGGTTATCACATGTTTGGGTGTTGGCATTAAGAAAAATTTAAAAAGTCTCAAGGTAAATAAATATTTTAACATCATCATCTTCATTTTTTTTTCTTTTCTTTTTACTACTGTCATTAGAGTTTGATGTAAAGGTGTGAATTATAAGTTTGAAATATAATTTATGTAAAAAGAAGGATAGTTCTTCTATTCAGGAATTTTCTTAAAGAATTTTAGTGAGAAAGAAAAAATTTATAACCTATAGGTTTAAAATAAAGTAAAATTTGCAGATAACTAGATTAATTACTGTATTTAGTTATTAATAGAGTTAAAACTAAATGTTTTTCTTCATCTTTTTAAAACAAACTAAATACCTTTTTTATACATTTTATCGCATTCTCGAGGGATAAGTCGGTAATGGAGCTTAAGATGCTTGCAATAGTATAAAAATTATTGCACCTTTTTTAAATAAAATTAAATCAATTAAAAAACAAAGAATAGTTTTAAAATTATTGGTTTAATAGTTCTTGAATCATACAACCCTTCCCCCCCCCCTCCAAACACACACACACGCTCGCACGCTCGCACGCCCGCACGCATACACACACATATAATATACACACGCCACATTTTATCAAAAGCCATCCAAAATTAGTAAAGTAACTCCAGTAGAGTTAAATAGGATTTAAAATAGTTAAAATTCCTGTACAGAAATGATTTGGTTAACAATTTTTATAGATAATAAAAATATTTAAGCAATTTTAAATAATTGTATAAGATCAGAATATGAAATTTTATGAAATATTAGAAGATTTAGAACTTGGATTAAAAAAGAAATGAATAAGTGCAACCATTTTCCATTTTCTTTATGCACAATTTTTTTAATGTCTTTATTTACAATGGAAGGCTTAAAATATACTTTAAAAAGTTTTTAGCTAAAACAAAGTTCATAAAAAATATAAAACTAACTTATA
Organism: Argiope aurantia; assembly: GCA_026543865.1. Classification (NCBI taxonomy): domain Eukaryota; kingdom Metazoa; phylum Arthropoda; class Arachnida; order Araneae; family Araneidae; genus Argiope; species Argiope aurantia. The sequence goes on along the minus strand of JAPMOR010037329.1, from coordinate 1,500,919 downwards.
TAACTAATATTTAAATGTTGAGTTTTTTTTCTTTCAGAGAAATAAAATGTTGAAATGTTTCTAATATTTTTTTAATTTTATCATTAAAATGGGATATTTTAATGAAAAATAAGTATGGGTAAAGCATATTAATAATATACTGAATTTTGAAAAAAGATTGCAAGAGCAAAACACATTTAATAATATGATGGCATTTTTTTAAAAAAAAGATTGGCTATAAAACACTGAAATCTGAAGAATTTTGTTTTCATATTTATAAAGTCTCTAGAGTGGAAAAACATTACTCATATCGAATTTCTGAAAAGAACATTCAGTTTCTTCGCCGTAATGTTAAAAGCTTATTTTTGACTTTTCAATATTTTTTTTATTAACAAATGGATGCTGAGCTATTTCAGTATACTATAAACGTGCGCAGAAATTCGAATTTTTTCCATTTGAACAAAATACTGACTTAAAAATTGTACCATCATAGGAATTCTAAAATATACATAATCCCATTTAGAATATAGCATTTTAAAAGCAAGCCTCTAAAATGGGGAATTTTTTACCTAAAGACTGCAACGCAACGTTTTTAAGTGTTTATTTAAATACAATCTGAAAAAATGGTTGATATGACTTAAGGTATTGATTCAAAACACGAAAGCAATATAATCTTTTTCAGCTATTGATTTTCAACATTTTATATAATCACTTTGCATAGTACGAAAGCCATAAGATTTTTCTTCCAATTTTTTTTAGTATCAACATTTTATATAATTCCTATCTGATGATTTCAGACAACCACTGAAAATAGGATAGTGCGTCTATGTAATAAAGAAAACCATAAAAAAATATCACTTCAGCTTCATGTGGATTGTCTTATGACAGCAAAAGAAAGAGAAAAGAAGAAGAAAAAAAAATGTTTGTTACTAAGTTTTTTTTTTGTTCGTTTTATAACCGCAGCTGAATGCACTTGAAATCATGTAAAAATAAAAAATAAAAAGCTATTTGCTCAAGTCCTAGAGTAATATAACAAATTTCATTCATAAATGAAGTAATTAATTGCTATTAGAGAATTATTGTAATTGTTTTAGATCTACTGTAAATGATAATAAAATTTAATTGACTGTAATAAATTTTTTCATCTTGAAACAATACTTTTTTTGCTTTTTTATTGGTTATAGCTGGGACTTACCTCCATATTCTGTGTAAATAATATCTGAGGAAATTCAATCGGCCATTTTTTTTATCCAGTGCCTTCAGATTAGAATGAGCAACTAGAAATGCTCTGGAAATACAAAAAAAAGTAGAAGAATTAAATACATTTTTATCAAGATGTTTTTTTGCTGTATAATAAATAATATTTACACTTTACAATAAGATAATAATATTCTTAATTGTGTTTTTTATAACAAAAAAAACACTATATTTATATTTTACGTAACATTTATATTACTACTAAAGTTTTAATACGCTACTATTCACATTATATTTTTATAACCAAAAAAAACTACATTTACGTTCTATGTAAAGTTTATATTAGTACTGAAATTTTATAACGCCACTGTTCACATTATTTGATATAAATAGAATAGAAAACATACTAACAGAGATGTACAATTTATTAAAATTATTTTGAGGAAATCCATCTTGTAGTATTGCATGAAAAAACAAGTTCAAATTGAGAAAAATTTTGAAAAAAAAAAACTTATTAAAGAAAAAAAGGAAAGAAAATTGTTAAATTAAAATAAGAATGAAAAATTCCAATTTTAAAAATTAGGTTAATTGCTTAAAATGAGAAAAAGTGGGCTACAAAGCTCGAATTTCCTGTTTTGCAGACGCTATGCTTTATTTCAGTTTGGGAAATTCAAGATTACCGACATATTAATGAGATCGGAATGGATAAACGTTGAGTGAGCTAAGTCACACAATATGACTTTAAAAAAATTATTGTGAAAAGACGCTTCGTGCTGATACTACAAGAGAAAACGTCCGTTCAACAAGATTTATTTACCCAGATTTTGATTTTCTTTTTAAAATTGAATGTAAATATAAACTTGAATATCTTCATTTCTATTTTATTAACTTACTAGTCGTCTTTGGCTACCAGATGTCAGGGATGCTATTTGCATTTAATTTCAATTAAATCTTTTAATTTTAAAATCATTTTATGTCCATGATTCACTCCAATTTGTAAAATATGAAAGCCATGTTATTTTAATTATCTTATATATGTTTTGTTCATTCTGTATACGGACCTTTTTAAGAAAAACTAACCCATCCTAAAGCTATTAAAAACATAAATGTGCAGTTCATTTATCTTCTAAATCTTCAGATAAATCCCTCGTTTAAATATTCGATAAACAATAAAAATTCCAGGAATTTGAATTCCAGGGAAACAGCATTTATTACTGAAAATTGGCTAAAAAGATAAAATTTGGTAAAAAGAAATATTAAAAAAATTTAAAATTCAATAAAATATATAAAACTATTAAAAAGGTAATATTAAAAGGTAAAATCATTCAGAAAGTAATTTTTTAAATTTTGAAAAGGTAAAAATTTTATTATTGGGCAATTCTATTTTCAGAAGCATCACTAGAAAAACAGAAAAATTAGTTCAATTTTTAATTAAATTTTTTTTAAATTACTGTGAGGTGAACATTGTCCATTCCTCAAAACATATATGCCAAATTCGGTAGCTACGGTTTAAAAGGTCTGAACTGTAAAACGCTAAAACATTCACTCAAATTCATCCTTATAATTAGTAGAGATAATTGAATTTCATAAACAATGTTTTTTCACTGTAATTCAGTGATAATTCAATGATTTTTAGGCGAAAGAATTTATCAGAATTCTTAGTTTCTCGCATATAAATTTAAAAAAGGAATGTTAATGATAATTTATAAAAGAACTTGAATCGACCTCGAAATGCTGATGAATTTACTTTTACAACTCCTTGCTTCCAAAAAATACACTTTTTAAAATTATAAAGCCTTGTAGTGCTCACAATGACTGAAAATTTCAACCAGCAAGAAAGATTAATATTTAATACGTACTATAGGCAACAAAAAATGTAGATTTCTGATAAATTTGGGTGAAATTTGCAAATGAGGAATGTTTTTCCTTCTATCTATCCGTGCAGCATCGAACGCATTAATTCCAAAACGCAGCGAGTTTCGAATTTAGTACAAAACTTTGCCATCTGGTTTATATATGTGCATCAAATTTTGAACCAAATGCATAACTTGTTGATTTTCTCTTTTTATATCTGTAAATGAAAACGGCAACTCAAAAAATATCTAGACAATTCAGTTTCGATATGTAGTTTTATCCCCAAATATTTTGAATATAGCAAATATTGGACCCAATTTGAGAAAAAGAAGGAGCCCCAAAATATATCCAATTTTTTTCATTAAACTACGAAGTAAAAACTACAATTTTATGTGCAAAATAAGTACATTAAAAGTTTTATTATAATTATGTAAGTAATCATGATTTCTCTGATACAAAAAAATATTTCATAATCCATTGGGAAATATCTAAATTTTGTAAAGAAAAACTCGAAGGAATCTGTCATCAGATGACTGCTGGTATCTGCACATGATAATTCAGGCACTGCGTAAAATAATCCTGAAAAGCACTTACCCTAATACGAAAAATGTATCGACGATCACCCAGGCATTAATGATTGTGCCGAAGGTCACTTCTTCCAAAGCACCCTGAGCATTCTTCATTCTCCCTGATTGTAAGAAAAAAAATGATATTTAAAAAAATTTTATTGAAAGAAAGTTAGTAAATAAAAAAATGGAATAATTATCATTAACTATTATTATTGAGCAAATGCTGAATACATTTTGAAAATCATTATGATGGAAAATAAATACAAGCCTTTAAAATAATTAATTGCCACTTAAAAAAATGAAACATTTTCATGATTTTTTTTCGAAATAAGTATTAGAAATTTTCGTAACAGAAGATAGATATAAAGATGCCTACGATTATTAGTATTAATTATTAGTTTTTGAAGAAATTACAGTATTTACAATGAAGTTAGTTTAATTATATCGTATGATTGCAGCTTCTTACCGTAAGATTGTTTGTGGTTGAATCCATAAGTATGTGAAAGCACAATCCACACCATGGATAAGACTCTCATGCCATTCAGGACACCGAAGTTCTCCTTTGATTGGCTAACTCTGAACAATTTGGCGAGATTCTTGTTTACAGAGAAACATTTCAAACTATCCGTTACAAAACCTAAGAAAGACAAATAATTAAACTGAGTATCTACTTCTGCTGAAATTTTTTAGCAAGAATAAAAGAAAATGCGAATTCCTGGTTAAAAGCCTTATTGAGAAATTTTAAGAAGATATTAATAAATTAACAATAAGGGAACAATCAAAGTAAACCTTAAAAGACAAAGTTTAAAATCAAAGGAAGCTCATGAGTATATTTTGGATAAAAACAAGCAAGTTTATTCAAGAATTTACTATATTTAAAATTTTCCATTTTATACTCCCACTAATCTTTCCTTAAAAAACTTAACAATAAATTAATGGCAGGAAGCTTTATTTAAACACATAAAGAATTAAGTTATGAACCATCAATGACGAAATAATCAGAATATTTACATTATCAACTTTCTTGGAGCATTAATGCATTATCATCTTCATTACATTATCATGCACACTGGAGTACTCTTTTAACATTGGACTATATTTCTTATGATGCGAAAATAAATCTTTTAAAATACAGAATTGAGTACCAAATTTAATATAAATCACCCTGCATATATTATTCTGTTTTTGATAATGTAATATAATCAGGTTATAATTTATTTGAAACAAGACCTCAGGTTATATCTTGTTTTGAAATTCAACAAAAGTTGTTTAAAGACGAACTTCATATTTTGAAGACATTGTGGCTGCATTTCCCTTTCTAAACTTCCATTATCTGCCAGTGGAGAGATGCTTTCCTCTGGAAAATTTGCTATGCCCCGAAATGATTATAGTTTCATTTGGTTCCGCAAATTTCCTAGAGATTAATGGCTCTCTCCCATGGTTATGGTTCCATTTTGGATACTTCGAAAGAAAATCATGATATTTTTCTGTGAAAAAGGGTTAAGTTTCAACATAGAAACCATTCGAATTTATTAACTAGTTTGTCTTTTTTCTTGTGCATCCTGAAATTAAAGTTCAAAATTTAGTAAACAACCAATATTGACATTATTTATTAAATATTAATACTAAGAGAATTAGATCAGATTTTTAGTTGTGGAGCATTTTTGCGCTTATTATTTGTCATTCGTGAATAAATAACTTCAAAATTGTCTAGAATATGATAATTTTTTTATTTATTTACTATATTATCGTAAAATGTATTTTTAAGTTTTATATTTGTAAGTTTCATGTTTATCATGACTTGTGCAAATAAATATTTACAAATAATTCAGAAAATCAACAAACATATAAATAATTCTACAAAATACGTGATAACCAATACTTTGAATTATCATTTTTGTTTCAATACAGTTTTAAAGATTATTTCTTGCTTAAGATACTGAAGATACACAAACATTTGAAGGAAAGGAACTATTAAAATATTATAATATTTCAAAAATTAATTATTATAATATGAAATAAAAATCCTACTCAAATAAAAAGCTAGAAACTATTTTTAGATGGAAAATTTTACCAGGAAAAGTTCCCGATAAAAGATTATATTCAGGAAAAAGTTCCTTAATGCTAAGTTCGATTTTAATTCCCTTTATTTTTATCTATGCATAATAAGAGGAAAATAACCAAGAAACTAATTATTAACTGAATTAAAATTCTAAAATTTTAACGATTTACTTTCATTCAATTACTACAATTAATGAAATAGATTACATTGATTCATGCAGTGCTAACTTCCTTGTTATAATTGCTTTTCGTTTCATTATAAATTTTAGTTTATTTTTTATTCACTAGGGTTTCTTTAAAATTTTCACTACAACAACAATAGTAACAATAGTAAATATTATGCTTTACACATTTTATATGCAGCGGCGTTATAAGTTGAAATGAAACGGTCTATTAAATTCTAATTATCTTTAATTTGCATAATAGAGCTTCTGAACCTTAAAGTACAAACTTCCTTGCCATCTTTTTTTAATTTAATATTTATTTTAGCTTTAATTTACAAAATGTTTGAAATTTCAGAAATCAATCGGTTTTTAAATTTAACTATTAAAAATTGGCTGAAATATCTAACAGTTTAAAAAAATAAATTATAATTTGATAACAGAAGAAAAGTAACTATTGACATTCATTCATGTATTACATCATTTTATGAGAGCCGATAGAACCATCGGGAATGTTCTGCCCAAACCTTTCTTGTATATTCTCTGATAAGAATCTTACCCCCCCCCTCTCACTTGTGGAGCTTGGGTAGGGCCATGATTAACTTGAATAGTATTAACAAAACAACCAGTGTTCCAAATTTTATCTATCTAGCTGTTTCTATTTCGTAGTTATCATGGTCATTTGAGCTCAAACTACTGGAAAGATAACTTTCCCGTGAATGGATTTCGTTCAAAATTTTAGAGAAATCTATAAATACAGTACTAAATTTATCTCAAAGAGTTTTTAAATTATCTTGTACACAGAGATATAGACAGGTATAATTCAAAAAATATATATTTCGAACTCAGAGAATCTGAAGTGGAGAGTTATGCCAAAATCTCGAGTTTGAAGCTTTTAATGCTTATAATTCTTTTTGATAACTAATGTTTGCGTAATCAAAATCTAAAATGACTTTTCAATAACATGCTAAGATTAGCAATATAAATTGCGGGACGACAGATAATTAAATTTCATACAATACATTCTCGAGAACTTAATAGATAAATATTAACTTCTATCTGTTGCTATGTAGAAACTTTATTTGATGCTAAGCAGTGTTTTTTGTGTGAGGCGGCTTTATATTCCCTAGACATTTTTCAACTATAAGTTAGTATATAAAAGCATTTAGATAAAATGCGTGAGACAGTAGACACATTAGTTATCCTTTGTTACCAAGGTGACAATGTATTCTCTTTCATTCACTTTAAGTGAAAAAAGAAACTAGATATTTTAAAAACCAGTAATTATTTGCAATGAATCGTAGATATTTAATAAACTAGTTACTTCCTTATACCATAGTTTGTGTTTTTTATTTGTTTTCCTCAAATACTCGGAAAATCGGCAGCAATATTGTTGACTTAGGAGTGGATTTAATTTCAAAAAATCGAGCTCATTTGCTGTGAATTATTGTAAGGAAGTTTTTATCTGTTACCACATTTACAAAGAAACAGTGTGTGTGTGTATAAATGCCATATAAATTGTGATTTAAAATAGATCTGTCTAAAAAATTTTTGTTCATCTAGAAATTCTCGAATTATTTATTGAAACCCGAATGATGTTGAATCATTTTAGTTCATCTTTTCATTAGAATAATTCGATTAGAGTTAGAATATATTAATTTATTTATTAGAATACATTATTTATATATTCGAATAATATATTAATTAAATTAACAATATATTAGAATATTAATAATATATTTGAATATATTATTTAAAATTTTTTATTAGTATATATTAATTTGTTTCTTAGAATATTTATTTTAGAAAAAATTATTTTAATTTGATTAGTCTATATATTATTTTCATGACTTTATAATAATTTTCATTAAAAATTTATATTCAATAGAATAATTCTTTTCGGACATGTTCTTTTCTCGTATTAGATTTGCTCTTCTACAAGTAATACAGACGAAGTAAAATTTTTTTAATATAAGAATTTATTTGATTATTTTAAATAATTATTCAGAGAATAAAATTTTAAATTAAGCTCATATATATTAGCCCAATAATACACAGACAGAGTTATGCTATTAGGAATTAATCACTATTTTATGAATTTCTCTTGCACTTTTGAAATTTGAGCTTAAAAGCATGTAGTGTGTAGACTACAATTGAGCCAACTGAATTCGTTGCACACCCACGTACAAAAATGTTTAGGATGGCAAAGTTAATTTTGGGAGTATTTTATATTATCGTTGTTTCAATAAAAGTTTTAAGAAAATTATCATTTCTGAAAATATTATTTCGGTGTTGGCACCTTTTTAAATAATTATTTTATGTAACTTTCATAAAATTCAATATTCTGACTTGAAAGAAAAAAAAATGTGCCTGAAAATTTCATGAGAAAACAATTTTTTCTCCTATTTGAAAAGCTTTTTTTTTTCTTACCTGATTCTTTGTTCTTAGAATTGAAGCGATTTGAAGTATCTATATAAGTACCAACAATGGCTAAAATGACTATAAATCCAAGGACACATCTGTAAAAGCAATAAAAGTTTGTCAATGAAATCTCTTCTTGTAAAGCTAATAAACATTTAAAATTGACTTAAAATTTTAAAAAAAAGAAAAAAAATTGTATAATTTATAAATAATAAAACGCAATTAAATTAGCTTTGCATGCTGCTATTGATTTGAATTTTCTCATACAAAACATAGAAATATAGTAATGACTTTAACGGAGAAAAGCTCGTACAATCGATTACATAGTCCAATACTAAGAGAAACTAATAAAATAGAAGTAATAATCATCCTAATAACAGTTTTTCATATTGTCACGTAGATATTCTAGTGTTGGACTCAATGACGCACACAAGAAGCAGAGCTAAACCAATTTAATAACTCAACTCAGAATACAGTAGCTGACAAATCTTCTGCTTTTATTAAAGCAGAGAAAGTTCCAGAATACTCTTCTGGAGACAGTAAGAAAAGTCCAGAACACTTGTCTGGTAAACTAAAGAAATGTGCAGTATCTTCTGGAACATGAAATAAAGGAAAAGCCTAAAATTACGGAATTAAGCATTTACATATATTATTAATCGCATTGTCTCTAGCGGGATTCGAACCCAGGTCTCTTGATCATGAGACCAGTGCCATACCATTCGGCCATGGAGATTCGACTGTCTTTCTTCAATGCGGCATTGCTCCCTCCTCAAAAGAATAGCGTCTCGATGTTATGACATTTTATTGTGTGGCTCTAGCCCTCGGTCGAGTCACAGGACCAGTATAAGTTGTCGTGTCTTCACGGTGAGTAAGTAGTCTCTTGAGAAATGTCTCTTTCCGGAACCTCCATTATTTTATAAGAATGTTGGTCGTCTTGTTCTTCTGGGTCATGGTATGGTTTCATGCGTAAAACGTGGACAACTTCCTTCGGTTTCCGCCTGCAGAATTAGGATCGAAATCGGCATCTTCATAAGTGACGTCGGACAACCGCCTCAAAACTTGATAAGGGCCGAAGTGCCTCTTGAGTAGCTTCTCAGAAAGCCCCTTTTTACGAACTGGAATAAAAATCCACACCAAATCCCCTGGTTCGTATGCCACCATCCGATGTTTGGAGTCATAATGCCGGCGATCTTTCTGCTGAGCCTCGAGAGTTCGTGCACGAGCTAATTACCTCGATTCTTCTGTCTCATTGATCAGATCACTAACGTAATCGTCTTCTTGGCTGAACTCATTGGGGCAGAGAGGAAACATCGTATCCAATGGCGTTTCAGCTTCTCGCCCATGTAGGAGGTAGAAGGGCGTAAAACCTGTCATGTCCTGCTTGGCAGTGGTGTAGGCGAATGTGACGAACGGCAATATCTGGTCCCAGTTCTTTTGTTCGACATCAACATACATAGAAAGCATATCTGCTAACGTTTTGTTGAATCGCTCTGTAAGGCCATTTGTTTGCGGATGATAGGCTGTTGTCATTCGATGAGTGATATTGCATAGTCGATTAATATCGAACACCAGCTTGGACTGAAAAACTTGCCCACGGTCTGTAATGATAACTCGTGGAGCTCTATGCTTCAGGATTATGTCCTCTAGTAGGAACTTGGCAATTTGTGTAGCTTCCGCCGTCGGTAAAGCTCTGGTGACTGCTTACCATGTCAAATAATCGGTGCATACTACAATCCATTTGTTGCCGTCGTCAGATTTTGGAAATCGTCCTAGCAGGTCGATTCCGACGCGATGGAAAGGAGCGGCAGCTGATGGAATAGGCACGAGATGATTTGGTGGCTTCTGAGGAATAAATTTTCTCCTTCGACGTTCTCGGTAGTGCATCATATATCTTCGAACATTTCTGTACAAATCTGGCCAATGGAATCGCTTCCTTATTCTATCATAAGTCCTGGTGAATCCTAGATGTCTGGCGGTAGGGTCATCATGGAGAGATTCTAGAATACTGAGCCGTAAATGCTTCGGGATCACTGGTAGAAATTTCTTTCCGGACGGATCAAAATTCTTCTTGTTGAGACTCCTTCGACTACTTCAAAGTTTCCCAGCCTGCTTGCTTCGGTACTTTCTTGATCTCTTATTATTCTTACCAATTCTGGATCTTTCATCTGTTCTTCTGAGAGATTAGTGAATAAAGTGGCACTTATGGAGTCCCCAGACCATGAAGCATCGACTTTCAATGGGTTTCTGGACAGACTATCAGCATCTTTGTGTTTCCTTCCACTTTTGTACACCACTGATACGTCGTATTCTTGGAGTCGCAGCGCCCATCTAGCAAATCTTCCAGAGGGATCCTTCATTCCTGTCAGCCAACACAGGGAATGATGGTCAGTGATGATCATGAAAGCCTTTCCAAAGAGATATGGCCGAAACTTAGTTATAGCCCATATGGCCGCAAGGCATTCTCTTTCAGTTGTGGAATAGTTTCTCTCAGCCTTCGTCAGAGTACACGAGGCATAAGCTATTACTTTTTCCTTCCCATCTTGTATTTGAACTAATACTGCGCCGTTTCCGTATCCACTCGCGTCAGTGTGAAGTTCCGTTGGTGCATTTTCGTCATAAAAGCCTAAGACAGGATCGGAGGTAAGATCTTTCTTCAAGTTATTAAAAGCTCCCAATTGTTCAGGTCCCCAATAGAATTTTGTGTCCCCCTTCAGTAACAACTGTAGAGGTTCGGCTTTATGGCAAAAGTCCTTTATAAATCGGCGATGATAAAAGCAAAGTCCTAGAAAGCTTCTGATGTCATGGATTTCCTAGGCATGGGAAAGTCACTCACGGCTTCTACTTTTTCTGCGTCCGGTCGTACGCCATCACTGGATACTAGGTGTCCCAAGATCTTTATCTCTTCTGCTCCAAAGCGACCTTTTTTTGGATTAAGGATAAGACCTGCGTTCTGTATACACTGAAGGATGGTATTCAACCTCTGAAGATGTTCATCGAATGTTTCTGAAAACACCACAATGTCATCTAAATAACAAAGGCACATTGTCCATTTTAAATGTCGCAGAAGATTATCCATCATCCTTTCAAAAGTTGCAGGAGCGTTGCATAAGCCAAATGGCATGACTTTAAACTAGTATAATCCTCAGGTGTTATAAAAGCTGTTTTCTAACGATCGGCTTCATCAACTTCTATTTGCCAGTAACCGGAGTAGAGATCCACAGACGAAAAATATTTTGCCCCCTTCAGGCAATCCAAGGTGTCGTCAATAAGCGGCAATGGATAAAAGTCTTTTTTGGTAATTTTGTTGAGTCGGCGATATTCAACACAAAAACGCCAACTTCCATCTTTTTTCCTGACCAAGACGACTGGAGATGACCATGGACTTTTTGATGGTTGAATGATGTCTCTTTCCAACATTTTGGTTACCTCCTCACTGATAATGCGGCGCTCAGATGGGGACACTCTGTAAGCTCTCTGACTGATAGGTAAGTGGTCGCCTGTGTTTATTCGGTGTTTAGCATTGAGTTGACTTCCTTTCTTGATCGAAAATATCTGAAAACCTCTGGAGTAGGTGCAACATTCTTTCTTTTTGGTCGATTCTCAAATCCAGAGCTATCATCGTGGTACAGTCGATGACACCCAACTTTGCCTTTGAAGTGGTCGTGGAATAAAGCGATCCTTCGTCTATAGTATTTATGCAGTCTTCGCGTAAGGGTTCGGCATACCCGATGCACATCCCTTTAGGGATGATCTGAGGTTTCCCTTGTCCGTTGGCAGCCCATAGTTCGGCTTTACCATTAAGGAGCGTAACTATAGTAGACGGAATAGCAACTTCCTTGTTCAAAAAGAGCGTCCTATTTCCCTATACTATTACATCAATAGCTCGAAGGTTCTTACAGCCCAAGACGGTGACCTTTTTTGATAGAACTAGCAGGTACTGTATAATCTCCCAACGTGAATAAACAGCTGGAGTCTAGAGTTTGAGATTCTCGAATGGCGTCTTGAAACAAGAGCTCCTAACGGCCACAATCTATCACAGCTTGAGAAGCGTCCAAAAAGTTAAAAACAAGGATGATATCGTGACTGCATTGCGGCAAAACAATAAATTAAAAAGCTTGAGGTCGGCCATTGATTTCGAGACGAAGCGTACATTTTCCAACTGGTCTCACTTAATTTCCATCGGCGACTTTTAAAAGAACATTGTTAGTTGTGGGAAACATAACTTTCTTCAGTAGGCGACGATACTTTTCCGAGATTACAGAAAATGAGGCTCCAGAGTCCACAAGAGCAGGTACTGGCTCATTGTCGATGATTACTTCTGTGTTGTTTCCGATCATCTTTGCGGCACAATGTTGCGGCATCGGAGGATTTTTGTCACTAGCGGCCTCACCCCCAAGGAAGGTAACGCCGATTAGTTTTCCTCATTTCTCCGGCTAGGAGATTGACTGGATCTTCTATATGGCGACGGAGATCTATAGCGGCGTGTCGGCGATCGTCCTCGTGATGGGCTGGGCGACAAACTTCGGACTGCTGGTCGGCTGTATTCGTCGGCATAGCGTCCCTCATTCGACGGCGGACGACTGAAATCTCTTCTATTAGCCCAATATGCCTCAAAAATAGCTTTTCTATCTCGGCAGTATCGAAGTACATGGCCAGGGCGGCCACAATGGAAACAGACGGGTCTTCTATCAGGGGTGCGCCAGACATCTGTCTTCCTCTGTGGTTGCTGTGCTACAGGCATAGGTCGTCTGGCAACGTCTGCATAGGTAGGTTGGCGTGTTGGTTTGACCTTTGTCCACTCTGGTGTTGTCTGTGACAAAGGAACCAAAGCATTTTTCACTTCCTCTCGAACAATGGCTTCAATTACTTTGTCCTGGAGTTCGGGATCAACTACTGGAGATATAAGGCGCTGGACCCCCTTACGTACTATTTGACGTACCAGTGATACCAGATCCAGTTGCTGGTCAATTGCAGCCTTTAGTACCACATTTGGGAGCCTTTCAAATTTCCTACACCGGATACTCTTTTGCTGCACCTCCTCGATCTTTCTACACCATTTAATAAAGTCTTCGATAGTGGTTATTTCTTTCATCAGTAGTGCCTGGTAAACATCTTCGGCGACTCCTTTCATCAAATGAGACACTTTCTCTTCTTCTGACATATCTGGTTTGACTTGATGGCATAATCCCAACACGCTTTGGATTTATGACTGCGTGCTTTCGCCAGATTTTTGAGCTCGATACTTTAGCTCATCTTCTGCCTTCATTATATAGTGCTGTGTTTACCCAAAGGCCTCTTTTAACATTGATTTGAAAACATCCCAGGAAGTCAATTTATCTTCATTATTTTCAAACCATTGTTTCGCTGTGCCGTCCAGGAAGAAGAACACATTTGCGAGACAAGTCATGTCATCCCATCTGTTGAATTTTGACACTCTGTCATATTATTTTAACCATTTGTTTGGGTCCTGTCCCACGTCTCCTTTAAATACAGATTGATTCCTGTATTGTGGCTGTGCTGGTGTCAGGATGACCGGTTTAGTTTTTTTTCCATAGGGGCATTTTTCTTGTCTCTGTGGGTGGTGGATAATAAAGTTCAAATTCTGGTTCTAGGCCTGTAAGGCGATCGCTTCTTCGTAAATCAGTTTCCACGCTGACTGGAATCGTAACCGGCGCCTCCACCAGAGATTGTCACGTAGATATTCTAGTGTTGGACTCAAAGACGCACACAAGAAGCAGAGCTAAACCAATTTATTAACTCAACTCAGAATACAGTAGCTGACAAATCGTCTGCTTTTATTCAAGCAGAGAAAGTTCCAGAATACTCTTCTGGAGACAGTAAGAAAAGTCCAGAACACTTGTCTAGTAAACTAAAGAAATGTCCAGTATCTTCTGGAACATGAAATAAAGGAAAACATAAAATCACGGAATTAAGTATTTACATATACTATTAATCGCATTGTCTCTACCGGGATTCGAACCCAGGTTTCTTGACCATGAGGCCAGTGCCACGACCATTCGGCCATGGAGATTCGACTGTCTTTCTTCAATGCGGCAATATTTTAATGACGAAATTTTTGTTAATATTAGCTATTGTTAAAGTGAAATACCAATGTTGAAGTAATTCACTAGTGTACGATTTCCGTATAACCATAAGAATATTCAATAAGAGCCGAATCCAGTCTGGATTTCAATTTTTCTTTTTTATTTATAGAACTGCCTTCATCTATATATTTTTTTTCAATTTTTATATATTTAAAACAAAACATTTAAGAATGGAAGATGAAAAACGTTAAAAGATTCGAGCAAATGATAAGGTTATTATTATTTAACTTGTTTATCATTACAAAATCAAGGTATCTCTTTATTTTTAAATGTTTGTATACTAGCAGGTAAGATTAAATTAAAGAATAAAATTTTGACTATTTTAAGGTATAATTTCATTGTTCTTAAATGTTTATATGCTTGTGGCAAGATTACATTAAAGGATAAAATTTTGACGATTTTAAAGCAAAAAAAAAAAAGAATAAATGATAATTTACCAACAAATCTTGTAAGAGTAAAATAAGATTATTTGTATATTATGCAGCTTTTGGATATTAAAGAAAAACATTCAATCAATATATGGAAAAAATCTCAGTGTGGTCAAGAAAGAGATTGTTTTAAATGCGTAGCACAGAATAAAATTTCGAATAAAATTTTTAAAAAGCGATTCTCACATAACAGCAATCTGTAGATCTGAAAGATGGTACGGCTCATTTACTTCGCATCTTAAGATCTCCGCTTCAACTGGCACATCTTTAAGAGCTGAAAATATAAAGAAAAGATATCTGTTTTTGGACATGTTATTATTATTAACTATTTGTATAAAGAATAGCCATGATTTTAAGTTTTTCAACATACATTTACTATTTTATCAATAAATGATGTTATTCCTCATTATTTTTCGAATAAAATTTTAATACATTATCCATTAAATATGATGTATATCAATATTAGAGATCTAGGACACACAGATGAAAAAAAAAGAATAAATGCAACGTTTATTTAGTTGGTGCGTCTTTTAATTGATATGCACAAAGAGGCTGATAAAAAAAGCATTATAAGAAGCATAAATTAAAAATGTATCATTCTGACACTATCTCCTAGCAATGAAAAAAGAGGGCGCTAGTTATTTCATTATAATTGCAAAGTTCCTTGAACTTGAGACGATTTGCAGTAATTGGATCCCAGAGACTTCTTTCAGATCGGTTTTTCGTTGAAGCATGAAGCGTAATAATCCTTTAATGAGTTGAAAACGTTTCCGAAATTCCCCATAAAATTAGTGAAGTTTATGGTTAATAAGTAAGGCAATAATATTCGATGAAAAAGAAGAGGGATGTTGAGTAATCCCTCTGTATGACAATGGTAGATCAATTAGCACCAAATTCAAGATCTGATTGAAGGCTTCAAAGTGGATATGTAATGTCATACTCTATATAGCCTTATTTGTCACTGAATTATTATTTCCTCTTTCCCACAAATGAAAGGCACTTGTCCATAAAAAGGCTCCATTTCGTCGATGAAGCCTCCAAAATAGCTGCCATTAAATGGCTAAACGAGCAGGTACAAGATTATTAACAAGCCTGAATGAGTAAATCAGTCCTGCTATTCGATAGCTATATTACTCGATTTGGTGATTACATAGAAAAGTAATGCACATCCTATTGATACCCTTTTTCTATTCATTTCGCATTTTATGTCAACTGTTCTTTTACAGTTTTTATATTAATATTATAACATTTCTAAATACATAAGTAATTAAACTCTACAATGCACAATTATTTTACCTTAAAATTACTCATATTTGATACATATCATTACATCATGCGTATCATAATATATATCAGATTTATCATAATACTATTAGATTCCATATAATACTTGTAAAAAGTATGCATAGCGAAGAAAATGCTTTTAAATTTCAAATAATAAGATATAAAATCTGAGTTGCTATAAGCAACAATACCTAAAAAGACCGTTATTTTAATCTTTTGTAGATTATAAAGAAGCATTGATACCTATATGTATGGGAGCATCTTAAATAAAAACACAAAAATAGATGGAAAAGAGACTAATAGTCACTTATTTAACAAAAAGGTAGAATTTTCAAGAAAGCCAGTGTGATTTTTTTATCAAGAAAAAGATGAATTATACCATAAAAATGTTCATCATTTTAACGATTTTGTTTTCTTATAGCATCTGAGCTATGACAGCATTCGCAGTCTTTTATATAGACTAGATATAAAAACTAAACTATCTTTTAAAGACGGCATAACACTGAGTACGATGAACATTTTCTGTAATTTGTTACGATCATGGGATATGTTCCATGGCGTATTTTCGAAACAGATTAATAATAACATGATCGTAATTTTTTTTTAAAGTACATGTTTTCCTCATCTTTCTATTTTTGTACAGCAGAAGTGAGGGGAAAAAAACTTTTTCTATAGAATCCGTCTAATTTTCGAATATGAATGAAAAAAGCAAAATTTAATGTGGAAGTACCTAGCTTTGCAACTTCTTGGACATCCGAGACGGAGCAGGTGGAAGGCAAGCACAATCCCAAGCGTAATTTCATCAAATAGAACATATTTGCATTGGAAGCAAAGTCAGACAGGACCTAAAATGTAAGAAAAGGCTTATTCTTCTTAATTTCATAAAATTTGATATTTCTGATGAAAAATTAGGGAGGGAGATATGTCGGTGCATTTTATTTTGAAGTAAATTGTAGGCTTAATTGAAGCTAAAAGTTTCGGCACTTCAGTATTTTCTAAATCTGAAACACTATCTTCTGATTTGCCTTGTTTTTACTCTTGTGAATAATGCTTTTAAGGTGAAGCCGCTTTAAAGTATGAAAATAGTTCCATTGTTATTTATGACTAAATCAAAAATGATTATTTAATCAACTTATTAACTTTGTTAAAAGAATTTCAAATGTTTAATGATTTATTCGTGTTCTAAGCGAGATTGAATCAAGTTTTTCTCAATTGAATTGACAATACTCAAAATTTATTCTCTGTATTTCGGTCCAACAATTTGGAATAGACCCATAAAAGGCAAAAAAAAAAAAACTATTTATAATGTATGAAGGAGGTACTGAAATGTGGTCAAAATTGTTCCAAATGTCGTCAGAATGGAAAAGTATGATTAATAGTCATCAAGCGAAAATTAAGAATTCTAAATATAAATTAACAGTTCCGTCGACAATAACAGAATTTAAACTGAAAATATTTAACAAAAGCTTTAATAGATATTATAAGCACAAGCTTAAATCAAGATGCATTTTATGTTATCATACAGCTCAATTTTATTTCATACTATTGAGTTCTTTAAAATCAGGTTTGTTGCAATGTTGTGAGAATAAAATTTAATAAAAATGATAATAAATAACAGAGGAACAATAAATCACAATTCATATTACTTTTGAAACTGCTTTTATGTTTTTCTGTCCAATGTAACAATCACTCTTTTCGAATTTAGATTTTTTTTTTCGAAATATGCTGATTGATCTTGTATTAATTATTTCATTAAAAGGCTTTGATTTGAGGGATAAAGGACTGGAATAGGCAGTTCTGTAGAATTTTATAAAGTTCGTCTAGATGAATGAATTCCGGATTTTGATATCTCTACAAGATAATTGTGTAGTAACTATAATGAATATTCCTTCTGCGAACTCTGGAGGGCCACGAAGCCCTGTTAATAAGATCTCAACTTCGGAATTCGAAGTTTCCAAGTTCGAGACAAGATTCCACTGAACCCCGTCTTTTAAGCGAGTCTGAGACATGTTAAATCCCTTCTGGGCCCTCCCGCTCGTCTGTTGCGGAAGTTTGGAGAGGGGATACCTGCTCAGGTGTCTCCCTCGTTATCTGACCGCGGATCAAAAGGATGATGCGCACCCAAAATAACTTTAGTATTGTTTTAAAACTGGACGTTAAGATATAACTAAACTAAACTGCACGCTACGGTCAGTTGTAAAATATCTAGATGAACCATATAGATTTTAAGAATATCGATCTTATCTATGATTATTGATCTTCTATGTAGATGTACATGGATATATTCAATATAGTCTGCTGTTTAACAAAACCCTCCTATTTGCCACAATCAGATTTGGACAAGCTTACCCTTTAAAAAAGTAGTTATTTTATATAATATAAGGTAAGGTTGTTTAACAATCTAAAATAATGAGATTTAAGTCATAAAATCCTTAGTTTCTTACATGCACTTCTTACAATTAAATCTACGTTTAATCTTTACTTCCCATTTTTTTTTGTTTAATATATACAGATGCATATGAATATACGTATTCTTTGTGATGTTGCGATTGGTATTTAATTTATTTACTCACGGAATCAGGATGTGAAAAGTTGGTGACGTCCAGAACGACCGTTTTGAATTGGACTCGGTGGGGCTTCGGTGGAAGAATAGGTGCTGCTTCGACGACGCAGTATTGACCAGTAAACTGTACTTTCTTTTTATTGTCCAGCTTCTCAACCGCAAGACATTGGTCGTAATCTCCAAAGTCGGAGAGCGTTCCGTCTAAAACTCCAGATGGTGGTTTTGCACTGGCGTCTAACACTGCAGAGGAAAAGAAATTGGTAAATCGTTAGATTTGTACTTTTATTGTACTTTTTAATTTTTGTTTGACTGTACTTTAGTTTTATACAAAACACATAAATCATGATTAAGGAAATTGACAGCACTTATTTTTGTTAGTTCATGCATCTGGTAAAGATAAAGAGAAAATACTTTCCACAGTTATATTACCTGAAATTAACTTTAATTAAATTCTTATAAAATGATTTGTTAATTTTATAAGCGTTTTAAAGAAACTTTTTTTAAAGAAAGCGGAAAAAAAAAGATTAATTTTCATATTATGTAAATTCAAAGATATAAAAGAAGCATTCAAATTACACTGGTTTAAATTATGAAATGGACATTTCTTGCCTGCTTATTGATCTGTTTTTCGACTATATTGATAAATTTTTCTTTAATGAATCATTCTCATACTTTTGCCAAAATAATATTATGCTTTACTAAATTAATTAAATTATATCATTAATGTTATGTTGTTCATAATGAAACATGTTCTGTTACTTCTTACTTTCTTGTATACGTAGCAAAAACAAAATATAACAATCGTCAAAAAATTCCGACTCGAGATTCTGACGAATTTCCACATTTTAGACCTCCCTGAATTCGAAAAACACATTTTTGAAAAATGTCCGACTGTCTGTGACAAAAATACTCAAAAATGCTTTGAGCTAGATGGATGAAATTTGATATACGATATTTACAGAAAATTTGCAGATTTCTATCAAATTTTGAGTAAAACTTGTTCAGAGGAAGTTCGTCTGTCCATCCGTTCGAAAATAACTTGCGATAATCACAAAACGAAGAGAACTAGAACGAAAGAATTCGGTACACATATTTAACATGTATAATGTAGCCACGTAACAAATTTTGAGTCAAATCCAAATACTAATTGACTGTTTAGGGGCTGATTTTTAGAAGCATGTAAACGTAATGACTTAAATATATGAAATTCGGTATAGGATTTTGTGACTAAAGTGCAGCTTTGTGTCAATTTTTGTTTCAACTGTTTGAGAAAAAAGTATCTAAACCACAGATTCGATTTTCGGATGCTATTAATCGCATACCAGGGATTAATCCCAAAACACTAGCCAAAGATGACAAGATTTGGTAATAATGCTAAATTCATGCAAGAAAGCTAAATTTCTTAACTATTGCAATGCAATGTAAGGCGTCCTCTGACTTGGCAAGTTTATCAGCATGCGTGTATGCGAGAACATTTTAGAGAGATCACTCACGCTGGTTTTTATAAAACTTGTGAGAAACATTCCCTCGCATTCCACTTGGTGTCAGCATTATTAATTTCAGTTCAGTTCCAATGATTAACAATGATAGCAATCAACAATACTATTATGACAGTAATCAACGCAACAATTAATTATTATTATTAATTATTAACAATGATAGCAATCAACGCAATAGCAATTATGGTGAATTATATTAGTTCTTTTCTAACTGTACAGATAAAAGTATCATATATGGTTGAATACTTGAATAGGGATGACAAACTTTAAATATCTTTCTGCCAGTTAGTTTCAAATGAAACATAAATATCTAGAGAAATGAATTATGAATTAAAAATTTGATGCTTTTTTCTGCTTATATTTACAAATTATTATAATATATATATAATATTTTAAATATATAAAATATTTAATAATATATTGGAAATTAATTCAATCCTAATTAATTTCCAAAGTTTTATCTTAATTCAGCCCATATTAGCTTCATTCTAAAATATTCTCTTATTTCCTGATCTTATTCCACTTTTTAATTTAATTAACTCAACAGAAGCATTGTAAAAATGCTTAAATCAGTAGTTCACACGCTCCGAGAGAAGGAGTAAAAATTTGTCTAGCTAAGCGAGTTCTTTTTAAAAGATTCCTCTGTCCAAATCGATACGTGTAAAGAAATTCCTACCGAAATCTCATAGTATATAAACACTGGAAAAATATTTTTCCCTCTTTTTTTTACACTCTTCTGCTCTTGTATAGCTGGTGAATGAATGCTAGTCCGTCATTGCTTCTTGTACATAAATTATGCCTTCCGGGATGAATAAAAGCTAAATTCAAAAATTAATAGTTTCTTCTCTGTCTTCGGCCACTCAACTGTTTTAAAAAAATATGTGTTACATATATATATACGCATATTGGATTCAATCCATATTAAACACACAAATATATATTGATTTCATTAGGCAAAAGCTGTATTTATTGTTATAGTTTATATTGATATTCTCTTTTACTTAATTTTGCTAATTCTACTCTAAGTTTGGATATATTTTTGATGTGGATGAATAGTTGTCATTATTGATTTAAATCTTAAGAGCGAAGAACTGTTATGTTTCTGACGACTCAGGAAAATTGTCTCAAAAATATAAAGAATAAGTGTAAGGAAGATACATTATGTAGTGGATGGAATTAATTCATGTGGCGTTGTATGCATTGGTTATTTAATTTAATTGTGTTATGATATCGCATGCTTTTTCGCCCTTAAGATTTGCGCTAAATTTATGAATTTAATCGGCTATTCATATTTCATGCACATCGGCGAATATTAATTTGCTCCACCGCTTTCTACAAGCACGTGTCTAAACATAATAGGGATAACAATCATTCTATTTTTTTAAATAGATGCGCGACTCGGATCGTTGAATTCCAGCAACGATTGCTTTTAGTCTCATATTATGAGATTTGTCCCTCAAACAACTACATCTTCGATAGATAACAGTGTCACGGCTTTTTCCAAATATCTATTGAAGTAAGATTGAGTAATCATTTTCAATAGATCCAGTTCTTTAGTTTTTCTCTTTTTTTATTTTGATTGCATTTAATGTGAATTAAATTGAGTTTTTTTTTCTTTATTGATACTCACATTATCAGAAACTTTAAAATATCTTTATTTCTAAATCTACCAAATGAATATACCCTTTAAGTATGCAAACGTGTTATTTATGCACAAATGGGTAAATCTTGACCGTAATTTAACACTAGACTACTGTGAATTTGTGTTTTTTTAGCTGCAGTTGCGCCATACAAATGGTATTAATAAGGTATAAGATAATAAAACAAAAATCATTTTTCACAAATTTAATAAAAATTACTTAAAAAATGTAATAGCTTGAGTTTCTTCAAATTTTCCTATATCTAATTAAAATGTAATAAGAAGTGTAATCATAAATTCAATCAGTATTAATTGTAAGAGAAAAAAAACTTAAATAAGAGGTCGCTGCATTGTTTAGAATTAAACACAATCAAAATACTGGGCCCATATTTTTTAGACCTCACATTTTGAAAAGCAACATGGATCATCATCCCAGTATCCCCAAAAATATTCTAAATAATGCTTGTTATTTTCTTGGTTTTAAAGAAATTGCAAATGATTTGTCCTTTACTTATTTTCTATTTGAAACTTTTTTCACACTATATAGAAATTTTTATAATGGTCATTTCATCAGAATTTTTAACTTAAAACGAATGCAAGATTAGAAGACCGTGACTCAATTAGCACTATCACTCTAAAACAATTGTAACGTCACGTGACTTCAATATCATGTACTAAATCTTTGAATATAGATGAACCCAAATGATGAAAAATTACAATTTAAAATTTATGCATAGACTTTAATAAAAAAAAGATATTATAAGCTATTAAATTCCCGAAGGGAATAATTATTTCCCAAAATAACTTAAATTACTATGAATAAGTGGAAGAAATTTCAAACATCCTTTCAGTCTGCTAAGAAAATAAGAAAGGACTTTCTCCTTTCATCAAGTTCTAGAAAGATTTTTTTAAAAAATTTTCTTGGGGCTACTTGTTTTTTTCTCACATTAGTAATAAATCTACTCATAATTCAAATTGCAATGTGGTAGTTTTCCATTACATTGAATTTTACAATGCTCCTAAAGGAAAAGAGAGAGAAATAATTTGTTGGAGAAAAGAAACTGCACAATATGAGGGAAGTGGAGCTCTAATGTGTCACTGAAGAAAAAATTGGATTACTCCATAAGCAGAAGGAAAATAAAATCCATGAATATAATATTTGCTACTTTCTTAAAATAGAAAAAAATGATGAATTATTTTAGAAAGAAATGCAATTTTATAAAAAAAAATTATTTACAGAATTTACGAAGCCTAAGTTTATATGTAAATTTGTATGGGAAGTTGCAAAATTTCAATAGGTAAGATTATTGAGAATCATCGTTGTAATTATGATTTAATTTGTTGTATAAGACCAGAAATTTTATAAAGAGACGGTAAGAGTCTAAATTCCAGGAAAAAAAATATTGACTGTTAAATAAAATTTATTTGTAATATTATTGAATGAACTAAATTATTATCTCATTTTTACGTTGCCCTTCTTAATGCGTTCCTACCTCTTGCAACATTTGTTAGTTACAACAAATTTTCTATGTTCACAATTTTTTAAGGCATCAAGTTTACATTTATGAAATTCGATGTTTTAAGAACGTAAGTTTGACGCTTTACAGCTCAAGGGGAGAGGGGGAAAGGAATTGACGTAAAATAGTATCTCAACCAACTAGAAACGGGTCGAGTAACCATAATGTCAACTATGGAACGGGATAAAAATATTTTCAGTAATCTTTGGGATATTGTGCAGTAATAATAACACAGGAAACTGTACAAAATAATGACAGATGACATAAGAAATAAGAGGTGTAAACAGAAATCCGTTTTGCGTTACATATTCGGTAGAAAGTATAATTGCTATTTTCATTTCTATTCTATACTAGTTAAAAAAATCAATATTTTATACAGAAAAAGAACAATATTTGCACCCTAGATAATTCTACAGTCAGACTCTGAAGCGTAATCAAATTAAAAGGATAAATTACACATGTTTTAACTACCAGTGAATAAAAAAATTAAAATAGTATAATATTAGTAATTAATTTACATTAAATTTTTATTGGAGGTAAGTTCTGGTCATAAAAATCAAATACTCTGTAATATTAATTAAGTGAATATGTGAAATATTTACCTTTATTTACCTGAGCATTTTTACCTATGTAATAGATTTTTCAGCTTCTACACCATTAATTCCCCAATAATATTTCATTTATTAAATACGAAATTTACTTCAGTATTTATTAAATACGAAATTGCTAATTAAATTAATAATACTTTCGTATTTATTAAATACGAAATTGCAAATAAATAGGAACACAGTAGGAACGCGTAATAATATTGATGAAAATTTCACTAATATTAAACATTCAGTTATTTGTTGTTATTGTGCTTCAAACAAGCGGAACACATGCAGATTAAAATTGATGATAATTGCGTAGCATTGGACACAGGCAGAAAAAAACTTCAGTCTTCAGTGAGCTAGCCTATTTTTTTTTTTTTTCATTCTAATTGGTATCACCGAGTGCATTATGCCAGGCAGTTTTTTTCCTGCTTCAAATAACTTTTAAGTGTCCTCTACTGAGCTGTACAAAACTATTTTCAGTATTAATGTAAGCTAATGATGCGAGTTAAACTTAATGCTTCCTCTTTTGAATTTAAATGCAAAACAGAACCTAGATATTGTAGTTTTGTCACTTCTCTTGATTTTTAGACCTAATGGATTATGGCAACGCTGAACTGTTGTTTTGTTTTACTTTTTTTAAATACCCGAACAAAGTTCTAAAGTAAAATCATTTCCTGATAAAAATTTTAAGATGTGATGATAATTTTATTTCTTTGTAGGTATTAAGAAATTGAGTTGCTTTTAGACATGATATTATGGCAGAAGTCACCAAAATGTACCGTTTTAATGAAATACATTTTATGTTATCTTTTCTCCCCCCCCCCTTTGCATTTTCTTGTCTTTCATGGTCAAGCACACACATTTAGTTTAAGTCCATACTATATTCGGATCTTCATATTTGCGTGAATAACAGTTTTTTAAATAAAACTTACTGCATTTCAATACAAAGCGCTAATGAAATCATGGAATTTAATGATGGAATCGCGATTTAATAATTACGAGTTATATTAGAGATAAAATATTGATCAGAAACCGTTTGTTGTGAACTTATTAAGGTCTAATAAGTACCAGTGAGAATAATTTTTGAATCATTTCTGTTTCTCCGTTTTATATTAATATCAACTGGCGTCCTGGCATATGGGTAGCGTGTCTTCCCCGTGATCTGGGCGTCCTGGGTTCGAGTCCCGGTTTGGGCATGGTTGTTCTTCGTCTGTTCTCTCTATGGGATGAATGAATGTGCCCGCCCCCATGTGAAAATGTGCTGTGCAAGCGGGTGTGACGCGTGAGTAGTTAAGACGTACTCATGGCTCTAGTTGATACTACTAAAACAAGAAACGCTCCCTTGGTTTAAAATCGCTGACTTCGTCAGCAAGGTTGTCCACGGTAAGTGCCATTATAAACAAAGATACTAATATCATGCTATAATTTAGCGTAAATTGTTTTTGCACTGAATATTATTTTTGTTATTTCCGAAAATTTTTTTAAAATTCCGCCGGAATCGTTTAAAGCCAATCTGTGACTAGGCTTTATTTTGACTTTTCTCCACAATACTTACAAAGAACTAAAATGTGTGTGGTCTCTCCTAAACTTTCTCGCACATCACGTTTACATGCCACCAACATACAATAAACCCCTTGAGGAATTTGGTTCTAAATTCAATACGGATATACATTACAGATTCTAAATCTGTGTATAAAATGTCATCAATCTGCCTCTGTATTTCGTTTTAGTATTTCTGTAAATCGTACAGTCAACCAGACAGACCTCCTCAGAATGGATTTCGTTCAAAATTTAATGGAAATCTACAAATTTTATGTGAAGGACTATATATCAAATTTTCATCCATCTAACCCAAAGAGATTTTGAGTTATCGTGTTCAAAGACAGAGAGACAGTGCGATAATAGATATAATATCAAAAATATGTTTTCGGAACTCAGACAGATCTGAAACGTGAAGATTCATTATGACTTCGAGCTCCAATTTTTTTATGCTTACAATACCTTCTCTTTGTAGAAAGTAAAAAAAAAAGTCTTTTAAGTAATCAGAAATAGTAAACAGAAACAGATAAATTTAGAAGCCATGAGTGAAAAAGCAAAATAGGAAGAAAACATATTGTACGGAAGCGATGAATAAAAGAAATTAAAGTAATCGGGATTTCATGCCAGTCATATCCTGAGTAGAAGAAAGAGAGAAGAAATAAAGGCATGTAAAAAACAGAACCATCTGATGAATTAATCGATTCTATCTGTAAAAATCGAAATCATCTGAAGAATTAATCAATTGTGTGCGTAAAAAGGAATACCGAAACCACCTGATGAATTTAGCAATGGTATTATTAGAAATTTTATGCAGCAAAACGTATTGTACTTAAAATTTAATTGTGTTACGATATTACTTGACACAATTTAACAAAATGAATTTCATAGATAAAACAAACAAACAAAACAATCGTGTTTCAATGAATGGAGTATAAATTATTGCGTATACATTACGAGAGATTTTGGAATTGTAGTTAGTTTTAAAAAGTATGGAAGAAACCATTTTTCTATTTAAGTGTAGAAAAAAGATTATTAGACCCTATTGTTATCTGTAAAAGAATACACACAATTGTCATTCATATTTAGTATAGATACGTAAAAAAACGTTTAATGGTAGTGTGCTATAATTTATTTGGTAAAAAATACCAGAAAGTGAAATTTTCAAATAATTTTTTTTGTCTCCTTGGAATAAACAGTTAGTTAAAATCATCACTTCATATATTTCTTCAAGATATAATGTCGCAATTTCAATCTCAGTTTCATTATAAAAAGAATAACCTTTTATTTTATAAAAAATTAGCTTAAATTAGGAAACTTCTAACGATTATTCAACAAAATTGTAGTTATCATATTATGACAACATCCAAGGAAATTAATAATAGGTTCTAGTTGGATTTAAAACGATAAAACTTAAAGAATAAAGGATTAACAGGAGGAATAAAGACTTAAAGGGAAATTTGATAAGAATTTTAAATGAAATTATAAAAATTTATTTCAAATTGCAAAAATAAATAAATATTTCTGTGCTAAATCGATTATGGAAATTTCTTTGTATATTATGTTATTTATTTCCCTTTCAATTTTTTACTACAACTTTTGCAACAATTTGAGAAAATAACATCCTTTTTAGGGTCCAAATTAAAGTGAAGGACTATGCCCAAATATTCATTTATACTATGATGTTTAACTTTCGGTGTGTTTCTTTACTTCTTTCTTTCTTTTCTTATTTTTAATCAGTGGAACTATGTAATTTGAAACATATCGAAACTCTCATAAGCATTAATTTTTTTCCCTTTCAAGTTGGAGTAGTTGTCATTTTTTAAAGCTTTTGTTTAACTTCGTATGTTTCCTATTTGTAAGGATGGAATTTTGTAATCCATTTTTCATATTTACTAACGTTCTGAAATTGTTTACAATTATTAGTTCCCAATGACTGCGGAATATTTTAATAATTTTAGAGCTCCGAAATTATTTATTTGCTAATATAATATATTAATTTATTATACTATATTATATTAATATACTAGTTCAAATAAAAATTGATTTCACACAATTGTTGCTATTCGGAAATTGTTTGTGAAACATTAGTTTTGAGATCCATCATACTTTTTACTATTAATTATGAAATGAAAATTAAAAAATAGAAAATAATTACAATAAGACTTTAAATATAGTTTATATAATAAACCATATTTAATGTAATATAGTTAATGTAATAAAAGTAATTTAGTTAATGTAATAAAAAGCAAGAAAAATATTGTTTTTATCGGAACTCAAGCAATATTATAAGGAAGCAACGACACCATCTAATTATAAGAAAAAAATTATTGAATATTTAGTGAAATGTGTTCTAATTGACTTAGAATATTTTCGACAAGAATCCCAAAGTTTTACAGGTTTATTTTGGCCTACATATTTTGATAAAAATTAATCAAAGGAGAAATTCTGCAAAAAGATGAAATTTAAAACAATTATTCTTAGAATAGAAATATTTTAATGGTTAACTAGAATGTTTAGTATTCAAAAAAAATATTAAATATATAAATTATGCTTAAATTTGAATATTTATTCTTATAAATCTAGAATATTAACAAAAAATAATTTTGTTTACGATGAACTAATAAGAATCAGATATGACTGATAAGAATATAATAATAAACATAAAAAAACACCTAGCTGATATGATACAGTGATTTGTGTGACAGCGTACATCCGCGAATTTCCCGGATAAGTTTTAACGATGTCCGTTTCCTGATTGTCTTACTTTTTAAAAGCGCAATGAATATTATAAGAAATAAAGACCGAAAAAAAACTAAAAAACATGAATAGAAATTACAAAAGGCTTTCATCATCATCGATATATTAAAAAAATTAAAAACATCTAAAGGCAAAAAAAAAAAAAAAAAAAAAAAACCTCTTGAAAGCATGAGTTGCAAAATCAATAGAAGAAGCGGCAATCAATATCCCTTAAAAACAAATTAATTTAATTTTTTTAAAAAATTTTTCCGTGTATTTAGATCATTTTTACCGCAAAGACTTCGCACGAAGCACTGCAATTTTACTCTTTTTGAAAAGTTAACACTTTTATTAACTAATTACTCTATAGATTATATCCCCGATATTCAAATTTTACCTATGTAATATGTATAACCACGTAACTAATGAGTAAAAACAAGAACATACAATTGGGTGGATTATTGAAATGAATGAGAAGTTTTCCCGTGACTTTAAAAAAGAGGAAATTGATTTACCATTTCTTAGTCAGTATTAAGCTATAGAAGCTTTTTTTTTTGAGTTTTAATTATTCTTTAAATTACGTTTGAACAAAAATTCAAAATGAATATTAAGATATTTGTTTTAAAACCAAAAACAAGTTTTGGACTTGATTAATAAAATGAAAATTTTAATATGAATTTTGAAAGAACAACAGAAATCGTCTCTGACGCTTATCTAATACTAATCCTGTTCTTCTGAAGTTGTTCATATTCATTTTTAAAGTTACATGAGGGTTAATGATGGCCGAAATCATAACTGTCGCCGTCATTTTAAAACCTTAATGTAATTTCAGAAAGAGCTTACATCATAATATTTTCATCTCCTCTGCATGAAGAGAGGCAACTTAACCCTTCAGCACACACTATTTTGAAGGCACACCCGTGGGATCATTTAGTCGCCAAATTGACAGGCACTTCCCTTTTATATTATTGCTTACTTGTATAAAAATAAAATATGGTTAGAGAATAAATGTTTTTTCATATAAATATGTTTTTATTTAAGATGCAAAGACAATTTTTAATAAGAAAAAGAAAAAAAAACCGAAACTGAACTTAGTCTTTCTTTTTCATACCTTTTGTATGTTCATTTCCTTTTTCCTTACTCTATTCCGATTAAACCTATTTTTTTTAATGTAAGCAGTTATTTCCTGTAAAAAAGTATTGGAAAAATGAGAAAATGTGTATTTTACATATAATTTATATTTAAAATTTTTTTGGGGGAAAAGGAAACTTAAACATACAACTTTGAAAATCCATAACATTTGCCTCTCATTTTTATATACATACTCAAAAAATACTTTTATCATTCCTCATTCAGAATAAAATGAATTGCTATCATAAATTTCAAAACAATTTATTCATACAATAAATTAATGCATTTTATATAAATATTTTCTACTCTTTTCTCTAGCAGAAAACGACTCGATCAGATTTTCTAGAGTATTCAGAAAATTCTGCGTTCAATTCCGATTCTGTATCATGATTACTTTCCAAAATTTCATGATTAAATCAGGAATCTGAGCTACCATCATTTTGTCTATCAGTAGAAAGACTTGCGAAAAGATCTCTAAATCTGTGCTACTCGCTGTCATAGCCATAACTTTAAAGAATCTGAAACATTAACACACGCAAGAGTCAATTTGACCCCAAATCTACTGTTAAAAATAAGATACAGTGTTTGATTGTTTTCCGTTGTTCGAATCGTCTTCTTCTAGCTCTCTCATAAACGTATAAGAAGTGACATATATAAAATTTTATAAATTCCTGAAATGTTTAAACGAAAGAGAAATGATGGACTCAAAAAGGCCTTGTGCGTATGATGACGGATTAAATGATCGTAACTTGGACTCCACTTTGAAAGATGTTTGGTTTCTTTAAAATGATATGCATGGATTTTTTTCTGATTTTTTTTTTTGATCAGAAGAAATAAGGTCAATGCAGATTTTATTTAGGACATAATAAATGCAATCAAATGAAATGATTTTAAACAAGAAATGAGGTTTTAATGATTCTTCAGTTGTGATGTGTAATATAAACATTTATCGCTTTAAAATCAGGAAGTTTTTATTCCGATATGAGCAAACAATACTAAGGAGATAAAAATATTACAATGATATCTTTTCTTCTATTTTCCATTTAGGATTACGTTCTACCCATTGACCGAAGAAAAGATTATTTCGGCATAAAGTGCATCAAACAATTCTCCTCATCGCTTAACATACATAGATATATTAAGATTCGACTTCACTTTCGAAATTCATTGTTGCTAAAATGACTATTTACTTCTTAAAAGCAATGCTGTTACTCAATGGAAATGTTTCCGCGTTTTTCTTTGGAAATGGTGTTTCGGTAATGCTCGTTTCATTCGTTTGTGTGTGAGATTAAAATCATTTTTTTTTTGCAAGTGATGATGACAATGGCTTTTACTGTATTTTGCAATCAAGTATTTAGTTAAAAAGATTAAATTTTCTTAGTAGCTTCCAAGTTTCGTATTTGTTCTAGATTCTTTGGAGGAAAAAAATGGTTATACAAAGAATAAAATGCGAACAAATGGAAATTATCTCGAATATATCATCTTTCTTTTCCTAGAACATTTACTTTGGTTTTCGTATATGCGTTCTCAAAAAATTAACAATGTACTATAAATATGGTGCGACACACACATTTGTAGCAATTCTATGTTCTTTTCTCACTTCGATTGACAAAATTGAAGCGTAATATATAAAGCTATGCTCACTCTTGTTTAATCAATGCTATATAAAGTAAATATTAAGCTGTTTGAACACAAAATTGGATAACTGTGAATGGGCGAGATCGCGAAATATTCAACTTTTGCGATTGAAAACGTTTTGTGCAGTAAACACATCGCGGAATTCAGGAGCACAATTTTGTTTAAAGTTACCATAATCGGCTCTCTGTTCATCTGCGAAAATGCAATACTAGAAAAAGGGTTATAAATTGTTTCAAAATTATTAGAAAGTATATCAAGATATGTCATATCTTATCTACCAACTTTCATCATTGTATATTTTAAGTTTTGTTTTTGTGTGACGTTCAAATATTACATGTGACAGACTAGAGAGAATAATTTAAATAACAAGACTTCAGTGTCTGACATATTAATGGAATTAAGAACATGAAGACATATATAAAGGTTTTGTTTGAAATAAATATAACTAATATCCCCAGTGAATCAGTTGGTCATCAAAGGCGATAAGAGATCAAGACAAAGAAAGAAAAAAAATACTAGGTAGCAAAGCTTTCTGAACAAATCTTTTTATCAGTGTATTAAAAAAATATCAAAAAATTCTGGGAAAAACTAATGGTCAAGAAATATCATAAAGAAGAATATAAGGCCACGATAAATATCATAAGAAAGAAAGAAAATAATGAAAATTCTTCATAAAAATTAAAATACATTATTCCATAATCAGAAACAGTGCACTCAAGAATTCCATCGACTCTCCGCAAATCGTTAATAAAATTTATCGATAGAAAAAAAGATTGCTTGAAAGTAGAAGTTGTCACTCTGAAAAGAAATTCAGCTTCAAGAAGGATCACTCAATTTTTTGATAAGTACGCTTTTAATTCTGCTTGTTCACCTGTTAAAATATTACTTAATAGGCAATAATTTCGAATCTCGCGCATACTGCAGAAGTTCCATTGACTAAAGGTTTAAAGTCTACCTTGGATTAAAGGTTTCTAATAAGTAACTTGCAAGCAATTTAAATCGTTTTATTTAACCAATTTCATATAAACATCACTTAACAAAGGTCTATCATATTTAAATTGTGAACAGACAACTCATTCAAAATACAAAACGCATTATATATTTTTGAACTTAATACGATGGTGAAGATCTAATGACTTTAAAATCATCCACCAAATGTCAGGAAAGAAACCAAAGAATAGAGCAAAAAAAAGTTTTAAAGCATTTGTTTAAATGTTAGATTGCTCTTTTAAAGTAACCAGCTTTCAAATTTATGGAACAATGATGCTAGTGATGAGTGATCACAATTTGATTTTTTTCTTAAATTTTGAAGATCATGTTTGCTTATAATATCATATCTAAATGATTTAATCGAATGATTTTCATCGAAGCAAAATTTTAGAAAGATAATAAGCAAGTATGTATTAAGTAAACCGCACATTAGAATAAAGTGTATCATTGATCTGTAAATACTTCGATACTCCAGTGGGAATAATTTGCATAATGATAAATCCATAGTTGTTTCCTTACTTGAATTATATTTTAACTGATATATGGCCATGGTCTATTTTTCGTGATATAAAACTCGTTTTTTGTGGAAATATTCATAGTCTTTAAATGTTTGTAAACTCACATGTAGTCCCTTTGTTCTTATAAGCTTTATCTCTACAAAAATAAAGGGGAAATGTATGTATATTCTTATATATTTATGTGTGTATTGGCATTCTATAAGAAAGACTATTTGACTTAAAATACCAAATATGGCGCAGTTATAATACGGAAAATAAGAATGTATATACAGAAACGATTTTTTAAAATTTAAATAGAATTTTTAATTATTAAAAATTAAACTAAATTTTGGCGTTTTCCCATTATAATTCTCAAAATCGTAGACTGCAGAAAAACTTTCTAAAGCTATTTTTAAAATAAAAATAAATTTTTTAAAAAGTTATACTGATTTAATTTTTTTTTCAATTTTAATTGAAAATTTTTGAAAAACATTTTTTGGCATAATTTTCATTAATAGATTTCATTGTTGAACTAAAATTCAAATTCTTTTCTTTGTTTTATAAGATATCAAATCGTGTAATTTTCATCCGTTGTTGAAAGCTAATGAAAAGGAATCAGCCTAATATTTGTGTAGTTTATACGAGGAATGCGAAAATGAAGTCACAGTATTGTGAAAGTTAGAAGATAGATGAACCGAAAAGTTACTTATTAAATAGTACAATGATGACATAGGATTTGCCTCTATTAAGATGTTCATATATCCAATAAATTGAACAGCCTATGAAAATGTCTTAACTTTGTCACAATTGAAGCTATTTAGAAAACATTTTCTTGATTAAATCAAGAACGTTAAATTATACATAACAAATTTATTTGAATGTAAACGCAACCAATATTTCTGGCGAACCAAATGGTTGCCACATTCTTTTGGTTTATTAGTCACTAATAATAATAAAATCAAATTTATATATTGTTTGCTGGTGCTCTATAGGGCATACTGCTTGAACTAGGGTTACTAGATTTGTACTAATGCTCTTTAGGGAACAGAAATAAACATGAAAAGTAATTTTATTGAAATTTTATTTACAAATTGAATAAATTCGAAACTCAGTAAGATTTCTGAATTTTCCACCCATTTTGCTTTGGAAAAAGTTTTTGAAGAAAACCAGTTTTTCAACTGACGTATTTTGCAATTGACGTAAAATTCAAAAAGATATCTTTCGGATGATATCATTTCAAAAACCGAATAATTTTTTATAATTTATTTATCAACATTATAAAAGTATTTATATGCATAAATTCCAACGCATATTTTTTGTTGATGTGATCTAACCTAAACCACGCTTATTCTTTGTACAAATGTATGATCATGTTTTTTATCAATAATAAAAAATGTGATATTTTATATTTTTTGGAAGTATCATAGTGAATGTTTGCTTGTATATTTTGCCTGATTTTTTAAGATATGTAAGTGGAGCCCTTTAAATTATTAAATGTATAAGATAAGCGTAATATTCACTATGTTAAAGGATACCTTCTTTTATTACATTTATATCAACATATTATAAATAAGCTAATAAGCTGCTTGATTAATTGAAAATCAACTAACTTTACTTTTAAACTAAATCTAGACTGCTCGAACAATGAACCGAACAGTCTTTATGCTCATAAAAAGGACGGATTCAAATGCTTATCAACATTTTAAATTTCAAAATACTGAACCAAAAAAAATCTTAAAGACTAGGCTACGCATGAGTTATATATATAGTTGAAGTTAAACAAAACTATTATCTCGGAGAAAGACAGGTTGCCATAGGCATATAATATTAAAAAAATATTAACTTATTGATGCTGCAAGAATCCATTTTCTATTATCTTCATAGACGTATTTACACTCTACCTTAATTAACATCCAGATGAGAATAATATTGATTGTGTCCATTTGATAATTAACTCTCAAAACATGAGATCATGTTATGGACGTATCACGTGTTTACTTAACCGTAATTACATCGGAGCAGACGGAAAGTCAGAACAGTAGAAAGTAGCATCACGTGTGGATGGTAAAAAGTGGAACACTGTGCCTACAGCACTTTGCCCATGTTCCCGTTATTCATTTACAAGGCACATTAAATCGAACAGAGGGCAATGCTTTATCACAATGCGGAACTCGTATGCGAGTCCCCCTTTTCCCGCTGAAAGGAACGTGTAATCGAGTCCGCTGAGAAATTTCGAGAAAGTAGTAATACCTTGACAAGGGTCAAAACAAGACTAAAAACAAGGACGGGGCTGCACGAAAGTGGTGTGGCTTGATGGAGATCATGAAATGTTGAAAGCGACACACTTAATTTTTTTTTCTTCTTCTTCATATGAGAATAGGTCGTTTTTGTGTTTAAGCAAATGAGGAAATCTTTCTAAATTATTGACATACGTTTATGATTTTGTTTGTAAACAAGAATTGCTAACTACCGCATTTTAATAAAAGGTAATGTGTGACTTGGAGTAGTTTAGGCATGAAGAAAAACACTGCTTAAGAATAACGGCAAAGCAACATATATTAGCGACGAATTCAGAGTGAATTAACATGAATTCTTGAGCGACATGTAGACCGTTTAGATACTCCTAACTGTTATAAAAGTGGAATATAAAAATAAAATGGAAATAGTTTTATTTATAAAATTCTCAAGGACATTTAGGGTCAGATTGTTAAAGGCTACTAATAGGGATTTCATTTATTTTCAAATACTAAAGCTGGTTTTGAGCTTTATGTTTTGAAAGATTCTACATAATTGTACAATTTAGGGACGAAAGACATCCTTTTTACTGATCAAACACTGTTTGGTCTCTTACAGAAAAATCGAAGTATTCAGATAAAATATTCATGTTTGTGTCGTTTTCTAATATGTATTTTATCTAATTTATGAATTATAATATTATTATTGTATTGGAATTATTATATAAATTAGAATATTTCGTCAAATATACTGAAATTTTTCTTAAAAATACTATCTAAATGCTCAAATTGATTAAAACCAATAAGAGCGAATCATCCACGTATTCTTCTTATTTTATAAAGAATATATTTAATATATCCTATCATTATCTTTTTAATTTACTCTTTTATGATATCTTTTAGAATTGTAAAAGGATGATTATAGGTCTTAAATGATTTTACGATTTTGATAAAGGGCAGGTTTAGTTCTTTTGTTTCAAAAATTTGTCAAATTTCGGCGTGCTTGAATTTGAACTGAACATTCACCGATTTTAATAATTGGTAACTCTGTGTAAACAAAGGTTTTGAAAAATTTCTTTATGAAAAACTTTATCTGACTTGTCAACCATAATAAAAAAAGAAGGGGGGGAATGTAATTTAATTGCAATTCAATTAAATTTGAAATATTTCGTTTTTAGGGAAGAAAAGCTATACGTATGAAGAACAACTTCATTTTCATTGACAAAATTTAAGTCATCGAATTACAATACTAGAAAATTCAATGCGTTTTACAGTCAAGTAACGAGTTGTTTTTAACTTTCATAAGAAATTGCACAACATTTCGTAAAAATATATTTCTTTAAATACATTGTATTTATTTAGTCCCGGACCCATTTTGATGTTTAATAACTCATAAAATAATAAAGATAGATTAAAATTAATAACATAAATGGTTAAATAGACTCAAAAGTTTCATGACCCTTGTCAATGAACTTCCACGTGTGCCCCCTTCGTCGGACGGAGAATATCAAGTCGATGGTCAATTTCACGCCAGGTAGCGGCAAGCATGTCATCAATGTTCGACACTCTCCTCCTGAAAACGTTGTCTTTTACAAACCCCCAAAGGAAAAAGTCCAGCTGAGTTATGTCAGGCGATCTGGGTGGCCAAGGAATTGGACCTCCTCGCCTAATCCATCTTCCTGGAAAATGGTCATTCAAAGAAGTACGAACGATGGTACACCAATGAGGCGGCGCACCATCTAGTTGCAAAAAGACATGTGGCTGAAGCTCTTCAAGTTGTGGAAATACGAAGTCTAAGTATACGACTGATGAGACCGCCTTTTCTGTAAAAAAAGAAAGGCCTAATGACTCGGTCGTGCATTAGTCCGCACCACGCATTAACCTTTGGGGAATCCCTTTGTGCCTCACGGTATTCATGGGGGTTTTCAGATCCCCATATGCGCACATTATGGCGATTAACAATCCGAAACATGAAAGGATGCTTCATCGGGGAATATTATGCGCTTCAGAAAATCATCATCATCTTCTATCCTCCTTAGCATATCTGTTGCAAAGGCCATCCTCCTAAGCCAAACGTTCGGTTCCAAAATTTGAACAATTTGAACTTTGTATGCATGCAGTCTTAATTTTTTCTTAATAACCTTGTACACCGTCGAAATTGGCATATCCAATTCTGTTGCCGCTGATCTCACAGATATTCTAGGATTGTGTAAAAATGTCTCTCTGACACTCTCAACATCAAAATCACTTGTGCAAGGACGTCCGTAATGTTTCTTATCTGCGATACTTCCAATTTCTAGAAAATTCTTTTTCCACCGCAAGATGCTGTTTTTGGATGGAGGATCTTTTTGGTAAATTCTTCTGAAATTTCTCTGTGCTTGCACTATCGATTTCGTTTCTATGAACCACCATAAAATCTGTGCTTTGTCTTGTGGTGTATGCATTCTCCTTAATATCCGATCGAATAAAACATCACATACAAAAGTACTACATAGAACAAACACATCAAAAAGTAAACATAACATTACAATAGTTGCCAAAAACAAAAGAGAGAAAAAGGCAATTAATAAGCAGACGATATTTAGAAAAGTACAGATATTTAGACTGGAAAATGAAATTATCTGAAATTAACCACACGCGCAGACGATATTTACAAAAGTAAAAATATTCAAACCTGAAAAGGAAAATATACGAGTTATTCCATCAATAAATGCCAGAAGTTTGTTTAGATCTTCATTATTTTATGAGTTACTAGCCGCCTTTGGCGACCAGCCGGTTCGCCAGTATTACCGCTCGCTACAATTTTTAATTAAATATTTTAAGTAACTGGTCTCTTAAAGGATTCTCAAACAAAACATTTTTAATCTTCAAATTTTGATAGTCATACCAAACTTATATTGTTTAGATCGTTTCGTTCAATTTACTATATATATTTTGCTAATTTGTTGCCATTTCCGGTAAAACTTCAACTTTAATTAAAAATGTAAATGACGAAATTGCAATTAATATTAAGATATTTTTTAATAAAATCAAGCGTTTTATTTTATTAATCATCTTTATTGTTATTTATTAATTATTATTATTATTGAATATGAGTATTGCAAACAGAATCGCTCGGTATTTAAGTCTTATGTTAACTACAAAATATTTTTCATAGTTTATGTAATATCTCAAACAATAATTGAACAAAAATTTCTGAGATTCAGTATAAAATTCAGTTTTTAGTTTTGCTTTCAAAAAGATTGAAATGAAATCAATAATAATATTTTGTTCCTGCTTATAAATATATTTCAAAAATTATGAAGTCTAAATTTAATGCAGTAAGGTATCATATTCTGATAAATATTCTGGACACACCAAATTTTAAATAAATGAATGAATGTTTCTATTTTCCACGATCAACTAAGACTTATTTATGAAGTTTTAAATGTTAAAAATTTAGAAAAACTCACCATTTTCATAATCTTAGGCCAATTAATCTTGAGAAACCTGCGCGCTTATTGGCGTATTTTCTTTGAAACAATCGATAAAAAATCTAAAATTATCCTTTTTTTATTGAATAGTGATATTCAAATCTTCATAAATCAGTCAGTTTAAGTGATTTGAAATTAACTCTTAAAAGTCAGTGATTTAGTTGATTGGAAATTAACTCTATGACCACCATAAAATCTGTGCTTTCTCTTGTGGTGTATGCATTCTCCTTAATATCCGATCGAATAAAACATCACATACAAAAGTACTACATAGAAGAAACACATCAAAAGTAAACATAACATTTCAATAGTTGCCAAAAACAAAAGAGAGAAAAATGCAATTAATAAGCAGACGATATTTAGAAAAGTACAGATATTTAGACTGGAAAATGAAATTATCAGAAATTAAAAACACGCGCAGACGATATTTACAAAAGTAAAAATATTCAAACCTGAAAAGGAAAATATATGAGTTATTCCATGAATAAATGCCATAAGTTTGTTTACATCTTCATTATTTTATGACTCATTAAATATCAAAATGGATCGGGGACTGAATAAACACCCTGTATAGAGAGTGTAAAAGATCATAAAATAATTTTTCTTGAATTTATTTTTTAGAAAAAATAATATTTCATATTTGTTTCATTTCCTACAGACACTTGCCGAAAATTATATTTTTGCAGATTTCATTTCCAAAAAGATTTAATTTATTTTCAGTTAGAGCTTTAATCAATGTGATGGCAACACTTTGAAAAAAGCTATTTTTTTCTCATGAATGCGAAACGTGCTTAATCCTCATTTTTATTTTTGACGAAAAAAATTATTGAAAAACATAGTTAAAATATTTATTTAAAAATTCATTAAAAATAGAAATTTAATTTTAAGATTAAAACAGTAGTATCATTTAAAAGATAAATTTTTTATCTTTAACTTCATGTAAAAATCTTTTTTGTGCGGTAATATTTTCGGCAGTTATAGCAGAAACATGTCAAAATTTCGCTTAATTTTTAAATAAATAAAATTCTAGTTAAAAATTCGAAAAAATAACCCCCAGGTGCACATTCCCGGCCTCCGAGGTATACACGTGCCAAATTTGGTAGCTGTAGGTTGAATGGTCTGGTCTGTAGAGCGCCAACACACACACACACACACACATTGAGCTTTATTATAAGTATAGATTAAACATCAAAATGGGTCCGGGACTAAATAAACACCCTGCATAATCTTAGCCTGTAAGTAAATATTTATTTCATGAACATTTATTCAATTATTTTAATTCGTATTCTAATTTAATAAAACTTTCTTGATGCATCATGGAATCTTTCCTCATGCATGGAAATACGAAATGAACAGTCTAGACGTGTGAGATAAGGGATGGTTAATGAACTATGTTAGCGATGAATCGTCATTGGGTATAAGATGGCACGTCATACTGTATAAAAATATAGAAATGTGAACCAACAGAGAGTACGAAAAAAACAAACAACCTAGACAACTAATGATATTCTAAACGGAGATCTCTACAGTGATTTTTTTCAAATAAAAAACATCTGCTTTCATTCAGTTGTGACGAATCATTCAAAGAGAAATAAAAATTACTGGTTCTAGAATTTCCTTCAGTAGGCAAAAGTTCAAAGATCGGTTAAATTATTTCTGACTAATGATAAAGCATTTGAACTCGATCACACAAATGAATGTTTCTTTTAAATCTTTTTCAGAATGAACTTGCATGAACTCTGTTAAAGAATGCATGTATGTATTACTATCCTCAATTTATATTTTACTTTGTTCTTTTATTTTATTCATCAAAGTAAAGAGGACAATAATGACACAAAAATGATTGCATTAGTGATTATATTTTAAACTTAAATAAATTTTTCTGCAATCGCTTAAGTATTTACAGAATAAAAAAAGAACCTGAATTCGGTTTTTAATCCTCCGATGAATAAGATACCGCATTTAAACTTGTTGAAATTTATGTGGCTATAGTTATGTTCTAAAAATAAATGATGAATCTGTCTTTCAATCAAGACTCAATTTTAAACAATTTTCTTGTTACAATTTTAAATAAAGTTTCTTGAAATATTTTTACAGAAAAATAACTACTATAAACCGGAAGGTGTCTCGCATACTCTCTAATAAATTTGCCATGCCAGAGATCGTCTTGAATGGCATTAGCGTATAATACTTACAAAATATTAGCTCTTGGAGTGAATTTAGAATTTTTACTGAATCTGTCTTGTTAGCCTTAGGCGATATTAATACTTGACATGCGGTTAATAGTACCCGAAAATAGGATTTGTATTTTAGATACAAATACTATCTTCAATCGATTGAAACAAAAAAAAAATGACACAAAGTTACTTTTTTTAATCACCAAAACCACATGCTAAATTTGATATATTTATGTCAGTTTGTCTTTGAGTTATCGTATTTACCTGTTTTTAAGAGCATAGACTGACAGACGGTCAATCCCTTGCTGCATTTGGCTCAAAATGTAATAGGTATCTGGACATAAATTTTAATTCTGTGCATCAAGTTTTATATATATAGCTCTCTTTGTTTTGTAGTTATCGTGTTAACTTATATTCGAACAGTCGGACAAACAGACTTCTTCTAAATGAAGTTTGCTCAAAATTTAATAGAAATCTATAAATTTGATGTAAATACCGTATACCAAATTTTATCCAACTAGATCAATTAACTTATCTTTTTCATAGACAGATAGACGGACATTTTCTAGAAATCTGTTTTTTGAACTCAAGAGTGGGAGTCGAAAACAAGGAGATTCGTCAAAATCTCATGTTTGAATTTTTTGACGATTATTATATTTTCTCTATTCTACGTATATGAAAAAATAAAATGTATGAACTTCGAATGTATTCTAGATTAAATAAAGGGACTTTTTTAATGAATTTCACATTAAGGAATTTTGCCATCACATATATAAAATTTTAATTATGGTTTTTGAATTAATATTTTTAATCTAAAATAATGACCAGAAACTTTTTATCCTTATTTTTATATTAAAAAAAGTTTTGATTATCAGTTTTCCTTGTCAATTGGTTTCACACATGACACACATTTTCTTGAATTTCCAATTATTAAAGCTACTTTTTCATGTAATGTCTATTATAACTTACGACATAATGATATCTAAAAATAATATTTTCGTTGTATTAGGAAAAGAATGATAAATTTAATGTCCAAAAGGAATATTTTTGTGGCCATGGAAACAAAATAGCTAATAACAAGATTTTTAATAAAATATTTTTAATGATTTATCTTATTATTTGACTCAAGTTACATAATTTCTATTTATAAGTAATCATTAAAAAGAATCACAACAAACCCAATGACTGATTCTTGGAATGAGATTCAATACTGTTCAGATTTGAAAGCGAAATATTGCAAAATATGAATCCCTGAATTTTATTTGCCTGCTAAGTTTAAAAACGATCAGAAAATTAGTATATGAAATTATTTCTTTGGCTTGATAAAACTATGAGTGCGAAAAGTTATTTTAAGAGGTAGGATGTCAAATACCAGGGAGAAAATATTT
This sequence comes from Argiope aurantia, assembly GCA_026543865.1. Lineage (NCBI taxonomy): Eukaryota > Metazoa > Arthropoda > Arachnida > Araneae > Araneidae > Argiope > Argiope aurantia. The sequence goes on along the minus strand of JAPMOR010037329.1, from coordinate 1,459,247 downwards.
ATTTAATCGTTGTTATTGTTCTTTCTTAAATTATATTTATTATCTGAACCTGCAATCCTATAAGATAAGAAAGTTTTGTTTCGACGTATATGAACTTAGATCTTGTTACCTGGCGAATGTTATCATTTGAATTTGATAATCTTGGTTGGATAATAAACAGAAACAGTCTTCTTTTCTTTCAACAATTGATAAAAACACTTTATGAAAGTATTAAACAGAAACAGAACGAGAAAGAGAACAGAAAAAGAAAGTATAAAACATTTCATTACAACGATGAAAGTATTGTTAAAAATTATGGCAGAAATATTTTCAAAAAATTACCTAAATTCGAAAAAAGAGACACTATAAATAAATCAGTAGAAAATAATGAGAAATAAATCAGTAGAAATAATTAAAAGACAATATTTATAAATTTAAAATGGGACAAAATTTAATTTTGAGTAACAATATTTTCAAAATTTATCGCACAACACTTCAAAATTTCGATAAATTTTTATAAATCGCAAATTCTAAGTATTAAAATACTAGTTATTTGAAATTAATGAAAATTTTTTAAAAATTGTCCCTAGGTGCTTGTTTTTAACTTCCGTAGTTTATTATGCCAAATTTAAGAAGTTTAATTCTAATGGTCTGGTTTGCAGGGAACAAGCAGATGCATACATGTGCGCCCACACTCGCAAATTATAATAGAATAGAGATAGATTAAAGTAAAAAACGAAATTTTCCGAATGAATTATATCTGTTTAAACAACAGTCTAAAACTAAAAAATCATGGTTTGTTTATTCTAAAACTCTTTTGTCAACATTCTAAGAGTGAAAGCCAACACTCATCACTTCAGTCATTCCTGTCTTAATACTCAGTCACAGATATAAAAGATTTTTTTGTGTCAGCTACCAGTCAATGTTGAAATTGCAAAAGCATTCCAGAAAGCAATTAAAAATCAATCAAAATAACTTGCATACTTCAAATAAAATAATATATATTTCAAACAAAGCATAAATTTTGAATTATGCAATGTCATTAATCGTTTACAAAATACTGAGTAAAATGCTTTTTAAAAAATGAATTTTTGATTATTATTTTTTACATTTACAATATTTTTAAATCAAATTCAACTCGCAGAAAAGGACTTTTAAAAACTCTAATGGATAAAATTACAGTATATTCGAGCTATATTTTAAGTTTTGTTCGAACTTTGAGTTTAATTAAAAATAGTTTCTTTAAAAGTTGATTACTTTGACCTGAATCATTTTCTAATTCAATAATATTTATTATGTTTAAAATAAATTTATTACTAGCATCAAAGTAATCGATTCATTCTCATGAGATACATATTGATTGTTCTGCGGTTCTATAATTCACAAATATACTGCGAATTGTAGAAGAGAAAAAATTTAAGAAAATTTGCATATTTTGGATGACAAATGGAATTATTTATCATTTGACTTTGAGGCCGAGATTGAATCATGTCAGATCTTCGATTAAGGACCGGGTATAACCCAATTTAATGGAAAATCTATCATACATATGGACTTCCTGTTACACGTTAAATTTGTAGAATGGCAATAGGTTTCCCGAAGTAGTGGAATTAAGTTTAGATGGAAGCTATCGTTCAGATGTTAATTCCGTCATCTGAAAACTATTTAAAAGTGAGAAATTTAAAATTAATTCTAAATTAATTGTATCAAACAATAATAATAATTGATTAAAGCGTCTCGACTATTTCAAGACAGACCGGTAATTAAAATTAAATTAAAACTGTGATTGTTTTGTCACTTGAATTTTCGCAGCATTGATTAAAAATTGTTTTAAATGATTCAAAGTAAACGAATTAGTAGCGCAGCAACCGCCTGAGGGGGTGGTATAGATTTCTAGGGTGTCAGTGACATACAGATTAGTACTGCTTGCGCCTTTTCGAGTTAAAATGCAATGAAGGAGTGAAAAATCCCATTATACACCGGGCGCCATCTAGTCATATAGTCATTGTCACTCATCAACTATATTATTTTGATATGCATTATTTTTACACAGGATAATAACGCATATATGAAGTCTAATTTCATTTAGTTCTAAAAAGTAAAAATAATTAAAATTAAAAATATCGCCTTAAAAATAGTTTTTATTCAGTGTAATTTAATTATGAATATATGCTTTAAAAATAAACTATAAATACTCGAATTATTGAATATGTTGAATTAATGGGTTCTAATTAAGAGATATCACTATTATTAAATCACTTATTGTCAACATCTAACCCCACTGTACTATATGTTATGTTGTAAACATTGCTGCCTATCCTTCTTGGAATATGCGAGATATAAAAATAAAAACTAAATTAATTATGTTAATTTTAAAATTATCAGAAAGCATAAATCAACTCTGGTATTTTCGAAGTAAAAATTATTACTGCGTAAAATTCTTACTCTCCTAATAAATTAAAACAATGAAAAGAAAATGATTATTATTGCTCTTTGAGAAAAAGAATGTAAAAACTAGGTCACACATTGAGGACGCAATCATTCTGACAGTTTTCCACCTTTACATAAGCCCCATGGTGCCTCATAAATTAACTTTAAATTGCTGTTTGGCCATGTTTCTAGGGGCACTCTCTTGGGATCTGCATTTCATGGACATACATTTAGCAATGTGTAACCGGAAGATGAGATGCAGTTGTCTGTTTTGCAACTCAAGGACACTCAATTATTGAGGATACGAAGAAGAAACAAAAGCAATGCTAATAATGCAACGAGTACTTTCTGGATATCTTCTCAGTTGATAAGAAATAATAATAAGAGATTGCGATATATTGAAATTTCAAGTTGGGTAAGGGGAAAGTAGAAATATTGTTCAAGATTTCTACTTATCTGTTAAAATATTTTATTGCTATGAGATTATATATCAATTTAATTAGACTTATTTCGTTGTTTTATTTTTTTAATGTTTGCTTTTGGAACTTATCCAAAATAAAAACTGAGCACCAATATTTATATTTATTTTATTCATTTGAGTGATGGATTTTTTTTATTGCTAATGATAAAATGTTAAAAACCCGTTTGTTTTATTGACTTAAAGATTATCTCAAGCCTTTCAATAACAGTATTTCTTTTTCTTTTCCAAAAATGTAAATTAGAGCCTTAATAGATCAATTAAAGTAGAATTAGCAATATTTAACCGAAAAAATTATTTAGGGGTATTTGTGAGAGTGGAACACTTATGTCCTATATTATTCATTTTGTAATCAAAATCTACAATAAAAGGACATATACTTTAAATAAATTGTTTAATTTGGCAAACAAATGATGTAAACAACCCCAAACGAAACATTAAGTTTACCACTTATGTATTTCTACCTAAAATGAATTTACAAAATTTTACACTTTGTCATATCTGATCTGAAAAAACAAACAACTGACAGAGCAATCTATAATATAAAAAATTGCACTAAAATATGAACATAATCACATGAAATCAGTGTGATATGCATTTTAATAAGTTTAATGCTTAATCAACCCATTGGAAGAAGAAATATTTTCAGGATATACAGAAAGGGTTAAAATAGCCAATTTTCTTTAAAATCGCATTTTTTGCCTCTAGCTAAGCAATTACCTGAAGTAATGTTGTGAGAAGACACAGTGTGATTAGCCAGATTCTTTGTTTAGATTACAGAGATGTAACCAGATTCAGAGGAGTTTATTAAAAAAGAGAAGCGGTTGCTTCAAACATAATAGGTCACATATCAGTAATGGAGGGGTGATTCATGAGGTGTGCCTAATGGTATGTGTTTCGGGTAGGAAGCTCAAAAGACGAGCTAATTAAATTGTTGAGTGCCCGCCTTTATGATTCTTGGCGGTCAACCATTTAGTTAAGAGAGCGACATAATCCTCATACAAAACATTTCCTACGATTATATTATTAAGCTTCCAGCTTCGATTGTTGTAAATAGTATTAAATGTATATAATATTAATAAATCACAATTCGAACTAAGTTTTTAATATTAGAATACTGGCTGATATGCCTAGTGTTGCTTGGAATGAAATTATTTTCATGTTTTTATAATAATAATTTATTAATTGTTTCATTAAGCATCACAAAACCTTTGACACACCGTAGTTTTAATTCAGTATTTCTAAACAAAATTTGAAACAGCCCTATCATAATATATTTAGAGTAAAGATTGAAATTATCACACATCAGATCAATAAAAGTATGTGTTATGAATCTAAGAATGTGTTAATTATCTAAGAAGGTAAAAATATATTTAATATTAGCACTCGCCGAAAACCCAACGTGCCTCTAAACAGATGTAATTATATATATAGTGACCATTTTAATTTTGCTAGTTGTTTTCTAAACTAGTTAAGTTGGCGTATGCAGTAAAAACTAGCAAAAGTTGGTGTCCTCGATGCTTTCACGCATACTCGAATAAATATGTTTTTATATTTTTAAAAGCATGCTATTGGCAAATTTTAGTTAGGAAAGAGTCAACTAGCTGTATATCTTTGACGATTAATCACTAAGATGGGCTTAATAAACAAGCACCAGAATACCAAGGGTGTATTTTGGACTTCTTTTTTTTCAGACTGATTGAAATCAAGATTTGATATAGAACTAGAATTGAAATCACAATGCCACTCCCCAAATTTTACACATTTTAAACATTGCGTTTTTGAATTATTGGGTTTACATGCTTGTGAAAGTGCAGATCCGTGAACCGTCCGTCATCTATTTGTCGGATTTGGCTCCAAATTTCATTATCTACACTTTAGCACTTTAACATTAACTACACTACATGAATTATTGTAACCAAATTTTATCCATTTAACCTTTTTTTCTCTTGATTACAAAATATAGAGAAAGTATTTTAGTCCTCAAATATTTTGACAAATGTCCACTTTTCCCTATTTTCGAAAAACACATTTTTTTGGCGTTATACATTTGTCTCTCTGTAGGTCTGTTATTTGTGGCAAAAATAAATCAAAAAAGCTTTGATTTATCAACGGATGAAATTTGGTATATGGCTTTTGTTGTTGAATTTATAGATTTCTATTAAATTGCGAGCAAAAATACTTTCAGAGAATGTCTGTCTGTCCGAATATAAGTTAACGCGATGACTTCAGAATGAAGAGAGCTCGATGGATAAAATTTGGTATACATATTTAGCATCTTAAACGTAGATATCTATCAAATTCGGAATCAAATTCTTCAAAGCGTTTATTTTCAATTGGTCTATACTGTCACAAACTTTTAAACATGATGACTCAATAATATAATGATTTACATATATTAAATTTGGTAATTAATTTTGTAATAGCATTCGTAGCTCTGTGTAAAATATTGATATTAGTTAGTTGGAAAAAAAGCGCGCTTAAAATAAGAATTCGATTTTCGAAGAGATGTGCAGAGATTAATCGCTGAAAAATAAGGAACGAATCAAAAGATAGATTTAGTGAAAACGTAAATTCTCATCAAAAAATTATTGTTAGCAAAAATTATTGTTTACCAATTTCATGCAAGGCATTCGCGACCTTCAAAATCCAAAATTTTATGCGGGGTGAGGGAGATAACACCTTTATGAGAAATAGCGAGAAAGTTTCGAGGAGACCAAATTTGCATCATTTGTAATTATCGTGTAACTTATGTTCGGTAAGCTGGACCGGTCGACGTTCTCTGATGGGATTTCGTTGAAATTTGGATATAAATCTTAAATTTTAATATGAATTAATTAATTTTACTTAATTAAATCAATTTCAATCAAATAAATTTTTTTTATAAATTAAAATTTTAATTTTTAATTAAAAAATTTAAAAAATTAATTTTTTGACAATTAATTCCTTCCATATTGTTAATCAAAAACTTTATTTTAAAATTACTTTTTTACTATTATAAATTACACAAAAAAATTATTTTTACTTTACTTAATTTACTGGTGCCGCTTTGAAATGGCTTTTCGCAGATTAGTTTCCTTTAATTTTTATAAGTTTATAAGATATATTCAATTGTTTTAAAATTATTTTTCATAATTTTAGTTATTGGATTTGTATTACGGATATATAAATGACATGTATGATATAAAACGGACATATATGATATAAAAAACATGTTTTTATATATTGTTTGCTGCCACTATGTAATGAATATAAAAGCAGAGAACAAAATGAAGGCAGACAAATCAAGTTTAAAATATTATCATATTAAAATTATTTGGGATTAAATGTTCGAATATCCTTAAAATTCTTTGCGTTTAGTTATAATTGCAGTGTATAGTTAAGACTAACATTTTAAATATAATACAAAGATAGACGAATGAATCTAAAAACATTATTTACTCAGTGAGAGATAAAGAATCTGAATTCATAGCACATATAAGCTGATATGTTATTAGATTGCTCCGCAGCTCAGTTTTATTGTAATTGTACTTATATGAGCACTGAATAAATTGCTGCACGTCAAAACATTTGGAATATGTTTTATGATTTAGACATAAGGAGCTTTCTATCAGTAAATTCGATTATTAATAAGTTATTTAAAATAAAGTAAGTCAATTATGAAAGCAATTTATTTGAGGGACCCTATTTTTTGAAAGCAAGATATTTCAAGATTTGAATATAGTGATTGCGTCGAAGACTTGATATATTCAATAGGTAAAATAATTATATCACGAATCAGTAATAATTTGCAATAAAAACGTTAAAATTATATAGTAATAACAATATCATAAATACACAACTACATTTGAGGAAGTTATTTTTTAAACTTCCCTGTAAAATGAACGATGAAGTCAAGTGGCTAAAAATAAATGTAAATAAACTGTTTTCTTGAATGGAATGAATCAAAAGTTTAATCTGGTTTCACAGAACAGTTGAATAACGCGAATGGAAAGAAAATTATATTTCAGGCCCGATTATATTAATGCTACAAATCTGAAAGATACAAGACGACTGATGCATTAGAAGAGAAATTTAAAAAAAATCGGATTATTTGAATGAATTTTTATTATTTCTTTTTCTTTCTTAAATAATCCTTCATATTTCTTTCTAGATTTTGATTAATTTTTTAATCTTGTATTTAAAATGAACTTATAAATTAAGTAACATTATTAAAATTTAAAATATCTGCCAGAAACAACAGGGAAAAGTTTCCTATTACTTTAATTTAAAATACATTTAAGGAAAAGTATAGTTTTATGTTCAAAATTTAGACAAAAACGAAAGTAATTTAAAAGTTTGGAATTGTAGGTTTTTTCCGAGTAGAGGTTTTTATTTAATACGTTTTTCCCTTAGCTTGTATAAATCTATTTCATTGAATTATATTATCGGATTTATTTTATTTTTAAAAACTGTTCGAGACATTCTGCAATTTTTTGAGAATCTATGAGGAGTCCACAAACGCCTTCATTTCTGTACGATCTACGATTTTCGAAGTGCTTAATTGGATAATTAATAAGAAAAATATTACTGAAAGGAAAGATATAATTTCATTTGCTGTTTGGAAAAAAATAAAACAATGGATTGAATAAAATTATATGAAAATGACAAAAGTGAAAATTAATTGGCTATTGCTATATTAAAATGCTGATGTTGGATCAGAAATTAACGTTTTTCATCTTCTGTCGGTTTCATTGGTGGTGTTACAAATTAAATTGCGTCCCATCCCTTCAACTGGTACATTAATCAAAAGAACAGCATTAACTAAAGGTACAATTATTAAAAAAACGAATTACAGAAAGTTTACTTATTTTATACAAATTCCTTTATCTTTAAAATCAAGCATTTGGCACTAGACACAGAATTGATCACAGAAAAAAATCATCAGTTCAATCAATACAAAGTTATAATTTTTTTCGCTGTTTGACAGGTGTATTCGTTTTTATATTGTACTATATTTAGTGCATATGCTTAGTATTCTAATTCTTCTTGTCAGAATTGTCGAACATGACACACAAATTTGATGGGCATCTCGCGTGCCTGTTTTTTTTCCGTACTCTTGAAGTATGTTATTATTCTTGCAAAATTAGAACAGAGCGGTCTAGAAAAAATTGCCCCAAAGCCAATACAGGAAATCAAAACTTAGCTAATAGAAGGAAATAAAAATTGATTGCATGGCCTTAGAGTTCCCAGTTGAATGAAATTATGACGATATTTAAATTTATATTAAATGTAAGCATGTTGATTCTTTCTTTACAGAAGAGTGAGGTATTTTATTTAATGTAAATGTATATTTAAAATTAACAAAAACTCTTTTTAAATCAACAGTAATTTCAAATTTCTAAAATAATAGTAAATAAATTATATTTGATTTAAATATGCCTTTCTGAAAATCAGATAATTTAAACTCGAGATATCTGAAATGGTCTGAGAAAATTTTAAAGTTATTACAGAAATATGCCATACCTAGTAAATAATAAGTATAATATATTTTCAAGGATAATTATGACTCTAATTGTTTTTTGCCATTTAGTATTCAAATTGAAAATTTACTATCAAAATTAATGATTAATTTTTTAAAATTATAGTATCAAGAAATTACACGAAAATAATTATTAAATTATTCCTTGATTAATCGATGTTTTATTTTATTTTTGAGGCCTTATAATTATGACGAATTTCTTGACGCCTAATATTGCAAAAAAAAATTTATCGATATTAAAATTATTTATTTTTGAAAAGATATTTTAAGGAAAATAATTTTAATTTCACTTGGATTATTCTTTATAAATCAGGTTTCTTAGATCATTCTACCATCTTCTTTGATTAAAATTTTATCAAAAAATAACAAATAGATGCCACATTGATCGATATAAACTACAAGATTTAAAGAATCTGGTATTCTTTAAAACTATGTAAAAAAATTAAGTAACAAATTAAATTTTCAAATAGAAAACGCTATTTATATTAATTAGCATGGTATTTTAGAGGACTTTTAGTGCTCAAAAATAATAAATCGATTACTTCACCACTACCAAATTATTGCTTAAAATAAATTGATACGATTCCTTATTATTTAAATTTGTTAATTAAATTAATTAAATCGTCAATAAATTTAAGAAAATTAGCTAAATGTTTTACATTCAAACAAAGATATTCTATGCAGACCAAACTATATAAAGAATCATTGCTTTTATTATAAATTTCTTATTCCTGTATCTTTTATAATACAGTCATTTATTTATTAACTGACACTTTCTCATCAGTTAATCATATATTTCAAAAATTTAAGAAATGTAAATAGTTTAATCAGCTTCACCATATGTTCATGATGCGGAAGAGTAGACAGAAAGGTAATAAAAAACTACTTACTTCTAAAGGCCCAGCTTTTCAGACTTCTCACACCGTTCACCAAAGCCATGATGCTCTTCTGACATTCTCCAGAAAGTTTGGCATCCGAACTCATCCTTAAAAACATAGGGAGGGCCTTTTTCATTCGTCCATCAATGATTTTCTTCACCGTCTTCTCAAAAAGTTGCCATTTTTCATGCACAATTTCTGATTCGGATTTGTTGATCACTTTAGTCGTAAGTACTTCCGCTGGAGAGTTGGTGGTAGCCCTAAGTTGCTGAACCCATGACCTTGGATTCTGTTGTGTTCTCCTAGCAGCAAGGGTTGAAGAAGATGCTGTCCGGTTATTTCGAGCATAACTTGATGATTCTACATGCGGACTCAGAGGTTCAGACAGCTGGGTATTTTCTTCAGATGCAACTTGCTGTAATAGGCAAGTAATAACAATGCAGGCTATAAGGGATTTCATGTTTTTTAATATTTATAAACGAAACTGTTGAAAAGTTTTTGAACACAATCTTTCTTAACACCAATAGTTTCAACTGGTATTAGGCAATTAATAATTTTGATTTGTAAAACGGAATGCACAGCAGCAGTTTTCAATTCAGAATTCTTTGATGAAATCTAATATTAAATTTGCTAACTAAAATAGAATCACAGTTATTAGTTAAGTTTATCTCTTCTGTTTTAATTGCATACAAAAAATGAAATAAAAATAAGAAACTGCAGGTAATATCAAGAATGTCCTGCAGTTGCAAAAAAAAATAAAAAAAATCAAGAGACTTCAAATGGAACAAATGATAATGTTCTTCCTATAATGAAAATGTTACAGGTCTTCTAGTTTATTAATTTTTCGGCTTCCTCGAGGAAAAATCAAAAATAGATAAATTAATAACCATCGAAATAAATAATTTTCTTCCTAAAATAATTACAACTAGATTTCTACAGTCGAATTTCCTGCTTCAACAACACGGTACTTTCTTACTCTTAAAGTAAGTAGTTCCCGGGAGAGCGAAACCGTAATACATTTTCTCTCCAAGTCTGAGCACTTAGAATTCGGCCGTGGATTTTAAAAAGTGGAAACTGACAGTTGTTCTCTTTGCAGACATGTTTGCTTCCTGAAGAATAGGTTAATTCAGGGAGGGAGAAGGGGAGGGGGGGGGGGTGAGATTGCCGGTTTCGCCAACCGGTATTTGTTTTTTACGCCAAGACTTCTGTTATCAATAGGTTTTTGTTTTGATTATTCAACAATTGGAAAAATATTTTACTAAATGATTACTCTGTTAAATTTACTAGGCTAGTATATTTTCGAAATAATTAAATAGAATTGTCACATATATAATTCATGTGTTTGAAAACTGTTATTTTAAAAAAGTGTAGAGGAAAACTTGAAATAATCGTTGAATTATTTATATTTCCTTCAACAACTTTGATGAAAAGTTTATTAGCTTACATAAATTGCTGTGTGTTAAAAGTTCATTATGCAGATATTTTTTAATTACAAAATGCAATTGTAAACAACTACTGCACTGATAATTTCAAAGTTTCAAAGCTCTTATTTAAACTTTAAAAAGAACTAGAATATTTGCTGATTCTTTGTTAAAGTTTTTATATCCTTCGCAAATTCTCATTGATGGGAAAGCTTTTGCTTTTATTTTTAAGAAAAAACAATAAAATGAATTTCATATTTGATATATTTTTCTGTTATGTTTATTTTAATTTGCGTTTTTAAGAGTGAAATTTTTATTATATTAGATGTGATAGCAATGTATTAATCACTTTATTTCATAATTATACAGAATTATGAGTTTTTCATTTAGAAACGGCAAGGTTAAATTTTTGTAAACGAAATTTTTAAAAGTTTTTTTTATAAAATATAATGCAACTTAATTATTTAATGAAATTTACGGAAACGTAATATTCTATATTAAAGTAAGGATACTAAAACGAAATATGAACTTAAAATATCATTTATTTTATTTTCCTATAATACAAATTGTTAAACATATTAAAATAAATATATGGACTTCTTAATTTTGATGCTCTATGTGCTAGTGAGTAGACACACACACAGAGCGGATCACTTCGCTCAAAATAATTAGGGAACAAAGGACGAATTTAATCTGCTTATCCACTTATAAATTTTATATTCATGATCGTGAATTTCATCTCCATATGGTCATGATTCCAATGCATTGAAAATGAAATTTTAAATATACACATTAATTTGGCTTTAAAGATTTTTTAACTAAAGTTTATGCTTTTGACAATTATTTATATTTAAATCGTGATTAGTTTTAATTTTTTAACGACGGTTAGCTTGAAGTCAATTTCAGCTTATTTCAATAACAAAGGTTTAAAGGACATATATTAAATTATGCCAACTTTTGAATATTCCTGGATGGAGTCAAAACTTTGTTTTTTTTAATGTTCCAATGAATGATAACATGTACATTATACTCCGTATATATTGTTATTTATTGCTAAATTTTTGCAGTATTTTCTTACTTGCGGTTGGTATTTTCTGCAAAGTGTGCAATACATTAAGGAAAAAATATAAATATTGCCTGATAGATTTCATTCTGGTATTGCTCGTTCAAATGCAAAAATAGAGAATATTTTTTTATATAATCTAAATATGGCTTTTTAGTTATATTTAATAAAAATAATAGTATTTTTGCTTAAAAGTTATATTATTACTTTCAATTTGCTGAATTCAGAATATTTAATTTCGTTTAATACTTTCAAATTGTTTGTGATTATTAAAAGAATGAAGTATCCGCATATACAAACAGTAAATCCAGTGCTTTAAAAGCATGTAAATGAAACCTTATAAAATTAAACAATTTATTAACTTTTGGTTTACTATTACAAATTATTCCTCCTGCCTATGTAGTTTGCATTGCGAAACGGAACCATCTGTGATCCACTGCACAACAGTTTACTCATGGTGCAATAATTAATTTGAGAAAAATACTTCCTTTTAAATTTTAATGAAACAGCCACTTCTCAAATTAAACTTGGAAGGGAATCCTCATTGCATAACTTGATCTTATTCAACGAATCTTAACTACAATCTTATAAAAGGAGATTATTTGCCAAAGATGGCAACCCAACCTCTCTTTTACCAGCCACAAAAAGATGTAATTGTCTCTGAGGGCTAATAACCTGCTGCCCTGCTTCTTTTTTCCTTTCTTTTTTACCAGTAGTGAAAAACTTCTCCATTCCATTACTTCCTCCTGCCCGAGGCACCAGTCCTCCTCAGTTCCGGAGGTTTCCATCCACCAGAAGTACCAAAGGAAATTTATAAACAGTTACCCTAAACCGATTGTCCTATGTTGTAGATTTCGCGTGACCGTCTAATGTAACAGATGTGGACGGCATATTTTGAATCTATCTTGAAGAAAAAAGGAGGATATTTTCCATTGGAATAAATCTCATCTTTGCCTGTAGGAAAGCGTAATGGCGGATAGTAGCAAGCTGCAAGAAAGTTATTCTATTGTAATTAGCGACTATAAACATAATTAGTTTTTTCAAGTAGGACCTAGTTCTTCTGTAATGATATCTTTCTTATTTCCTGGTTTCTTTGGATGATTTGATACTTGTATATTTCGGTGAACCTGGAAATTTCTGGTGAAAAATATGTACGAACTTTATGATGTTGTTTTGTTGACTTTTTGGTTAACATGATTTATCATTTAGCATTCAATGCAATTTACAGATGAGATAAATATAGCAAAAGCTATAAACTTTTATTCAAAAAGAACATTTTAAACAAATAAATGTGCAGAGAATAAATATATGAGCAATCTTACTTTAAAAATTGCCTCAAGTGATTCCAAAACGTTTTATTTTAAATATGCCAAAATAAATGACATTCGCTTAGTGAAAAAGAATTTCTTTAAATTTAAAGAATATCAGCATTATATTAATTCCCTTTAATTATCATAATTAAATTTTCGATTCTATAATATGCTAGAAGGGAATATAAAAATACAATGATCAATTTGAAAGCAAAGCTTAAGTATTTTTAAATAATTCACTCCACTTTTTTAGTTTCTTAAACATGAAATACACAAAAGGAAAATTGGCCACTAAAAAGATTCTTTATAGAAATTTTCATGACTCTCCAAAATTTATACTTCTTTGAAATGGAAAAGTCATTTTTACAACTATGATATACTTAAACATGAATTATCTTAAAAGGTGCAATGGGCTCATTTTCTTAATAAATTCTTTTAACATTTTTAAATTTTGAGCTTTAACAAACTAAGTTGCTGAGGCAAAAGCATTTGACCGAATGGGGATACAAATACTTCAAGCTTTACTTTATGGTGGTGTATAGCTCCTCCCCTTCCTCTCTCTCCTCAAAATTTTTCCTCTTCTGTGTATAGGTAACATCTGTTTGAAACAAGAATTGATAATAAACGACGATAATCTTGACATGCTATCCACGTAAGTTTCTGAAGAAGATTCGTAATATCATTAAGCAAAAATTCACTCTATACAAACGTCGGACAGTTTCTATATTCGATTTTGACTCAATTGAAATCATATGCTTATTTAAAGTATTTGTGTCTGACACATTAAATGAAAAGGAATTTTATGCAAGACAGGGTCATTTACCGGTCAACTTTTGCCAGACAGAGTGTTTGTCCTACTTCAATGCTAATTTGACCATTTTAGAATCTGACCTGTAGTAAACATGCGGTATCTGACTACGTTTGGGATGAATTTTTTGAAAAACTCCCGAAAACTATTATATTTTTTAATAAACTTATATAGAAACTGCATATTTTTTTTTAATATTTGCTTAAGAAAGCGTGAAAAAACATTTGTGAAACCAAAAGGCGCCAGTTAAGTGACAATTTTTTTTAAAAAAATTGAATAAAAGCTTTTTTTTGTGTACAAAGAAATATAAAGTTAAACATTTTCTAATTTAGGAGTTTTTCAAATGATTTCATTAAAATTTTTCAAATAGCATAAGGCATATATTATCTAGTTCCTAAACTAAAAAATTACTTATTTAAGTCTTATTTATTATAAGACTTAAATAAAACTTCTTTATACTTATTTTTCCATTCTTTAAATATTGGAGTTCGACTGATAAATAACACGAAATTTTCAATTTTTTTTTCGCATTCTGAAGCATTAAAACAACCATAAAATATTTCTAAATTTATGGATTATTTATTCTCTAATTTAGGAAATGCAAAACATATTTAGAAATTATTACACCGAATTTGAACAAAAAACAATATGCGTTAAGTTTTAATTTATGAAGTATTTCGCAAGAAACTATGGTCATATTCTATATTAGAAAAAATAACATCTCAGGATGTAAAACAGCATTAAAACGCATACAAAGGCAAATATAAAAATCAGTGTAACTTCACCCCCACCCCCGAACAGAACTGGCGGGTTTATAAAGAAACATGTTCAAACGTTAAGAATATTAAATAAAAAAATTCATAGCTTCAAAGAATTCGACTTTTTTAAACGCAGTCACCTTCCTTTTAAAATAAATTATTTTAAAGATTTCGATGTAATAGATAAAACAAGACTTCTTAGAAATATTTTAAAAGCCGGCAACAAGGATGTAGTATGGTTTCTTTTTAGAATTATAGTGTTTATAAGCTGGCATATTATTAATTAAGTTTTTAAACACAAGGAAATAAAAGTGAACTTTTGGAAAGGATTTCTTCAACAACTTTATTAAATATTATTACTTAAATATACTTTATCAACATTTTAAAATTCAAAAACAATCTTTTCAATGATATTAATTTTATTTCAGAAAATAATTTTTCTATATTTAAAAAATAATTGTATTTTACCGCAATACTTTTCATTGTTTTAATGGCTGTGTTTATACAAAGATATTAGGTACATTTTTTTGTTTACAGATTATAGCTGTTATGTTATTCAGAGTAAATTTTGAACTAAAATACTGATAAAACAATCGGTACTCAAACATTCTCGAGTTTTGATATTTCGAATGAGTGATTCGAATCTTCTTTAAACTTTTTTTTTAATACAGTCGAATCATTTTATTCTTAAGTGGAACTTTAGATTCAAGTAACTATATTTTTTTCTATTTTAAAAAAACCTTAAAAAAGATCTTTTTCTTCGAACATTTATATTATTTATTAAAAAATATATATATATTTGATAAACATATTTTGCAACATAGAATTTTAAAAGTTTTGATGATACTAAAAATTTATATTATTTATATTCTAAACTTTTATCAATACAAACAAAAATACTTACAGAATTTCCATGCATTTCCTCGTTTATTCACTAAAATGTTTCTTATGCTTCAGTACTAGAAATTAAAATCTGACATATTCACAACAAAAAATACAAATATTACGTATCTAATTAACTGCTTGGCAGATATGTCATAAAGATAAACTGGAAAAATTTTTATCTTAGTACTACACTGATTGTCAATGTTCACGCTAATAAATGTTTTTTTTTTAATATAATATTTCTAACGTAAAAAAATCCAAATATAAAATATTATAATACACAAAACCTTCTTATCGTCTGCAACTTTATTTTTAATTTAAATGAAAATGACACTTTCATAACGATTTTTAAATTTCGTAGTTTCCAAAAAGCTACAGATTAAGCCAAACGATTTTTAAAAATCACTCAAAGTTTGTTGTTTCCATAATTATTAACTTTTTAAATTGTAAATAATTAGATATTCGCAGAAAAATAAATAAAAAGATTTAAAATGTCTGTAATATTTTCATTTAACAAAAATGGCAATACTAAAGACTAAGTCAGTCTTTCTATAAATGAACTCATAATTTCTTTACTAGAAAAAAATTGTTTAATCAGTTGTCAAAGCATTTTCATTAACATCTTTATACAGCATAGTATTTGCGAGGAAAGTTTGAAAAAAATCTGGTGAGTGCTTTTAATCTTTATATTAATCTCTATACTTCAAATACTATTTATGTATTGTACTTTAGTTTATACAAATAACATTAAAACGTTTATAATTGTATTTTAGTTTATACAAATAACCATTCTAATTTAAAACATTCTATTTTTTGATATAATTGTGTTAAAAGAAATTTATTGTTATTTATCATTAGTTAATATTTTATTTCTTGATTTAATTTTCACTTGTAAGATATAATTGAGACTGTAGAGAAGGCTTTCGGTAAGTATTTAAACAATAAGCAAATTAAAGATAAAGAATCGTAACTTGTTTAAGGAATACTACTCTGCATGCCCTGTGAAAGCTAAGATTTTTTCAAAACGTACTTAAAGCGTTAATATCTTTTCTTAATGGATACAAATCGTATGACACCAGAATCACGTGATAAACATAATTCTATGTCATTTTGTTTATTTAATCGAATACTGTTATAAGCTGAACTATAACTTTTCCCGTCTTGCGAAATTAGTTATCAATTTCAAAAAGAAGTTTCATTGACAGTTCTAATGAGTAGTATGTGATCACAAATTGTAAAATTCTGGAAGCAAAGGAAATTTTATTATCATGTAGTATATCAATGTATGCCAATTTTTAATATTTAGCAGAATAATCCGTTGCTTTTTTGGTTTCCAAATAACTTTTTCCTCATTATTTAATTTATAAAAGTGATCATAATTTTTTAATTGATATAATTAGTCATTTACATAATAATCAATATTTATGAATAAAAAAAATTAATTGTGAAATACGTTATAAAAATTTTAATATCGATTTGGCCTCTGTGTAATCAAATCTTTATAATTCAAAGCTTAAAGTAAAAATTAACAATATCTTTTTGAAAAATAGAATTTTAGAAGACAAACAATTGTGAGTATCGTAGTGAAATTTTACTTAAATTCTAAACATCATTTGGTCTTTTTTAAAATTTTAATACATTTAATGAATTTGCTTTATTTTCTTCGTAAATTAAAAGAGTTAAAATAAACAAAAATTTCAGTTATTTTTGAAAGAATATTATTCTACAAAATTTTTTCTCAAAGGCAGTATAATTTCTTGTATTTTATACATCATTTATAATACATTTTAACATGCAAAAATCAAATAGCAAAATGGCAAACAATGTTTACAGTCTTTTTTTCCCTTAAATTACAGTAAAAGTCTTGTGGCCCATTTTTTGTGGAATTAATAATTTTTCCATACAATTAATATTAAAATAAATTAAAATCAATGATGACGGTATTCAAACATGTGTTTGTCATTGCTAAATGTGTTCAAAACATTTCAAAAAGTCTTATTAATTGTTAACAGTTGTAGATTCCGATATTCGCAATATCTCTTAAGAATAAAGGCTTTTATTTGAACAAGCTAAAAAAAGTTTTAAAAGAGATAAGACGTGAAAATTATCGGATAAATGAAGGTATTACCGTTTTCTATCTTTCTTGTCATTTTTTAAATACAATGCAGTTCTTTCACCAAATTGTTTTGACAAATTCTTTGTAATAAGCTATTGCTCAAGAGTGAAGAAATCAATGTTTTGGAGGAAATCTTCGACTTTTGTAGATATTATCGCATGCCACAAAGCAATTTGTTTACTTCCGCTTATAATCTTTATTAAATATATTAAATTTTCAAATGTTTCCGCTTTTGATAAATAGCATCAGATTATTTTCCTCAATTTTTTTTGTTAGTATAGTTAAATGACAGAAAAATCCCTGATAAATAAAATAACTTTTTTTATTTATTAGATACAAAGAAAACAACTTCCGTTGACTTATTAATATGGAATTTTAATATTTTAAAACTCTTTCTTGGAATAAACAAAAATGCTACCTGGTTTTTTTTTCGAATTCATTAGTGCGTGTAGTTTTGAAATCAAATACATAGTTTTACTCATGAAGAAAATGAGTATCTGATTAATGCAACACTATTTTTTATGCATATGGAAGATATTCAGTAATGAAAACTACTCATAATAAATAATAATATTTGATTTTGTTGAAACTTCATTACTGTTTATTTTTCTGTTCAAAATGAATAAATATAGTAACATTCTTCGTTTAAGAAGTCTCATAAAGACATTTTTATGCAAAAAAAGAAGAAGAAAAAACTTTTTTAATATTTAGATAAGTAGTTTTTTCTTTCTTCTTTTACGGTGAACCCATTGTCTTGAATATGCAAGATTTTCTAACCTATTTGTCAATCTATTTATTATAGCGTTTCTCTAAGCGGAGAATTCACCTACTTTACAATTATTGAGATTTAAAAGAAATGAAGAGGAGATAAAGGGAATGAAAACATAAACGAAAGAAATAAAAAAATTCATGTTTAAAATGAAACATAAAAAGGTAGTTCTTTTTCAGCTATGTTAATATTTCATTTATTGTTCAGATATATATTATGCAAAGGGTCTTTTGATTTTGCTTATTCAAAATTTCGAAATCTTATTGAAAGAGGAGAAAATTTTTCAGAAGAATTCCCCCTTAATTTAAAAATTTAACTTGCAGTATCATGTAATTTCTGAAATTCTTCATATTTATAAAATTAGTAATATGATTTGTGGTGAATTGTTCTGGCAAGAAGCTTTTGTTTGGTAATTTATAAAAAAAATAAAAAAAATCAGCTTTCGGTATCTTTTTAACTTTTCATTTTAAACCTTTTTAAATGTTTCTTTTGTAAGTGTTTCCATACATTCTATTGAGATGTCTAATGGCAAATTTTTCATTGGATTTTATTTAATTATATATGATTTTATTGCATCAAATGATTATTAATATCTTTTGAATTGCTTTTGTATTCACAAAGATTTTCAGTTTTTTATTGTAAAGTTAGTATATTTACTTCAACACCTGAATTAAAAGAAGTTAATTGTTATTTTAACTCTTTACAAAAGATAGTTTGCCTTTTCCCCCCTTCCACTTTCGTCTATATGAAGCATTGCATCACTTGGATATTGCGAGTCTATGTCGATATAAAAATAAAATCGAAAAAAATATTATGTCAAAAAGTTGGATTCATTATATTAAAATGCCAAAAATCGTCGAGTGAAGATAAAATTCCAGTTATTACTGTTACTAACATCACATTTCATACACGTAGTATGATTAAAAGTATCCCGGATAATTTTAGATTTACGTATGTTTTTGTTTATTTATTTGTATTTATGTTCATTTATTATTTGTATTTATCTCGTATTTGAATTTCTCCAGAAAGATTGAACAAATAGCCCTTGAATTTCGTTAAAAGAATAAGCTCAATTTTTTCCAATAAGATCATGAGAACATTTGGAGGATTGGTTTAAAATTCAGGAAAGAGAAAATGATTTGGGTTTTTAATATTTGACAGAGAGCGGTTAATGATTTGCAACATTTACCAATGGTTTTGTTTGCTGCGTGCAATACTTACATGCAGTTTCATAAAAATAGTTTGAATAATCTGAAGACATCAATGGTTTTTACTAAATGCCATTTCAGCTTATACTTTTCTTTGTTTATACATGAAGAATGTTTAATCAAATTATACAAAACATAAAGAATATGTCACATAGCAATTTATTAAAATGTCGAGAGAATACTTTGAATATTCTAGGTAATATCAGTATTTTCTAAATAATTTTTAATTGTACATGTTTGACACAACATATTTATTTTTTATAATTTCCAAGTCTGAAATGTAAGGCATAGTAAGTTTATTATAAGGAAATTTTATTTTGACGAAATTAAAATTCGGAATTATATTGGCAAAGCAGCAAGCCTGTTTTCATTTACTCTCTACGAGAAACTAGAAGAGAAATTTTCTATGGATTGATATTTTTGAATTTTAATCTCGAGCAATATTTTAAACATTTCAAAGCTTCAAAATATATTATATATAAGCATATATATTATGTAATTCAAATTAATTAATCAGTTAAAATTATTGATTACAACACTCATATTATTTCGAACTTGAAAAATATCTAATTCAAATTTTTATATAAAGTTGTGATGACATATTATATTGCGTTCTAAATTATTTAGTTTAAACATAGAAACATTATAAATAAAATAAATAAAAAATTCGAGACTCATTTTTTTTGAAAAAAATCTTTAATACCATATTAAATATAAATGCATTTCTTATGAAAAGACACGTAAGCATTAAATACCAAGACAAAGCATTAATTTCAAGTCGTTGTTACGCTTCTATGAAGACCGATGAACTATATTTATTTTCTTTTCCAATCAGTTTCTAACTAATCCTTTAAATGGCCTCCTGACCGAACTGCAAAAAATGTAAGTTGAAGCAATGCCCTTGAACTTCGACCATATAAAGAATTTTTACATGGTTGAAGTTCAAGGGCAGTTCATGTAGCCTATACTGGGGAAATTCGAAACAAATTTTAAATTCGGAAGTGCCCTAACATTTTTAGTCGTGGTGTTTATTATTCGTGGTCTTTAGATACTAAATAATATAAAGCTATATAATAAAATGCTAAATAATATAATGATAAAGAGATATTTGAGACCAATACTTTTTATGGATTTAACCTAACCTAATTTTATGTCAAATATCATAGTTTGTGGAGAAGAGAAGGTTGAAGTTTTAACGAGCGAGTATTTAGAACGGATGTATTCCGGTTATCCTGTTATTTTAATGCTTTCTTAATTTAATTTCTTAAGTTATATTTATTATTTAATTTATATTAACTTACTGCTTTTTCATAGATTAAATATTCAAAGAGAGAATACAGAAATTCATAAAAAATAGATTTCGGTAACAAAAATATTTTTTTTTGGAAATAAAAGTTTTTTTAGGTAAACCTTTGAAATATTCGAATAGTTTACCTTTACTACTCGAATATTGCAACTGCAAACTACGTTGTTGAAAATGTCATGTTGAATGAATGATTTTTACATCAAAATAGTAAATCTCCATTAAATTTCTAAAACGCAAACTCGAGTTTTTTTTCCACTACAAAATGAAGTTATACAATAAAATACTAAATTTATAAAAGCTTTTTACAAATTTGTATCCTGTTTTTGCTTATCTGTTATTCTTCATTATTATTCTTATTTATTATGGTTTTTATTTGTGTATTGCTTCTTTTTCAATATTTTTTCTGATTTACATGCATATTCAGGTTTCATCTAGGAAAATATTGAATATAGTTGTCTCTATATGAGTTCCTGAAGTTAGGATTAAAAACAACTTTTTTAATTCCCAAAAGTCAGAAAAAGTATTTCAGAATTGGATAGTTTTTAAATTTTAAGTCGATTTAAAAACAATTTCATTTTGATAAAATTTTCCAGAATTATGATTTGATAATTTTCTTGGGGGGGGGGGGGAAGGAGGGGTATTTCAACCATAATCCATAAAAAAATTAATTTTGAATACTGTATTAGAAACTAGCAGTTTTCGGACACCAACTGGCTCGTCGGTGATAAAGATTATATTTAATTTAAATTAAATTGCGTGTGCATAACTTAATACACAAGATTATTTTATAAAAGGAAAAGTTTTGAGATTATGTGACTTCTTATGACATCATAGTGGTATTAGAAACTTAAATTCAAATAACCATTTTTTGCGACAAAGTAATATTATTTCTCCGATTCTTCATGTAAACATAATAGATAACAAGCAAATATTTTTAGCTTGCAGTTATAAAAGAAAGAGCTGGAATTTAATATTTGACTTTGAAAATAGGTTTAAAATTATTTGCAATAATGTAATCTATTATTGAAAATAATGCAAAAATAATTTTAAGAAATTTTTAAAAATTAGAAAGATATTGCAGCGCAATTAAATTTGTATCAAAAAAATATAATTTTTTAAAATTTTAAAATAGTCTAAAAATGAAACTATTGAACTATTTTCTGAAGTTATCATGGGAAAATACAAAAAATTTTGTTTCATGTTTTAATTAAAAAAAATTAATTTAAAATTTAAAAACTTGAAGTGCACATTTGCATTTTTAAAAGATTTTGTTTGCCATATTTGGGCGCTAAAGCAATAATGGCGCTGTTAAACGCAAGCATACACACATATACTTCCTTTAAAAATAAGGAATGATAACTGTTAGTTGGGAACAATTCGTTGAATAATATCATAAACAAAATTACATTTAATTACATAATTAACATCCTTACGGATGTTATCAAGGAGAACATATTATAAGTGTTTTTTTATATATATGATAATTTTAAAAAAAATACTTGATGTTTCAATAAGAAATTTGAACAATGCAAAACTTGTCAATTACAGGATCTGCTTGCTATATGAATGATAATTGTGTTTCAAACAATCGAGATCCACTTTAGTAATTTGAATCATTTTATTTTTAAACTTACCTAACACTTACTTTTTCATTCGCCTCGTAATTTATTAGAGCATGAAATTTAGATCCACCTTAACAAGTGAATGTAGACATTAAAGCATTGAAATAAAATGGAGGCATAAAAAAATGGAAATAGTAAATTATAACCTAAAGTTCTTCCCCCTTTAATCATAATATCATTAGTTTTACGGATGAAAGCCAAAATTCCAAAGCTGTTATTACCTTAGAAGAAACTACAGGTCAAATTTTGTAGCTATAGATCCATTATCACTTTTATAAGGGGTTTAAGGATTTTTATATCATGCATATTACATTATGGAATTTACGGATTATATTACAGCCTACAAATACTATCATGCTATGTAATATAATGTGACTTTCAAGAAATATTTAAGCATTTTCAGAAGTGTCTGAAGCTTTTACATTTCCTCTAAAAATAATTGCTTTCATATAAGTTTAAAAAATTCATTTTGCTTGGAAAATAATTCTTTATTAGAAGCCAATTCAACATTTTTTCGAAATTGGTTCACATATTGGAATAAACCATATGTCTCATAAACTGAAGCCTCAGTTATTTAAAGTTCAAACAAAATTTTATAGATTTTATTTATACTTTTGTATTATAAAACTATTTTCACTCTATAAAACATTTGAGCTATAAACCTCTCATATAAACGATATCTAAATTACTCGAAATCTTGTGAATGGTTAAGATAGTGCAGCCAAGGCTTTTCTAATATTATTATTAATTATCAATAAGTATTTGTCGAGATTTAATTTTTAAAAAAACTTTTCAGCCATATTTGCATTAAAATAACAGTACAGGTTATTGCACTTAATAATAGAAATTAATAAAAAAAATCATTTTCATCTAGAAGAAATTTTTGGTACAAAGTTTTAGTTAGTTATCATGAATGAGTTAACATGTATTTTTTTAATTAATTTTCTTCATATAATTTTTAATATATTCCAATATATTCATAAATCTCTCTAAACGTTTTTAATTATTTTTTCATGTTCTTACGAACGTTAATAAATAAAAAAATCTAGACAAAAATATTTTTTTTTCTCTTTACTTTAACAAGACTGGGCGTTTTGTTTGTGTGAATACGCATGGCCAACGATGCATCAGTGTTATTAATAGATTATCTACATTATATTATCTGTTCGCTTCAAGCTTTTTAATTTATAAATTGACATCCAGGTTAAATTAATGAAATTTTATTTTAAATTTTGCCTTTAGATTGGTCGAACAAAAATGTTTATCGTTTTGTTAAAATTCATTTTCAATAAATGAATTATTTTTTTAGATTAACGGACATCAATTCTCTGGAGATTTTACTTAATTTGATAATGCTCTTCAATAAGTTACTAGTACTATATTTAATATTCATTTTATTTTACTTATATTTTATCCTATTAAGTGCATGAAATCTGAAACAAAAAATAATTAAAAATTGACATCTTGTCCAGTTGTAAAACTCAGTTGAACGCTAACAACGAATTATGGCTACATTGTTTATAATATTATTTTGTGGTGGAATGAAGGTTATTATGATCTGTGTAATGGATGCAAGAGGACGTATGTTTTCGGGAACATTTCTTTAATGATCACATTTTACAAAACACAAACACATAACACTAAGACAATAACGCGCGCAGCTTAACAAAACAGCATCTAATTTCATTATAATTACAATCGTAGAACACTATGAGATGCATGCCTAATTAGGCATCGCCATCTATTATCCAAAAGAGAAGATAGAGTAATGCAACTGCTACAATTTATATTTACTTTCTTTTTGGAATTATATCTTTCAACAATGCACATAATAATATTTTAAAAGGATATAACAGAGTAATGGATGCCATGAGTTCAGCGATTACCGCAATAATTAATTAAATTCAATTTGCATTATTATTAAACTTCTCAAGTTGTTGAGCTCTAATATACAAGTAATAAAGAACAATAGATGATCTTCTAAGGTTCTGTTGGAATCATTTCATTCAGATATTAATCAGAGGCATGCGCCAATTTAATGGTGGAATTCAGCGTTTATATTGCTTTGCAATTTATAACCATCACCACACAAGGGTAGGCAGTAAATTATACTGTAGTTAGTGTAAGAATTTAAGAAAAGCAGAACAGACTAAGTGGCCTTGATATCGAATAAATTAATCAATTATTGATTCAGTAATTAATAATCAGTTAAAGGATGGCATGAGTAATTGATAAAAGTTCGATTTAACCGTACATGAAAGTCACGGAACATTGTATTACATACAAACATGTATATTCTATGGCTATAGCAAATGTTCCATTAAATCAAACCATTTTCGTTTTAAATATAAAGATATTTATTTAATGAAATATTGACTAATAATATTTCAAATTAGTTCTTGTTCAAATATATAAATTATTTTTTATATATTCTAAGAACTTATGCAGGACTACGAAATTGGACATAACAATGAACCGAGAAACTTTTCTCCATATTGTCATAATCATTTGTTGAGGACTATAAAAATTTGTTAATAGTTTACGAATGTTAAAATAATTTTTCTGAAATTTTTAGTATAAACAAACATTTATGAATTAAATATCTGATATCTTAAATTGTTATGAATCCAAATATTCTTGAAATCCAAATCCAAATATGCTTTAAAGAAAAATCTTTTTTTATTATAATCCATAATGTATCTTTGTAATATTTTACAATCCACCTGGAAGATACTGCCAAGAAATTTTCTTTTTTTTATTGTTACCCAAATATATCGTGCTGTCCTCTAGCGATTGCAGCAAGAAATATTTTTCTCTGAAATCAATAATGCGTGATTTCCGCTCTGTAAAGAAACGCTTATTGTTTCCTTAGTGTTCGTAGAATGCCATTATTTAATTATTATTTATTTTAATTTATAGATTCAGAAAGAAAAAAAATTAAATACAAAATTGAAAAGATGCGAAAAATAAAAATATATGATATTAATTGAGCTTTAAACTCAAAATCTTATTATTAATACTTTAGTATTTGCTAAGTGATTCTAAGAAATTTAATGTAATTATGAGATATATTATACCAATATCATTTAAATCTTAATACTTATAAAATTCATTGTGGCTATGTATGTACATTTGTTCTACATTTTCTCCCGAACAACTAGGTTAAATTCAACCACAATTTATACACTTATTATTTAAAATAAGAATAAGAAAACTGTCAACTTTGAAAATCCAAAAATAAATTAAGAATTTAAACAAATAATAAGAAATTAACCAAATTTATAAGAAATTTACCAAATTTCAATTAATAAGAAATTAACCAAAGTGTCATCTTTTTCAGTAGAAATTTCAGACAAAATTATTCCGGAAGAAATACTTTAAAATCATTTTAAAATCCAACATTTTACGATTTCAATGATTCAATTTCATTTTTGCGCAATATTTCTTTTAATATTTATTAATTTTTGAAAACGTAAACGTATTAAAATTAATGTTAACTTTGAACTACTCTACATTTTTTTAAAAATTAATCTCGAATAACGCCGAGTATATCAATTAGTATCTTATAAAAATGATTGCAAAATACATCATGACACCAGTTTTAAAGAAAGTTATTTTATTAGAATTCAAAAGCATTCCTCAAACATAATAGAAAAGTGTCAAAATAAATAAATGCAGATCCGATATACGGATTTTCAACTTGAATATGAAACCTGATATTTGTTCATACAATTCCTCTCAATCGCATTTTCAGAACATTCTGAACACCTTTTATAATTCAGAAAGTAACATATAAATTATACTATAACTATTCAACCGTTTTTTATGAGTTAATAAATAAATAAATGATTATCAATTTAAAAAAAAAAGGTAAAGTTATGTGCTATTTTTAACTTACAATTCTTAAAAAATATTAGGAAGCAAGCATAATGTTATTTATAAGATTTTTCAACATTATAAAAATTAATTTTAAAGACAAACAAATAATTTCAATATTAAAAAAATTAATAACATTTAATCATAAATGATCATTTTGACGATTTCGAAAAAATAAATTAGCTTAAACAGAAACAGAGAGAAAGAAAATAATATGAAATACAAAACCTCAAAATGAGATACGATCCAGTAAGTATATAGTATAAATTAGGCAAATTAATATGCTGGAATGATATCAAATAATTTATGAATTATCAGTAGAAGCGTTTTGACGAACAAACTATAAATCGATTGTTTCAAAGCGTGATTCGTTCATATATTAATTTTTTCTTTAAAGACTTATACTGACATGACAAACATACTGACTTAGGAAAATCATAAGTCAATATGTTTTAAGCATGAGAATTCATGGCATCATGATGAACTGAAAGTTACAGCTAACAGTTAATAACGAATGGTAAGTTTAAAATAGCTGTTTATTACAAAATGAATTCAAAATGAGCTGTCAACGGCAGAATCCCTAACACAAAATAAATAATTCATCTCAAAATTAAAAATATCTATTTATTTCCTTTCAAATGGCATGTCTTGAATTTTAGAGAATTTTTTTTCCACACAGTAGATAACTCCATTTTACTAGCTGCATGACATTTAAGACCTATAATACAAAATAATTATAGAAAATATTCAGAATCTTCTCGAACATAAAAATTATTGCAACAATAATGATTGAAAATTAGAATTTATTTAAAAATTACGGTTCAATGATTGTCAGTTTTCTTTCATTTATGTTGGATTAACAAATGGTATTCTTTCTGTGAAAAAATATATATTTCATTAAGAGAATTTAAGAAGTTTTCAAAATATTTATTTGCATTGCATGTCATTGGAAGAAGTGAATGCAAATTAGGGCTTAAAAGTCAAAATGAGGAGAAACAAACGATAAAAGAATGGTAATAAATATATACAGAAGGTTGTTGAAAAATTCAGAATGTACAGCAAGCTATATAGAGAAGTTCGGAAATATCTTAGTTGAAATGATTTTTGATTGGATTATAGAAAATTCATAACAGTAATCGGTATTCTATTCAAGATTGGTGATTTCCATAATTTTATCTATTCTCAGATTAGTTCTAAATTCCTTATAAATTAAAATACCGCAGAATTAATTACACCCAGGTAAAAATTATTTCTCTTAAATTTTCATCGATAATTAAATTGCATATATTTTACTCATCCATAAAAACGTTTCAATGAGTATAGATTCACACTGCTAAAACACTGCTAAATTAAAGAGAAATGACTTCATATTCTTTCGGATTTGATGCTCTTCCTTCGTCGAAAATATTAGTTGTAAACAATTGGGCTTGAATCCATTTTGTAAATAGTTAATTGAATTGCATAAGTGTAGGCGTAACAAAATTTAATATTTAATAAAATTTTATATTATCATTTTTATTGTTGTTTTAAAAATGATTCTTCATTCTTAAAATAACAGAGCTATTTTTCAGCTATTTTGGTGCACGTATTAAACTGAACATCCATATTCCGATTTGAAACGACTATTTGGTAGCATGAAATAAGAAATGCATTTTTTATTTATGAACATAGAGTACTTCTTTCTCATCTGCGCCTATTTGTGAACATAACAGCAAGAACAAATATGTATTACTCCATCGTAAAAACATAGAACATTATATAGTTTCTGGCACATGAGAATACCTTTATAAGGTTTCATATGAATCTTCAAGAAAACTCCGAAGACACCCATAAAAAAATAACGGTACAAAATCTTAAACCATGACATTCTTGAAAAGAATTGAACACATTCGTTATTTCAGAAAGTCTCTAAATAAACATTTATCAAAGTTTCATTTAGACAAGTTTAATACTTGCGAAATGTACTTGTGTGCTAACATTTATTCGTATTTTGAGGTGGTTGATACGTTATATCTTTATCACTCGAGATGGATCATTTAGATTGAATTCAATTGCATGATTGTCCATACATCATTCATTATTTTCTAATCCATACATCACCTGTTGATACGAGAAACCCTTTTTAAACACCCCTTCAGTTCCTGATTGTCATTTTTTCTAAATATTTATGGAAATTTGTATTTCTTTTCCATTTAAAGTTTGAAATGAACATATAGAATCAATAATGTATTGAAACATTTTAAACGCGTCGCTTGCAGACAAGCGGTTTTCTAGTTGTCTCTGTTAAATTCATGGCCTGCAGTTTAAGACGGATGGAATTTATGGTAAGGGTTTTAAGCTATTTTGATTATTGACATATGTATTGTTGTTGAGCACTTTCTTAATAGCTGAAGTTTTCGCCAGTTCTGGAATAGGAGCTGTATAATCTCCCAATATAAGACGCATAAGAGCTTCAACGGGACCATCGAAGAGAAAGAAGCAAGCAGCAGCCAAGGCATATGATGTCATGATATGTCCAAAGAAAAAGTAGGCCTGAAACCAGAATACCATATATTAGAAATATTATTCTTCTATAGCAAAATATGCGAAATCAGAAATATTTTTGAAATATTTAAACATATAAGTTCATATAAACGCATTCTAATATAGAGTAATAATTGAAATTTTATCGATTTTCCTCTAAACTGTTAACAAAGAAATTTACGGGAAATATATAATGCAAAAATAGAAACACACGATAGATTATTAAAGATAAATCAAGATGAATACTTTTAAAAATCGGTTATTAGTTTTAGAAAGCCTTACCTCTTCGGATAATAATCTTACTCCACAAAGTGATACTTAGTGTGATGAACAATATTTTAAAGGAATTTTTTTTAAAGATTTTGTCTATTATGGTGGTATTCAGTACCTTTTTGATCCGTATTGTTTTTTTAAAATTCTTAACTTGTGCAATGTTTCTACATATTGTCTATGTATTGTTTGTCAGTATGCATCAATTATCTCGGTCTTATTTTGTGAAATCAAATTCGACTGGTGAATTCGTAAAGAGTAGAGTATTTCCAAACATGAAAATGGACAGTTGATGTTTGCATAACACAAGTAATTAGTTTTATTATTTTGTTCATTTGTTTATCTTTAACATAACTCTTAATTACGGGATTAATCTGTGTATGTATTTAGCTTCATTCAATTTTGATCTATTTTTTAATTCTGAAATTTGTCTTTTCAACCTAAGCAAGTTGTAGGGTTTTTTTTGTATATATTTTTAAATAGGAATGTGAAATATTTAAATTTCAGTACCTGGTTTTTATGTGAATTCTATTTCAAACTGGTTTCGAAAATTTAATGGCTTACTCTTTTGTTACGAATCCAATATAAGATAATATCTTTTATAAGGATATTGCACCATAGAAAAACTACTGCATAATAATTTACATAATAATATGAAATGAATCTACATAAAAATTGAAAATCTATTCGATATATTTATTTGGTCTTTATAAACGAAAGTCTATAGATTTCTAATTTTAACTCTTTATCTTGTAACGTATGTTTCATCATTATTTTGAAATTGTTTTCCTTATCATTAAATATACTCTCAGCTTTAAATTTTTTTATTTACATTTTTTTCAATCGCTTCTGCCACTATCTAACTTTACTTTACAATTTTATTTCCTTAAACTTACCAATATGATATGATTTGTCTGTAAACGTTCTCGAATGTATCCAGTCAGAATGTATTGAATGAGGGGATGTATCAGGTAAACCATGCAAGTCAGTCGACTCAAAGGAATAAATACTTTCCACGACAATATGCTGTTGATTAAACCTAAAAATTATGAGAAACAGAACTATTGAATCCTTGTAAACAATTATAGCTGAATCTATCAGGTTTTATTGAAGATAATGCATTGTTTTATGCAACATATCAACTATGTTATAAAATACAAGATTATATTTATTTTAGTAAAGAAAATAAAGCAATTATCCTTATTTTAACACTTTCCTCTCAATTTAAAACATTTTATAGAATATATAAGTAATTTTTATAATTATATGATAACAGAGTGATGTGAAAAATTCAGAGATAATATAGAAAAGCTAAAGAAAAATACTTTTTTAAGTTTTAAAATCTCAAATGATAAATACAAAATATTACGATCCTAATATTTCCTGCAAAACGTTTAACTTAGAATTCAAATTAGTTCTGTATTTTACCAATAAAATATACTAATTAAAAAGATTAACTTGAAAAATATTTTATAATATAATGTGTTCACTGAAAAATTTAAATTAAAAAGTGTGTTGAAAGAAAAACTTTCAGATTCTACAAATATTTAACTCAAATTTAAAATAATGAAGAAAATGTCACACATTTATATCAAATTATGCTCAAAAAGTAAAGAAATTATTAGTAAATTACAAAATTTTTTTTATTAACTAATGATACTTCTAACATGGTAATAATTACAGATTGGGACACTGTCTCTAATTTTTGTGACATGAATAATGATACATGTCATTTAAAACACTTTACAGGGAAGCAGTTAAGCCTATATCTATCATTTTAGTTATATGTTGTTACATTTTAGTAATAAGTGATCATTTTGGAAACGCTTTGCAAAATCTAATTAGATTATAAATTAAAAATTAATTAAACTTTTGAAGTTTTTATCTTAAAACTTTGAAGCTTAGAAATCATTTTTACACCACTTTACAATTCAAAAAGTGAACTTTTTTGTGACATACATTTTCGGACAATTTTTTCTTTAACTTTAATGAAATTTTAAAAATATGTTCAAGTATATTTTACAGTAATAGAATCTTTAAGTTACTGGATGTGTACACCATCTCACTGCTATGATTTTGAATGCATTTTTAATGCACTTTATTGATGCTTGCGTCTTACTTACTTAAAGTAAATTTCAAAAATAAAATGAAGATAAATAAATCAGGCTGAAAGTATTATCATGTTATCACATTTTCAATTAGAGAATGTTAAAGTTTATAGAGATTAAATATTTTTAATTGTTAGAATTTTATGTTTTTTAAAAATAATTCTAAAAAATTACACATGTAATAACTTTTGCCTTCCGAACACATAATTTAAACATTCCAAAAATAAAAATATAAAATTTTTACTTTATATATGTTGCAAATCAAAATAAAAGGATTTCTTCTCAATACATTTATAATATACCAATAATAATAAAAATTATATAGTTTTACTTTTTAACAGATGATATTTTATTTTTAAAGATTAACTGCAATTTTCCTGAGAAATTTTCGTAAATTCAAATAAAAGTATGACAAACTGCAAAATCAGAATACTCAAATAGATCAACCTCCATAACCGGCAACACATATGATTGTAATCCAGGACAATCCAAGGGCCCAAGCTGTCCGATGCGTTGCAGCATATGCTAAAGCAGCTGGAGTGCTAGGCAAATTACCCTTGTTCCATTCCAATACTCCATATACCACAGCTGCTGTCACTGATATTGCACTGCCCCAACCGATAATATGATGGTACTGTAAATTAATAAAAAGTTCATTTTAAGTACTTGGTATGCAGAAATATTTATTCTCATTCTTAAAATTTTGTTATTTAAAGTATATTATGAACTAAAAGTGTTGAATTCAAATATTTATAACATCGGAGCAAAATTAACAAGGTTTAAGTTCGTTCGAACTGAAAAAAATTATGGAAATCCAGATAGAGAACAGATATAAAACAATTTGAGAAAGCAATATTAAAAAAGAACTAAGGCAACGATAAACATGTTTTCACTATAACATTTGGCATCTCCTTTAAGTTATCTTCATTCCTATTTCGAGTAACAGCTAGATAGTAATGATTATTTTAAAATTTGATCTAAGTGACAGTAATTCTGGATCTGAATGAAAATTTCTACTTACATACATTTCTACTTTACTACTTAAGAAAGGAAATAATGTAATATGCGATTTGCGAGTCGTTTGAAACCTAATACATAAATATTTGAAAAACTGATAATCTGAACAGTATTCAATCGATTACTTCCATTCACATATGATTAAGTTCCAATTCCATATTTATTTCTGCAAAAATTCGTTACATTTAGAAACATTAGTAGAATATTTATGAAATGGTAAACATATATATTTTTTTATTTTCGGCTCTTAAAACATTTGCTGTTATTCATGGAGGAGATAATACGTCGGCGTAATTTCCCTAGTAAGTGGTCAGTGGTGTATATTTTGGACGAAGTGGTTAGTAACGGAGAAGTCAGTGGGGAAGGGGTTAATTTTTTATTAACCTCTTCGCTTACAGTGATAAGACTGATTCGCGAGTGAAATTACTGAATTTTAAATTCTTAATCCGCAATTAAGTTAAAATATTAAGTAATTTGAAATGAAAAAATCACTTAAAAACGATATAATGTATCAAATACCCTTATGTTATTATAAAAATTAAAAAATAATAAATGTCACAAATAGAATGGGCCATCTAATTAGAATGTAAGTAGGATGTTAAGTAAATTCTTAGGTCAAGGAATTAATAAAAGATATTTAGTTAGGAATTTTGAAATTTAGGAATCATATTTAGTTAGGAATTTTGAAAATAAAGCAACGGCAATTTTTAACAAAATTTTTATTGTTAGCCAAGGATTTGAAATTTTTGTTGTATGTTTAAGAATTATTATATTTAAGTTCAAGTATTAAATCCAGGAACTTGTTTCTTTTTCATGTTAAAAAATGACATGAATGTGTATACGTTTATAAAGCTGTGTGCGGTGAAATTTTCAGATAATGTTCTGATTATTTAACAAAACTACCTGATTTTCGGATCACAGTAATTTGTTTAGTTTTAGGTTAAACTAATTTGATGTAAAAGAGAAAGAATTCATTTTCCTTTAATTCGCAGCTCGATGTAGTAACTTATTAATTATACATTTTTAATAAATATTTGCTGTTGAAATATTGGTGTGCGTTTATATTTCAAGATTTTTATTTATCACTAATAGCGCAAGATATTCTACAATATTGTTACAGTATCTTCAGAGTGCCAAACAGAATCTTGAAGATATTATACAATATAATGTACAAATAGGGTTGAAAACAATTGTTTATGTGTAAGCATAATGATATTGTGCTAATTCATGATAATAAATTTATAGTTGTAAAAGCTTAATGATTTAATTGAGAATAAGTAATTGAATAATAACATACATTTTTACCTCAAAACTTTTGAAATTTAAAAATTATTCTTATTATTAATAGGAAGAAGGAAATTTATCTCAGCGAAAAGAGAAAACTTTCGCTGTATATAATTTAAAAGTCTTAAAATATTCAGAGTATTTGTTTAATGTAACTGTAAACAGTTTTCGATGCATTTCGGAAACTGTTTATCACTTTCAAAATCCATACTTACTGGCTTCAATTTGATTTCCTTGCATTTGTAAAAAAAGTATCCTGTAGCCAAGCCAACGCAATATGGACCAAGATGGCAGAATGGTTTGCTGATGATCACATGATTCAAGAATTTGCGTTCTCTATAGAAAAGATGTAATTATAAGCCTTAAATCTGAATTCCATATCAATTCATTACTTTTCAAATTTTTCAATAATTGATAACTTGGATAAGAACTCCAAGCAATTTTTAGTATATTCTCTTTTCTTATTTATATGCATAAAAACTGTCATGAAGAATTCATTTTAAATAATTGGATAATCTACCTGCTGTTTCATTACTTTATTTAAAAAATATTTAAAAGACGTAAATTTTTAAAAAATTAAATATTTTTGAAGAATATAATTAGAGGAGGATTCATGTGTTGCCCTTGTTACTGAAGTATGGTGTAAAATTTAAAATTCTACTTACTAAAACGCGTATATGTGTAGCATTTGAGAGAGACAGTGAAAAAAGTATACAAGTACCGTCACGATATTGCTAAACAAAATATTAAGTGGATAAAATGCTTATAACTGGCATCAATCATTCTGCCTCAATATATTTATTAAACTTACTTATAAAACTTACTGATAAAATCAAAATAACATTTAAAAGGTATCTTTATTGTGACTATTCCAATATGTTTTTCCATTGAAAAATAGTTTCGTTTTTCATTTCTTTTTCCATTACAGGTATTTGGGAATATTTTATACGCTATGATGAAAATATATAAAAATTCATGTATCTTGTTTCCAATCTTTTAATTGATATATAAAACACAATTTATGTGAAAAAATATTCTTTGAGAAAAGGTGAAGATTTACAAAAATTGACAGAATTAAATTTATTGAATTGATAGTATTTAAAAAAAAAGGTGAGAATTTCAGGACGAAAGCACAATTTATATGAAAAAAAATATGAGTTGAAGAAAAGCGAAGATTTTCTTTAAAAATTATAATAAAATTTATGCATTTTATTATATTTAGAAAGAAATTGAAGACTGAATTCAGGACAAACTGAAACTAAACTTGTCGCTGACAAAAAGTGCAATATCTGTATGAAAAAGTTCTGTTCATAAGGACGCAGAAACGCAATATAACTTCCAGAACTAATTTTGAGTCATAACAGTTTTTTTTCAATAATTTTTTAAACGCACTTCTAAAACTCTGGACAAGTAAAAGAAAGGAAAGTATGATGCCTTTATTTATTTCATTCATAATTCAAAAAGAGAAAATTTCTTGCGGTAAGCAGATGGATGCCAAAAGCTCTACATGTCGTGCAATTATACCACATTTTGCACGATCGATACCACATTTTGTTTAATCTTAATTGAAGATATCGTGAGAGACATTCCTTAGTCCCTCAAGATAAATGTTATGAACTTACTCTGGGTCCGGAAAACTGGCTAGCAACGTTGGTGGTACCTTGTAGTAATACGTGAGGAGTCCGGTCATCACCATGGATACCATAATCATAATAATGTTGAGGGCCATTCCAAACATCGGCCGCCTAGAAATAGGAATTGACTTATCAATATAAGTACAAGCAAAAATAAATTGAGTTCCTTGAATACCATCGAAATTCACGTAATGACTCAATCTGTTACTTGCTGTTATTACATTCGAAGAAGGTTCTGCTGACATCTGCAGAAAGTTCACACGTCATTGTCTTCAATAAACCGCAAACATGAGAGTGTATTCATTATTTTGTAGCAACGGCATTCTATATATGGTATTGACTATAATCCTATCATGGAAAGATACGAGTGATCGATTTTTTCCTTAATAATAAAAGGATTTTCAATCACAAATGTAGATGTATCTGGGGAAGAGTGCGTGGCAACAAAAACTGAGTAAGAAAAACCTAATCATCAACATTATAATAACGAAATGGGAGCTAAACATGAGGAAATTCCTGTAAAATATCTTTCTTTAAACCTTAAAGCATGTGGAACTAAAACAATTTACTTTTCTTATTTTGGTTCATCATAAAATTACTACGATAACACTTTTTTAACTGTGCAATTAATGTATTGAATCCACCTGAAAAGTTATTCATTAAATGATTTATATAAATAATATTTTTTGAAGCATTACAAAAGCGTCTAAAAAACAAATACTTCATTTGTAACATAATAAAAAAACTTTTAAAATAAGTACACTTTAATTATCTGAGAACATGTGTATTGCAGAAACTGTGGAAAGAGTGAAATAAGTAAACCGAAATCTACATAATCCAATTCAAAAATGATTTTGAATAATTTTTTAAGTAGATATAAAGACATAAAATCATAATCTAATAAACAGTAGATTTCTGTATTTAAATTTTTTTATTATTTTTTGCAAGAAAAATTAATTATTTATCCTCGATTTTTAGTCAATATTTATTTTTAATTAAGCTTTGGTAACAATACTTTGATTACGGATAAACATGTATAATTATAAATTCAGAGGAAAATGTAGAGTATTTCGGGACGAGTTGAAAGAGTTCTGATGAAAAGAATGATTTGTAGCTCTCCTCTCACATCCAAATTTCCACATCTGATCAGTAGATGTTAATCTTGATGAATTAACGAGCATCAGACTTAACAGGAGTTCTTTTGCGGAATTCGAACTCAAACTCTAAAAGCCTGATATAAATAATTTTATATCAATTTAAGATTTTGTTTAAGTCAATAGTATTTGAATGGACTATGTAATGCATTTAGTTTTATTTATTATATTTCATATACAATATAACTTTATTAGAAGAATTGTAAATTCTTACTTGATTAGAGCCAATAAAATGAATAGAGCTATTATAAAAAGTTGGAAATCACATGAAATGTACCAAGAATGTTCCAGACACTATAACAAAACGAAAAAAATTAAATTAAGTTCATTAATTGCATTTAAAAAGTTTATTCAGCATATAGATATCCCTAAGCAATCTGTTTAGTTCATATATTATTCAGAAAAAGAAATATTTTTATCTAAGCTAAATGATACATTTGTGATTAAAATTCATTAAATCAAAGATTTATAAAGAAACTTCAAAAATTAAGCAAGAAAAGAAGAAAATGATATTAACTATTATTACTTTTTAAAAAATCACTTGCTTATTTTATAGCTATACAATAATACAAATAGATTTAAAATATTATTTAACTATTAAAAAGATGTAATCATTTAGATGCAGAGCGTTCTTGCCATCTGTCCAGTATGAGTTTCCATACAGGCTGGTTCTTCAAAAAAAAAAAAAAAAAAAAAAAAAAAAAAATGATATTAAAAACTAAGGCAGCTAATTTTTTAAAACTTAACCTTAAGTTAACTTCAGATGGCCAATGTTTGTTATTTTTTTGAACTTTTCCTTTTTAATGAATTATTTCATTTTTTATAAATCATCTTTAACGAAGTTATCTCGCAACCGGCTCTGTCATCCACTACGTTGAATGGTGGTTCTGCATCTTTGTCGGATTACACGTTGCGGGAATACACAATTCTAGAGTTAACTGAGAGTTTTATCATATTAATCTATGCATTATTCAATATGATTTCGTATATTAAATATAAAAAACACGTTGGGAAAACATATTTCAATAAATGTGTTTATCCAAATGCACACAATCTATAATAGAAAATCAGTAATAAAAGTTGACACTCATCTTTAAACTAAAATCTTCTATTATCTTTATAACTGAAATTTTCAAAAAGGTTATTTAATTATTAATAAGAGATATTATTATTAATGCTATTTCTAAATATTTGTTATAAAAGTATGCACAATGGTATGCTATATTTCAGAGAAAGTTCGTTTTAAAGAAAAAATATTATAAATTATAAAATATTCCTAACTCTTTGTCCTGGTGTTGTGGCGAAGTTGTTGATGAAGAGAAGATTTGTCCACCAATTTTGCTTGCACGAATCTACCACTGGATCCACAGTCTCGTTCCAGAAAGGTCCAGAGCCCAAATGGGGAAGAATAAAAGTGGCACTAATGACCATCATGTATGTAGGAAGGATCCTAGAAGAGAAACAATTTTAATAGGCTAATATTTTCCAAAAAAATTGTTTAAGAAGAAGTTTCCTTTTTTTGCTATTGTTGTATTAATCAGCAAGCACTTATATTGAATGGAAGTTATGCGTATGTAGTGTTGTGATAAGGTAATTGAAAAATTTAAGCCCGATCTAAAATCTGGATGAGATAAACTAATTTTCTTAAAATTTTTTATAATAAAATATAAAATCTGAATATATTAATAAAAATAAAAGTATAGAAAGCTAGTAGCTAGAAAGTAGTCTTTACAATCATTTTAAATGAAATAACTGTCGCTTAAGTAATTGTTAAATTTTCCAACCTTTTCTCAAAATATATCTCTTATTATATATAGCCTTACATATATCTTTTATATTTTGAGAACAAAGAAAAGAATCTTCAGATAAATAGTTTCGTAAGTATATTTATTAAACTATTTTACCGCCGAGACAGACACACATTTCCATAGTTTCCTTAATTAACAAGAAAGAGAGCTAAGACATTCATTAGACTAAAGCTCCTTCAGGAGAGCATAAATCTTATTCAATTTAAGGAATATATGATGTTGGGGGGAATAATGCTCTCACATATCCTACCTTTTAATATCTATAATTCTGATTATTTTGTAACTATAGCCTTCCAGTTCTGAAATTTAGAGAATTCTAATCGACTAAGCTCCAAAATATGTGTACTATTAGTAATTAGAAACTAACCCCAATTAGAATATACGTGGAAGTATTTCGTAAGTAGTGTTTCACAAAGTCAGTTTTTTTTTTGTTTTTGTTTTGGTGCATTTTCTTGGCTAAATTCTGCTAGCATATAATAAAAAGCAAATTCATTGGTTTTATATAATATTTTTAGATTCAATCGAAATTTAAAACGTTATAAAAGAGGCGAAAGAATGTATAGAATAGCTTAAAGTAAATTAACAGTAAGTACAACTGGAAAAAAAAATTGAAAATATTTAATAATTGTCAAAAGGCGAATAGCTTTTTAAAAATATTTAAATATTTTGTTGATATTACTCCCTCAATAAGTCCGACAATTTAAAGATAATAAATGAAAGAAATAAACTCTTCGAGAATAAATGAGCCATAAAAAAATTCAAATTGTATTGTTTTTGTGTACATGGAATTCATAAATTTGTATAACTCAAAACTTAGTTTTCTCAATGATAAATTATTTATAAAATAATGAAGAAAAAAAAATGAATTTAGTACTGATGTGATTTTTTGTACTTTATTGAAACTTAGAGATATAAAACAGACACAGTTTCAAAACGAACTTTTCAGGATTTTTACAATTATAATAAAATTTATATAAAACGAAATATTAAATATTAAAAATGTTACCTCCAGTTTTTTTCTGTACTTTTAACTTTTATATTATATAAGCAGGATTATAAATAAACTGTGAATAAACAATCACTATTTTTATTATAGAAGAGACGAGCAATAGAATATCAATACATTGCATATATTGAAGCGAAATCTACCAGTATGGCTTTTATTATTACTTACTGGCAATTAATACAATCGCTGAACAATAAACAGCTTTAAACACAAAACGCCTTTTTAGTTACAACTATTTCTTTCAGGAATATGTGACTCAAAGGATACTCCTTTCGGAGGTGGTTGTATGCACTGCATTGTCACCTTGCGATCACATTGCTTTCACTTTAATGCCTAATTATGCTGTCGCGATGGCTCGAACTTCGGATTAACCCGGAGGCTTTATCAGGGCTGCGAGGGGGGATGGGTAGTTTATAAAATACCCTTAATAGTAAAGATGTTAAAATCATACCTTATGAGTCTTCTGAAGAAAAGACGTGGTATACTGTAATAACCGTGCTTGCTGGCGCCCTGAAGCGTGAGATAAGACAACAGAACAGCACTAGAATGATATTTAAATTATCATAAATTAATAATGAAATATTTCAGTTTAAATTCTGGAGAGATATTAGTCAAAACCTAAGTACTACCTTATGAAGAAGAATGTATCAATAGATACGGTTGAATTGACGATGATCTGGAACAAGAATCCTTCAGCAAAAGCACTGGCTTCCGACAGGTTTCCTGCGATGAGACAAAATTTAATATATTTTCATTTAGGTCTGTATGAACTGTGATTTTAAAATAATGATCGTGTTATATTCAAGAATAATATCTAATAATATCGAAGTTTCACCAAAAATGAGTTTAAAAAGCAGGTTTTTTAATTGCATCTAAGCATTTCTGTTTTTCACTTTAGTTCTACTATAAAAGTAACAAAATAAAGATAATAATTTTTAATAACATTTTTGGAATTATTCCTTATTAAAGAGCTGTTACTATCCATTTTTTACCCTAGAACTTGAGAAAAAACATATTTAACCCAACCTTATGCGAAATTCAAGCCTCAACAGAATTTTATCAAATTAACTAATATAAATTATAGATGTTCAACATTTGTTTTATTTCGCTTAAATTTTTACTCGTTTAAATTTTCCATTATATTATTTATTAAAGTACAGAGTGGTTATAATTAAAGTGCCATTTGTGAAGGACTGTAAAAAACACTGCTTGGAGTATGTTGTAGAAATTTGGTATATGTTATATTTACAACATGAGTAAATGAATTACACAATATAAAAAAGTTTAGTTATAGGTGACTTTTTGTTATAGGTGACTTTTTTAATGACAATATTTTATACAATGTAATTATAAATTTTTTTTGTTAAAATATGAAATGCGTAATAATGAAGTGGTATTCATTTTGACATAGTACAGAGCAAAAACAATGCTTTAATAATCTACAGCGCCATCTTTTACAAAAAAATAAACTAAATTTTGATATTGTGCAATTCATTTCCCCATGTTGTAAATATAACATATACCAAATTTCTTCAACATACTCTAAGTAGTTTTTCTTTTACAGTCCTTCAAACAATTATAACCACACTGTACATTATTAAATTGTATTTATTAAATGTATTCTTCTTAATATTGAATATTATTTTAAAAATTATGATCTATGCAAATTGCTATTGCAGTGTATATTATGAATTTGCTTAATTATTGACTTATGTTTATCTAATTAGTAAGAAACATTTGAAATACTAAGAACTAAAAGAAATTCGTTCTTGTTTATAAATTTCCTCATACATTTTGTAATATTTTGAAGATGATTAATTTTACATCTTTATTGTCCATTTAGATGTATAATTTTCAATGAATAATGTGATTTCTATTTTTGTTCTTTTA
Source organism: Argiope aurantia (assembly GCA_026543865.1). Classification (NCBI taxonomy): domain Eukaryota; kingdom Metazoa; phylum Arthropoda; class Arachnida; order Araneae; family Araneidae; genus Argiope; species Argiope aurantia. The sequence continues at coordinate 1,418,125 of JAPMOR010037329.1, read as the reverse complement.
ATTTGATTATCGTTTTCAGTGGAGTAACACCAATCGGTCATATATAGATTAAGATATTTCTTCGGATAAATATTGTTTAATTTAAAAAGATAATCAAGCCGATAGAACTTCCCTTCGTTTTATTCAGATTAAAAACTATGGTGGGAAATATTTAGATACATATAATCTTTTTTTAATAATTAATTCTAGAAAAACGATTGAAAGCACACAACCACTGAATAATCTACCCTTTGCTGCATTTTGTTTGAGTGCTGGTGAGACAATCCACACAAAATGGCGCTCATTGCAAATAACAAAATAATGCCCCTTTCCCCCTTTTTTTAAACAGCAATCCTCATATTCTGCCCTCTCCTGCACTCTCTCAAAAAACGTTATGATGGGCTAAGGGTGAGCAGTGGAAATTAAATCTAAATAACGATGTATAAAATATTTTTGAATAATGTATCCTAACATTTGGTAAATATATCCAATTTATTTAATTAAACTATTTTTAAGAGTAATATAATATAGTTATTATAAGCGACATTATTAACAAATATAAATGCTCAAAATTATTGAAAAATGACTGATAAAATTGCTGAAAACTATTTGAAGTGATGTGTTAAAATATAATGACTGATAAATTGATATGTATATCATTCGTGATTCTTTAAGTCTTTCAAGAATCAGCATAATTCAAAATTTTAACAGAAATGAATCTTTGAATTTCAGTCAAGCCTTTTTTAAGTGGTTTAAAGAATTAATATATTAAATATTTCTTGAGAAAATTTAACAAAATTTCAATAAACTTTTTGGAACAATTTTAAAATTTTCAAAAACTTTTTAATGATTATATCTTTTAGATGAAAAATCCATCCATTTAATATAACTATTCTATTATCTTTACTAATACTAAGAGCAGAAATTTATACATCTGTGATCGGTCTATCCGGTGGCGCATTACATGATCCCAAACATTTTGTTTTAATTCTATCAAAATTTTACTCAAATATGGTTTAGATGGTGGTCATTTACATCTCAAAGCTAGTTTTCGAAATTTTAATTAGTTTTAAGTAATCAAGAATTGAGCGAAATTCGTCTTAGTGATAATTTTTGAAAATATTATTTTTCAGAAATACTGGTTTTTCACCATCCTATAATTTAAAAAACCTCGTCTTTTCAATGATTTGTATATATCCATTTTATCCAATTTTATTATCCAATTATTGCAATTATTATCTTTTGTTGTGCAATTATTATCCAATTTTAATAATTTTTAAAAATATTTTTAGAGGTAAATTCTAATTGCTGCCTTTATTGTTCAAATTTAAATCAAACTATTTCATTGCTTCATTAAGAAATCAATGACTTTTAACTTGATGGGTGAACTAGTTGTGATTTTAAATTTATATATACACAATTGCTTATAAATATTTAGGCAAATACTATAATTTATATTATTTGTAATATCAACGATTTATTTCATTTGAATAATAAAAAATGTATCATGTTTTTTTTTTTTTTTTTTTTTTTTTTTTGCAATTTGCCAATGTTTGTTTTGCTTGAATTTTTTTAAAGACCAGCATCAAATATTGGAAAAGATTATTACTAAAGAGTATTTCATGAAAGATTTACTGACAGAAAGATTTACTGACAACTCTTAAAAGAATTCTAATATCACGTAGCATTTTCTAATGAATTTTAAAAGTAGGTGTACATTAATTTTATCCCAAAAATTTAAATTTAATTAAAATATATTGGTTGTAAACCAAAAGTGAGAAAATCTTTTTAATAGAACACAAAAGATAAATCTGATTCAAATTTTTTAAATAGTTAAAAGTCGAAATGTTAAAAGTTGAAGAATGAAAAAATCCAACTCCAGAGCATGTTTTAAAAAATAAGTAAATATTATTTTTTTAAATAAAATTAGAGTCGGTAGTTTATAAGAAAAAATTCAACTGATTATTTTGAATTATTTTTGTTTCAGTTTTGAATTGAAGATTTAACTAAGGTAAATTTGCACAGAAACCCTTGAAATGGTTTATATTACAGAAATATGCCTCAAGAATTTAACGATATTTTTTTCGTTGAATTAAATTTTAATAACTCAGTTGAATTAATTTAAATAACTCAGAAATCGATGTATATATTACTGAAAACATAAAAAGGAAAAGAATACCGGCTAAAATCTTAATATTTTTATGCTGAATAATAAATAAATTAACTGAACATAAATTACTTTTTTAAATAATTAGGAATATAACCTTGAGATTAAATAAAGACTAGCAGTTTAAGATAATACATTTTTTTTGAAAAATAACACTAAGAATTCGTTACTAAGCTTTACAAGAAAATTCCTTTTGAGATTTTATAAAGCATAATTCTACACTGAGATTAAATTAGATTATGAGGAGAAGTTACTTGATTAACTATTCAATGCTAAATTATATGCAACATTAAACGATTATCGTCTATATTAACGATATATTTAACGATTATCGTCTATATTTCTCAAACTGACTACTGATTCCATTTGTAAAACAAAACTTAACTCCAGCGATTAATTCATTTTCAAGTGCAGCGCTTTGTTAGGCCTGAAAAATTATAAAAGTTTCTCCTGCTGTTTTTTTTTTTTTTGTGTGTGTTTGTGTGTGTGAGGCAAATTTACAGAAAAGCGTATTTATTCCAGTTCCAAAAATATCAGATTAATAATTCATCATTCCATCCATAAAATCTACTATCATAGCAAAGTTTTTACTGCTTATATTTTTTGCAATGAAATATATTTTCGTTCTTCTGATTTATAGCAATTCTAAACAACTTAATAGCTATTTCAAAATACGAACTGCTAATTTGTTGATTGTTGGAATGTCTTTAGTGAATAGAAATATGATCCTTCTAAGCTTATTTATAGTTAAGTCTAACTTCATATTAATCTTGTTTTATCAAATATTATTTCCGTGATTGATTTAAAATATGGCGATATACATACATATGCCTTTATTTAATAAACAAAAAATATTTTCGAATGTTATTTATTTATTGTGAATTTCAGAAGCGAATATATTACTCGGAATTTTTGAGAGAACTGAATGTATCACAATATTAAAAAGAAATTTTGTTTTTAATAAGGTTTATTTTAGCTTTGGAAAATAAGAAAAGGGTACTTTTTTTTTACATTCAATTACTTTATTCCACAGTTTTGTGTCCTCTGCTGAGGACGACCAGAGCACTTGCCCTGCCTGCCACACCTTATTTAGGTGCTTGCTGCTTATGATAGATTCTTCTTCTTATGCTATGAATTCGTTATCATCTGCTCTTTTTCAGTAGTCATTAATATTTATCTTCTTGACCTTAAATTTTTTATGCTTCCTGAACTTAATAAAACCTCATAGTGTTGTAATATTTTCAATCATCATAATCTAGCGACTCTACTACTATACAGGTGTGTATAATAGTTTATTTTGGAAAATAACCGAAAGGAATTCATGCAATGTGGTAAAAAATAAAAATTGGAAAAACTTCGGAAATTCAATTTTCAGGTATAATTTAAGAGAAAATATACTATAATTATTCAATATCATTACATTTTTGCGTCTTCTAGAACTAATAGCCTGTTAACGCTTTAAATGTTCATCCTATGTTAAGCTTTAAAAAATGCTACAATTCACTCCAGATGTCAGAATTTCTGTCTTACTGTCGACATTTTTTTTCAGAAACGGGGAGAGTCAGAAATGTCACGGGTTAGCTGTGAGATCGACTTAAACACATTTTTCATTCTATGAAAATTACGAAATGACCTATACCAGAAACTTTTATAGATGTCAGCTTTAATTGCAATAGATATATTTTTTTCTTTTTATGGTTGCCTTTTTTATGTTGTATAGTAGCATATATAATATACTTTTAGAAAAAATAGAAAATAAACATCCAAGAAAGACGAATTACCATGTAAAATCAAAACTCTTTATCAAAAAATATATTTTATAAAAGGACATACCGTACATCTGAACGTTACTGTTGAAGTATGTGTGTCCAAGAATTAACCATCCCATACCAAAAAATCGCATTCCGTGCACTGAGTCGAGTCCATTTTGAGCTGAATCAGTGTTCAAAAGTTGATCAGCATTTGTGTTCAATGAAAATGAGAGCAACAATTTTACTAAAGCACCTGGAAGAGAATAATTTATATAAGTTTAATATATATTAAATTTTATAAAAAAAGCATTCAAGTAATTTATCAGTCTTAGCTTAGAATGATTCTTCATAACAAATCATGCTAGTTCATACTCTGAAACTGTGATTTGTCTCAATTGAAGATTCGCTTACAATGAAACAAATGGTTTGAGTATTTTTAAGAAACTGAAACTGAATAAATAAATGAGTTCCTTCCATCTTGAAAGTGCGTGATGCATTCCAAAAACTCAAATGAGTCAGTTGATAAATATTTCACATAAATCAGGTACTTCTAAAATACAAATAAAAATATTAGACCATTATTTTAAAATTTTGTTTGGGGGCAATTATTGAAACTCATGAATGCATTTTTTATATAAATCAAGCAAATATTAAAGAAAAAAGAATAGACTAAAATTTTTTATACATACTGGTAAAACATTTGGTTATTAGTTTCGTTTTGTAAAATATTTCCCGTATTATGTCTAAGATGGTACCAAAGAGAACAAAGGATAAAAGTACTCCTACAATGCATCTGGAAAGTGTAAAATAATTAATTGGTCAGTAATTCTTTAGAAACACTTAATACTGTATGAATGATAATAAGCAATAATAAAATGATAAAATATCAAAAGAAAATGTTCTTTGTCAAGAATCATTTAGAAGTAATAAGTAATAAAATCTCATTATAATATTCAATATGAATTTGACACTATTCAGTATAGAAATGGATATATTTAAAATAAATTTCCATATCATGTTGATCCATTAATTCTACATTTTAGAAAATGTTTTATTGATCTATGAAATAACGATTATTTTTTCATCGATCTCGAATTTTAAAATTAATATTTTAAATAAATATGAATTTTAAAATATATTAATATTTATTTAAATATTAATTTTTAATATTTTTCAAACAAAACTGAGGTTTTCATTCCAAATTTTATTTTCTAACTTCAAAATTCAGTTTAGTAACTTATTAAATGTAACAATTAAATCTTTATAGAAAATTGAATATTTAAATACTGCAAGTTCTATTAAATCTAGAAAATTTAATAAAAATTTTCGATTGGAATATTGAAATAAGATTAGTACGAAACTTCTTAGGCCACAGTTTTAAGAATCCAGTTAAATTAAACAACTGGTAAAACTGAATAAATTTAAGATTCTATTAAAAAGCAATTTCTCTTGTAAATAATAATTGATTGAATTAAAATTTTTTTGAGGTAAATAAATTTATATCAAAAGGCAAAATCGTTTTTTATTTCGTAAGATAACGTTTCAAGTAATTTTGATATTAGACAATTTTTTTGTTGTAAACTTTACTCTTTTTTTATTTTTCGAAATTTCCGAGAACAAATAGTAAATTATAATTGAAAAATTACTTTAACATTAACTTAATAAATTATTTTCTTTTCTGGGAACAAAAATTGGACACTGATTTTAATATTTGAACTGGCAAAATAGCTAAGTTGGGAATAATAATAATAATAAAAAATCTTCAATTCCGGACATGCAAATCTCTTATAGCGAAAATTCGATTGAAGTAATTCATATTTTCTTAAAAGGGACTTTTCCATATTATCATTTGAAAATAGATAGAAAATATATCCATTTATATATATATATATATATATATATATATATATATATATATATATTTAGTTGTGTATATATATATATACACATACAGCGAGAGAGTGAGATTAAACTTAATATGGAATTATTAAGCCTATTTATGACCCTTTTGATGCATCAAGTAAATTTATAAAGAATACAATAGACGATGCAGAGGGAAAAAAAGTAAAAAATTAGCAACAATAAGCTATGAAAAAAAAGTGAAAAAGGTTTAAATTATAGATAAAATCAGAGAAAAACTGGCATTTTCTTTATAAATCACATTTTAATCTATCTTTTTATAAAGTCAGTTCGTCAGAGTGACCTCACAGTCGTATATATATTTAAATGGCAAACAAATATATATAATACAGACAATTTCTAAAAACGAAATATTTTGATTGTGTAATTGAATTCTATAAAACGCAATTATTGTATTTCTTTAAAATTTATATATTTATGTACAAGCGATCACTCAAGATCATCTCTGCTAAAAAAATGGAATCAAAATTGCATATTTTTGATTCTGGAAATTGATGACGTAGAAAGAGTTTTCAAAAGAGCTTAAAACTATTACCAATGAAATATTAAGGCTTTTTCTACTTTACTCATAATAGTCACTTGCAAACAGCATACGGTCCTTATATTCTCTAAACAGCGATCATTCTTCATATACTTTTCAAACTTTATTACCAGGAATGTTTATGTATTATCCAAATTTTTCAAATAACAAGTTAATTCAATTTACAAAATGTAGTATGAGAATAATTTCACTGATAAATAAATTTTATATTCCAAATAGCATTTATATAGAAAATTTTAGATTACTTGAATTATCTGTGCATTTCTTTAAGAATTTTAATATATGAATAATCTTATGGTATCAGATTATCAAAATATTCTCTGGAAGCAGGTTTAAAAAGGAATTCGTGGCAAACATAATTTGAACAAACTACGTGTACGGTCAAAGTATGTCAATGAGATGCTCGTATGTTTATGGCACATCATTGAGAAGAAAATACATCTTTTAAATTTCATAATAAAAGAAAAGTAAAATAGCCAGACTATACTTCTATCAACATTCCAGTAACACTTTAAAGATATGGACATAGTCATTAGCACAAATGCTGAAAAAAAAACAATTTCAAAAATCGTTTTTTTTCATTAATTATTTATCCCTTCATTTGCAGTGGTATCATCATTATTCTTAACACATATCCAGAAACCTTTTCCTAATGGTTTAACCTGTGACTCCTGACCTATTTGCCATTCGCATACTTCCCATTCTTCCTCCCTGATGAACTAATTTGAACCCCGCAAGACTTTATATAATGAATCTGAAAATTTTCTTTTCTAAATTTCCCATGCATGTTTCATAGTCTTATCATATTTGCGATATAATGAACACTTCCGGTATATGACCGCTCCCACAAACTCCGCCTCATTAATTTTTCGATTGTATACTAATTTTTTTTTTTACAAAAATTATATAAGAATACATTTTTATAATTATTCAAATGTTTTCGGATGCTCTAACCACCGTAATTTACTTTTGTATATGTGAAAACATCTCCCTCAAAGTTAAATAATTTGATGGTTTTTTTTTCCTCGATCCTGTTGATGAATTGTATAATTCTGATATTCATCTCCTTGGTATGGTCATTTAATGAGAATAAAATAAAACTGTGTAAAAAAAAATCCGTTATGGAAAACCGTGTGAAATAAATTTACATAAAATTTGACAGATTATTTGAATTAAATTATAGAAACAAAAGAATTTTTTAAAAGCTTCTTTTCATTATCAAATTAAACTTACGAAATGTACATAATTTCAGCATTATTTTTTTTCTTACCAAAATTTGTTTTAATTTTAAAACCCAATCACTTATTTTTGTTTACTTAAAAAAATCAGTGATTTAAGTAATACGATTAGCTTCTCAAAAAGATTGACTTCTAATACATTGTTCTAATATCTAAGAATAAATATAACAAATGATGTGATATTAGGAGTGTTATGATATAAGATAAAACGCTACACATAATTATTATTGCATTGCAACACAAGACTATATAGAGTAACTTAATAATAAATATCAATTACCTCTAAACATAATTTACTTACATTATTACCACCTGTGTCTTATCAAAATATAAACTTTCTTTGACACTGCATCTAGGAACTGTGACTTCGATATCAATATATTTTGCAGCTAAGAAAGAAAAGAGTTAGTCTAATACAGTTTTCGTTTAAATATATTGAATGTGAGAATTTTTCTGTTTCAACAAAATGAAAGGCACAAACACTCTTTAAAAATCTTTACAAGTACAAGACGATTCTCTAATGATTATTAAGATAAATGCAGAATCATTTTTGGCATAGTGAAATCGAAGTACGATGGTACAATAAAAAAAATATGTGGGGCTTAAATTATAAAGGAGAGAATCGGACTTCATGTTACACATCAAAAATAGCACACTTATTAAACTTCTCCAAATTTTAACTATATCCAGTAAAGAAGTAAGAGCAGAAAAAGTTTGTTTACAATAGAAAAAAATGTACGAAACTTCAAATAATTTAGAAATAATAATAATCCATAAATACTTTTCCATACATTTCTCTACAAAGTCATAAATTGGTTTGAAATTTTTCTAAAATTGGATTTATCATGAAATAATATAAATGTAAATAAAAATTCAGAGTTCAGTAATATTGAGAGCTGAATTAACTGTCAGTGAATTTAAAAAATAAGCTTATAAGGAAAAACTAACTTCTAAAATGTATTCAAAAATAAAAGATTATGATAATGAAACAATTTCGGTTGTATTGTTAATTTTTTTCCAATAGTATATTAAAAAAATATTGGCGAAGACATTTCTTTCCTCGTTTATCGTTTACTCATCACTTCTCTTGTGGAACATTTAAGTTAAAAATAATTTAAGAAAAATAAAACTTTGTTAAAAAGTAGGCATAAACAGAACAAATCGTTTTTCCACTCTCAAATAAAATTGATAGCACGATCAGGATAATTAAAAAAATATTTTAAATGTTTTTTTTTCAGGTTGAATTGCTGTTTTCTTGTTAAGATAGTATTTTGTACTTACTTTTGGATGTCTTATTGTTCAAAATTATTTTTTGCAGTTTCGTACTTCTGAAATATTTGGGAAAAGCGACATTTTAACATTTTCAGAGCTTAATTATTAAGTTATTTATTTAGTTCAATTAGTTATTGATTCAATACATTCAAGGGGTGATATTTTAAGATGAACTTATGAAAATTCACAAACTTTGAAGTGAAAGCATAAAAATCTCATAATAAAAAGAAATGTTACTATGTTTTAAAATAATCGTTGAATCATTTTTCTGAGATAGATCTTAGAAAATTGTAGAAGAGTAATGTTCATGCCAATTTTTAAATTTAAATGTAATTTTTGACTATATTGAAATCAGTCCCGAATATGGATCAATGGTATAATGTTTCAAACAGATGTATTTCAGAGTTATACATGCGGTTATAGGTTTGATATCATGGAATCTTTGATAATTATTTTATTTTTTTACTTTAAATTCAGTTTGTAAAATTAAAATATATATCGTAGCCGAATGATAGCAGAATAAATTAGCTGACCTACTGAATAAACAAACATACATTTGTAAAATCTAATTATTAATTATAATCTAATAATTTCTAATAACTTCTTATGGGAGTCTTTCAAAATTACCCCCAAAAAATTATTTCCCCTTGGAATTTCAATTTTCAATAATTTAAATATAGGTTTTAATCAATGATATTAAAAAACTGAATGAGATATTCTATGATAATAATTAATTATAATTATTATGAAATAATAATTATGTATGGAAAATTATTAAGGAATTATTCATACACTCTACTTTGGAAATAATGAAAATGTAAAAAATCAACATGCTTGTGTTAGGGTACTAAAAAGTAAAAAGTATTTCTCTTTAACCAAAATATATGTCCAAACTATGTACGTCGACCGATATATAGTAAAAGAGTTAGGTGGAAATAAAAATATTTATGCATAAACTTCCCTTATATCTAAAACATTTAATTTTTTAATGAATGGTCTTGAAATTTTCTATCTTAGACTATTATTGTAGCATCATTTCCTTATTGCACTAGCATTCAGTCAATCATGTTTTTACAGTTTTTGTTTTAGTCTTCCCGGTATTTGATTTTGAAACGTATTCTATCTTTAATTTTAAAACTCTTCACCGACTAGTAAACAAAAGTTTAAAAAATTAAATTTCCCATTTTTTATAAAATAAAAAGAAAATTCTCAGTTTTTTGCAGAATTCACAAAAATTGAACATTGCTTTGCTAACTATATTACAGTTCAAACTTTTATTTGTAATACGTTTTAATAACTTAGGGAAATAGATTTTAAAAAAATAGATGATTCGCAGAGAATCATAAAAGAATATATAGAAAAGCTTACCAAATTGTGCCATATTGTTAACATCATCCTGAGTACATGTAGAAGGGACACAAATATCCATACGGTAAGTCAGGAAATAAAACGCGTGAGCTTGTCGAGCAGCTTGGCGAATGACCTAGAAATAATAGAAATATTTGTTGCTAAATTATTAAATTATTCATTTAATTCTTGTAAAAAAGTAAACAAAGCCGAATAATTTATGTGTTCACAATTTAAGATCATAAGTCTTTATTAAACATATGAAGATAAATTAAAAATTTATAAAGTATATTTAAGTATGTAATTTTAGGATATTTATGTAAAATAAATTCATTACTTTAACTTTATATTATAAAATATCAGCTGCTACATTTTCTTTTCTTTTATTAACATATCACATGAAGTACATTATCAAGACTTATCGCAACAGCTCATTTTATGTTTCTGGTTGCACTCTGGTCATTTTTTTCTGTACATTTGAAATCCTTCCTTCATAGATGGCGAACTTTCCAGTTACTTTCATCAAAAGTGAGACTCATGCATCTCCGTGTCTTATTCGTTTTAAATTGGTTCATGGTAGAAATATAATTAAATCAGTTTTCTATAGCACTGGAAAATAGATTACACACCTTCATAATCTGCATACAGCTTAAAATTGCGTTGCGTCGTTAATTCACCTCAGCTAATTTAAAAAAAAATTATAGCTCAAATTTAATATATAAATATGTGTGTCTAGTCAATGTCATAAATATGTGTGTCTAGTGTGTCTTAATATATAAGTATGTCAAGTCACAGTATGGCAAGTCACTTTACAAATACTGTGTTTTTTTTATATCTGTTGATTAAATTTTGGCATGGCTGCATAAAATCCTCCATTTCATTGTTGCTCTCTAAATTAATTTTAGGTAAATGATGCAGAGATTTAGACAAATAGAAACTAGTATACTATAGTAAACTAGCAAACTATAGAATAGTTGCTATAAACAAAAATATAAAATGCATTTCATATTTATATTATTTTCATATAACTATAATAATTAATTATTATATTTTCATAATATAGTTTTGTTTATAGCAACAACATTTCTAAAAATATAAATGTTTTAAAAATCATATTAGAAGACACTGGGGAATCTTTTTCTTAATACGATACGAATGTTTTCTAGTTTCTAATACTATGGAAAGTAAAAATGATTTAAACACATTTTCTACTGAAAAAATTTTGGTTTATATCTTTTTGTTATAAATTTTATATTAAAATAAACATTCTCATTATAGGTAACTATCAAGTAAATATTTTAAAAAGAGAGACGAATACATAATGTGTTTAAGAGTAGGTGCACTTTTAGAAAAAATAGTGTTTTTTTTTATTTTGCTCGCTGTCTAAAAATACTAGGTATACTATTTATAATGTAATCATAGATCACATTTTTGATTCTAATCAAGTTTTAATAGGACAGGCTGCAATTTATGTGATATAAAAATATACTCTTTTTTTAGTTAATTGAAATGATGTATTAAAATTGTTTATTATGTATGCTATTTTGCTGGACTCTTATTTTTAATATACAGAAAACTGAAAAAAGCATTCTATTTTAATTTTGTGTATGCACAGTTCGAAATAGCTATCGTTTTTCTATTATTGTTAATTTGCTTGATTGATGTATTTGGAAACAATATTTTTAATTGGATATTAAGTTTTTCTTCTGTAGATATCAAAACACATAATTATGAAAATATTCTGTTAAAATAAAAAAAAATAATTCTGAAACACTTAAACACTCAAAAATACATTCTTATACATTCATACAACTAAAATTTAAAAATAACAGAGTCAAGCTGTATTTCTTTCAGTTTTGAAGAAATGAAGCAAAATAGCATTCTTAATATTTAGGAAGTATTTTTAGTAAGTATTTTTCAAAATACGTTTTATATATTCGTATTTTACGAAATTAATAAAATCCTTTATTTTGTAAATTAGTAATGAATATTCCTGAAAAGTAGTTATCATAGTCTTATCACTCTTTCATTATCTGAAATAAGTTTATTTGTTACACAAATTTTTGCTGTCATTGTTTTAATTTAAAATTGACTTCATGATTTTCTTTTTTTTTTCCATACTGCATAATTGACACTGCTTTTTTTTTCTAAAGTTGACTCTACCAGTTACAATCTATATAGGCAGTTGCTTAGACTGAGGTAGTGTCAAATGGTTCATTTTCTGTGTTCTTTAACAGACAAACTTCCAAAATAAAAAAAATCCACAGAGTTTCAAAACTTAACCTTGATCAATTAAAATTATCCCTTCTTTGTATAATGTAAGAAATTTCCATCACAACATTTAATGAATAAAAAATTATACTCAAAACAAGTATACTGTAAAGTGGTTGTTGCTGGCAACTTTTTTCACGACTATTGCATAATAATGAACTTAGCTGTCAAAAAAAGTCAAATGTCACAATCATTATAGTGGATTTGAACTTGTCATTCCGCTGTTTGTTGTGGTTGTAGCAAACGTGCGATTTCTTGAATATTTTTTATAACTAATTTGTGATTTTTTGCTAATAAAAGCGATAATGAGTGGAGAAATTTAGAAGAGAGGGACATTGAAGATTTTGTATTGAGCTTAGCATGTAAATTTGCATGATAATGGATATTTCAAACTTACTTTTTATATTATATATTTATACTAGAACTTTTTTTAAACATTTCCCTTTAATTTAGAGAATGAATTATACTACCCTGATTTATTTCACAAAAAAAGAAGAAAAAATCAGGCAAATAAAGTTTTAATTAATTGAATTGCAACTACACCAAAAAAAAATCCTAGAATTTTTATTATGTGCATTACAAAATTATTTCAAATTCTTTTTTTTAATAAAAATTAGAGAGGCCAATCATTCTAATGATCAACACCTTCAGTCAGTTTAAACTACATTTACATTTTAAATTCAAGATGACTGACAAATAAATCGCACATTAGAGCCACACTACATCAGAGTGCTTGAAAATAAACGAATCAATCCCACAAACAGAATGTTGTTAGTTCGCTGACACACTCTTTGGAAGTCGATGAAACATTAATTGTTGAGCTGTACACATAGCGTCCATTCTAAACAGTGTCAGCAGCTTGCGCAATGTTTCCACGCGTCATGTATCAGTTTCAATGCACTGATCTCACTATAGGAGAAAAATGATTAAGTGAAAAAAAAAACGATAATGGATACAAGAAACGTGTTGCAATGAATGTTGCTCGAAGCATTTTGAGTGAACTAGAAAATAAACAAACAAAATAACACCCACTCGTGTTTGGAAACGTGAATGGAAAAGCCGGAAGTGAGGTCGTTCAAAACTGTAGATTAAATAACAATATAATCAACCATTAAACAGATAATTGGAATGCTTCGTATGATCAGAAAAAACACTGATTCGCTACATGTTCTCTTTTTTTCAGAAAATAAAAAGTCCTCAATTCTTTTTTTTTTATTCTGTTGAAATCTGGTGGTTTAAACAAGCAGTTTTTCTTCTTTCCTAAAAGAAGAAATGAATCGAGAAGAATATATCGCAAGTTTGATAAATAAGTTAAGCGTGGACTCATTTTTTTATAATCTTAGAACTAGAACGAAGGCGAACCTTTGAAGACTTATTTAGGATGCTTACTAATTTGCTTTTAATTGAAGGAATTTTCTAACTGGCTTTTTTTGAAACAATTTATCATTTATAATTGCTTCGTAAAGATGAAACATAAACGTTATTATCATTGCAGACACTATCTATTACTTACCACTGTGCGTAACAAATATTGTAGTTTGAAATAGAGAAAATTCTTTTATCAAGCAAAAATGCCTTTCAGTTAACAAAGAATAATGAAATATGATCCATATATCTCAATAAAAAAGAATAAAATGGATGGAAATATTTTTGCAACAATACGAGATAATGCTCGACTTTACTCGACTGCTCATAAAAACGAATGTCGATCGATGTATAAAAAAAGAAAATTGCAAATGATTATTAATGCTAAGATTTAACACTAGAATTCTGAAAAAGCAGAGAGAAATATCTTAAGTATGTCATTTTGTCCTGATTCTGTTTTATTCCTATTGTTTTAATGTTAAAAAATCTTCATAACTTCACAAGAATTCGTTAGTGAAACCCGAAAAGCATATAAAAATTTCACAATGCAAATAAGTTCACAATGATTCTATTAGAATAGAAAAAATGGACAATCAGAACTATCAGTAGTTTTTTTTAATGGAATTTAAATTTAAATATTTTCTTGCAAAGTTTTTCGAAAAGAAAAAAACCCGTGAAAGATTCTTGTAATAAATATAAACCTTTTTATTTATTTCTGCCGCCACAAAAGTATCTAAAATATTGTAATCTCCATAATGATTGTTAAATTTTAATCTTGCATGTAATACAATAAAAATTCTGAGAAAGAGAAATGTGCATATATCTTTACCTAGAAATGGTTACTGCAATAAATATATTATAATTATCACTAATTTGATATACAGTCACGGTATCCAGTTGTTTAAAAAATGATATTTTCAAGAATTTGAATTTTTTTAAAGATTATGTTTATACCATTATATTGTACGGCCAAAGAAGATAATTCATTGTATTATGAAACAAGATTCAATGGCAAGGAAAACTCAATTCTAAGTAATTTTCACACTTTCTGGAAATTCTGTTAATATTTTTTTTTCTATTCGTCCAGAATATATATATGAATATGAAAAACCATTGCAATTATGTGCTGGTGAACGCGTTTGAAGGATTTCAAAAAGAAGTTTTCATTTTTCTATGGTTTGTAACTTTATCCTTGGAGATATGATGAATTCAAATATTTATTAGTATATTTCAGGTTATTATTTGATATAAATCGCCCTACAATATTTTAAATCTGATTAACTTTTAGGTGCTAAAATCAAAATAGGATCTACTGAAACTTTTTTCTGACAAAAGGAAATAATAATACATAAAGTACATTTATATTATTTACTACATTTTCAGCATTTGTGAACGACGGAAATATATTGTGTGGCTGGAATCAGCTTAATGTTACAGTGAAATTTGTATCCAATATGGCAACACAGATAATCATGTTTTCATATTCTTCGAGCAAATCTTCGTCTTGATAGTTGATGTAATTGATTTTTGTAAAAGATTTTTGTGTAAGATTAATTAACTAAAAATTATTTTTCAAGTAATTTTAAGCGTAATTTCAACAAATCACTTAATGCTCCCTGACATACGATCTGGTCTATTTGATCTTAGGGAAACTACAATTTAGATGCTAAAAAGATATATTTACTTATATGAAATATCAATTCAATATGAGACACATTTATACACAAATACACATATAAAAATAAATATGAGACATATTTATTTTTACTTAAATAAAATATAAATTTAATATAAGCACATTTCTCATTCTTAAAAGTGATTCATTTTTGATGTTAACAATAAAACTATAAAAAATAAAAATAAGGTATAATTCTCCTGAGCTTCTCCATATTCATCAAATTTTGAAATTCTAGCTCTGTCTTCTAATAATCTCTCTATTCCTAGGTATTCAAACACAATTACTCATAAACGCAACATATTAGAAATTTTGTTTATAGTTTTGGCAATAAAATTGTTCTTTATTGAATACTGAATTCCAATAGTCGAAGTTTAGTTTAGTTTAGTTATATTAACGTCCCGTTTGAAGCAACACTAGGGCTATTTTGGGACAGATGTGCCTCAAAAGGTATAATCATATCACTGACTCTCCGACCCGCCCAAAGGCACATTTATAAAGAAAACTGAATGACAGGATCACCGCAACAGCAAAATTGGCGGGAACTGTGGTTGAGCCTTAAGGATCATCACCGGCTAAGGTGATGGCCCTTAGGACTTACCGAAGGAGGGAGGAGCCAAATCCCCCACCTTTTATGTACCCACCAGGGTGACGAGATATAACCACCATACCGGAAGCATCTCATCCTCATTTCGAGGTGCCCTCCCGGGGGTTAAACTGAAAAGGTATAGTGGATTGTCTTTAAAAATTGAAGAAGCTTAACAAAAGCATATTTTGTCAGCATACAGAGAAATTGCAGATTTGCATGGAAATACTCAATGGAATATATGATTCTTTTAAGTCTTTTTTCAATAGTTCATATTTGTGACTGATATGCTATGTATCAACAGTGTGATGCGAAAAGCTAAAATTACTCATTGAAACAAAAGGGAAAGAAATTAGTCCTAAAAAGAATGGAGGGATGATAAAAATGTTCCTTGTTAAACATCGACTGATGCAATCAAAGCAAACAAATATAGATCAGTAGAACCTGGTAAATTGTATAATACAATTCTTCGAACTAGAAGTTAAAAATTTTATTTTTACATAAATTTTATAACTCTATAAAAATAGTTTTATAGATATTCAGAAAATATTCTCCACTTAATCAAAGAACTTTATGAATGAGTGCTTCTCTTTAATCACTGAATATATCAAAAAAAGGGGGGTTGATTAATTTATTTTTCTTCTTATTAATTAACTAAAGAAATAATGCAGCTTTTCTGAGATTTCAATTTCTTTTACTCTTAAATGATTACTCTGGTAAAGGGTAAAAATTTATTAAACATTCGAATTGTCAATCTGTCCTGCAGTTAAATTTTATATCATCTGAGTGATAAAAAATTAACATTTTTGATAAGAAAGTAAAATTCGTATTAAATTAAAATCGTTTAATCTTAAAATAAACAATATTTAGCATACCGCTATTTTCTAAGAGCCGATAAAGTTCATATTTCACGAAGAATAGATCTACAAATACAATAAAAATAAGATATGGCCCCCCAAAAAGTGAAGGGTCCAAATCAACTGTGGGAATTTAACAAATCTTGTGAAAATCTCGAAAACTATATGAAATATGCGCACATTTTTTTGAATTCTGGTATTTTGGCATGGCAGCTTTTCTTTCATGTAAAACTTTTGTTACAATTCATTTTTTTTCCATATTCATGTTTAAAAATTCATAAAAAAATATTAAATTTGTATCTTTTTATGAAATAAGACAATTTTCTTTTAGTGAGTGAAATTTATTTTTATAAATATATAGTAGTTTTCAAGATATCGCCGGAAGTTCATAAGATTCGTTTAACATACTGATGTCGAAGTGTCATTTAACATAAAAATGTCATTTTTAAAACCCTATAACTGTCAAAATTATCATCAAAATTCTATAAAATTTTATTGAGAGGTTAATTTTTTAACCATAAAGTGACTCAGAAAAATAAATAAGAATTGCTATAAAGAAAAAGTCTCAAGATAATAGTTAATTAATTTGGTTAATTACTTTGTCGATTGGAAAAAATATGTCCCCTCCAGTCATTTCTGTTAGCACCAAATTTTTTTGAAGATTTTATAATAAATAACAAAATTGCAAAGTCGCTTTTTTTATGACTATACTAAACACTCGAACGTTGCTTCGAGACTTCTTAAGGTCAACGTTGTGACCTAAGACTGTCCAGTTACGTCTTTGAGACTTTACCTGTAGCTCACAGAGCTTCACACGTCAAACAACAAGATATAATGACTGAATAATATTGTAAATTGATTCTATAACAATTAGTTTTAAAACACTCCTAAATCAGCAGCGGCGACATTAGTATAAAATTCAAGAATCCTTTTTTACAATCATTTTATAAGTATGATGAAAATCAAAAATCATCATTTTATTTTTGTGGGACATCGTTGTGTTTTGAATAAAAGCGGAATTTTTTTTCTTTAGTTATAATGTTAAATAAATTTTTATGCAGCTAAAAGCAACCAAGGTAGTTCTGTTTTTCTGTTAATTAATTCCCACCCCCCTCCATAGTTAAAAGCTTAATTCATCACTTTTATTTCGGATATCACGTAGAACTTTTTTTCTGAATTTTAAATTCAATTGTAGTAGAAACAGTAAAAAAAAAAAAAAAAAAACCCACCAATAAAGCATTTTTCTTTAATGCTTATGTGGAAAATGAACAGCAGGAATTGTTCATCAGATTCACCTTATGCTTTTGTAATAATAATAAAAATCT
Organism: Argiope aurantia; assembly: GCA_026543865.1. NCBI lineage: Eukaryota > Metazoa > Arthropoda > Arachnida > Araneae > Araneidae > Argiope > Argiope aurantia. Next base: position 1,399,831 of record JAPMOR010037329.1, on the reverse strand, counting down.
TACGTTATCATCGCCGTTAGAAAAATTAGCCAAAATGCTGACAGGCTCGTACATGGTATAATACTGAGGCTTTGGAGGCAACGGAGGCTTGATCTCAACTGTACAATACTTTCCCCGAAAGTATTGCTGAGAAGGAATCTTCTTCTTTGGATCGGACATGGCCACAATGTTGACGCATTCGTCATAAGCACCGAAGGATGTAACAGTACCTTGAAGCATTCCAGCAGGAGGCTTACCGAAAGCATCTATCACTGAAAAGTAATTGAAAATTATGCTAGGTTTGTGTAAAATATTCGTACAGTTATTCATTATAAAATATTATTCTTGTATATATATGCGCTTTCTGGAATATGAGAAAATAAACACCTGGTTCCAAATTGGTATGATTCAAGTGAATGGTAAAACTCCCGATTCCCTTTCATAGTGGATATTATGTTATTCACTTTATCCATGATAACATGAAGCTCTTCAAAAGCAATTAGAAAACTATTCAATTCACGTCTTTTTCAGTTTTTTAAAAATATTATTGTTATTCCATTAGCAAATTATCTGCAATTATTTATTTTCTGACATTTCACTAGTCATTTTTGTGTTGCTTTAGACATTCTTTCGTGTTTCGTGTATATGTTGATATTGAGTATTTTTGTGTATTCATTTTCTTCATTCTTTCGTATTTTGTGTATGCGTTCTTTTTGTGTTATTAGTTTTATTTTAGTTTTTACATTATATTACAATCAATTTTTAGTATTTCTTCTTATATTATTTATAAGAACATGAAATAATTCATTTATTATATTATTTTCTGTTTTGTATGTCTTCCTTTCGTGTACTGCTTTCGCTTTATACCTGTATTATTCTCATTGGCAGTTTCGAAATTGCATACTTATCTTTTAGTTGAAAATACTATTTAGTTCCAATTTTAGCTCTTTTTCATATTTTTCTTCGTCAATTTACGGCGCTTCAATTGATTATAAATTATAGAAGAAAATGCAGCAGTGCTTTATTCAGTAGGACAAAAAAAGAGATCTTTCTGAAACATTTAAATTTAGGATGAAATGAAATTACTTATAATTCGTTTTCGATGCAAAAATGCTATTGGATATTCAGCATAAAACGATTTGCGTTATCTTTTGAAGAAAATCATTACCCTGATAAGGATTTAAAAGACACGATTAAATATTTTTTAAAAAATATATAACCTTTTTTAATATTTTTAACACCTTTAGCCACCAATTCAAGGATTTTACATCGTTACTGTTATATAAAATTCCCGTATGTCATACTTATCAAAACATTTTATTTATTCAAAATACTTGTTCAGGTTAACTTAGATATCTGCTCTTAATTTATTGCGTGTGGTATGTAATTATTTTATGTTATCACAAGAGACTATATGTCACTAATAATACCAAACTATTATAGTCAAAACATCCTATATAATGTTGTGTGCGATATCCTTTATAATGTTGTGTTTTGGCATAAGAAATTTTATAATAATAACAATATTTTTTCTTATTTCCCAAGACCTGCAAAATTTTAGCTGTCTGAAGATATGAAAAAAAATGATAAAATTGGGAAGCTGCATTTATAACTTAAAAATAAATGACTGCTGAAATTAAACTGAGTAACTAATTTTTGCATTTTTCATGACCACATAATTTATTTTCTTCATAGAAACATTGTTATTTCTTGTAAAATTAATGTTTTGAAAAAGAGAAAAATTTTTACTATCCAATATTGTCTTTATTAAATAATAAAAAAATGTAATTTTATGTATGTCGAATATCAAAAGATCAATCCCTGCCTCAAACAAAATAGATTTTTAAGATTTTGTTGGAAATTAAGTCCTCTGAAAAGGTTAATCATAAATTCTTAACCAACCGAATTTTTTGTTGAATGGGATCTATACAATAGAAAGAAATTTTTATCTTTGTCTTATTTCCACCTCTAAATACTTCATATTTTAACTTCTGCTGACTAATTTACATTTAAGTAATTAAATATAGGGACTCGCCATGATAATAAGGAATGTGCTAAATCTATTAAATACTATAATCTTTATCTCAATATGCTGCTACTGATGGCGACTTATGAATTATCCGTAAGAAATACACTTCGGATTTTCTCTGGCGTATATTCTATCATTATTAAGCATAATACTTTAAACACGTAAAATTTAAAAAATTTCTTCTTTGTTCTTTCATTATATCTTTTTTATTTGTTTCGAAAAAAAATAAACAACTGTTCAGAGATTTTCGAAAAAATATCTTAGAGCCTGAAAAACGCTGTAGAAATCTGTTAAAAAATAATAGCATGTTTTGAAAAGTTTTTGTCTGTGTATTAGTTCAAATAAAATCTTAGCAATTTTTTAGAGATATCCAGGAAATATTTATGAATAATATCATTAATTATACTTGGTAAAAGTTTGAGCTACTACAAAATACCATTTGGTCTAATTTCCTTATTTCTTGGTCATTTATGCTTCGTCAATTATGAAATTATTATTTGCTCAATAATATTCTTAAGAACTACAGGTCTAAAGATACGTTAACGTACTATTTGATCAAAGAAGATAATTATTAAATGTATTAATTTGACACACAGTTAATGCTGATTAACATCATTTCTTATTCAAACAATTTAATAATTTAATTCTTGACGTCTTACAAAAATAAATTAAAAATATAATTTTGATTTCTTTATTGTTATCGGAAATCCAATTAAAAATTTTCTACCTGAAATATTTAAAGAAAACCAAAAACACTTAAAAAGAAATTATGACCATTACAATGTAAAGCAAAAACACTTTAGACCACTAAATTTTCTTAATTACAGCTTTAATATCCATCAGCGGTTACAAGCTGGTTTAATAGATGCTTTATCATATTTTAGGTCAGCTATCAGCGTGTGATCTGATTTCCAGGTATTCCTCGTATTTTTTCATATGTAGAATAGGAACAGCGAATGTTTTGAAATACTTATTCATTGACTCACTGTTCTTTATTTTATACTAGGTTTCAACTGATGCTGTTTATTCAAAAAAATGAGAACACATAGAGATTTCATTTTGAATTTGACCTCTGAAAGTTACTTGTAGAAATAACAAGGAGAGTAGAGAACATTCCAGAAATAATAAGGGTGTTTCATTTTTACAAATGTTGTAAAAATGTTTTTGATCGAAATATTTGTTAAAAGTTTAAATTATTTAATCCGACCTTTGTTATTAAAAGGAATTAAATACATGATAAATTATTTCATTACTTATTTAATTATTTTATGGACAGTTTTCAGCTTCATCAAGAAAAAAGTATATTAGACAGAAATATTCAAGCAAACTTTATTGTAGATAATAGTAAAGGATCTTTTAACACATTAACAAATAGAGTGATTAAATTGAGCTACAACCCATAATGTTGACAATATAGTGAAACTATTTGTAGATTTAATTAAAGAATGACAGAATAACTGACATTAATAATTATGTCTTCATATATTAATATTTCTTAATATAGTCTAATCATAAAATCCTTAAGGAAATAAATCAAATAATGAATCAAAATTTGTTCTCGGCATTTTTTTTCAAATATTTTCAATTAAGAGAACGAAATCCATATGAATTTCTTTTTTTTTAATTCGATCTATTTCGAAGGATCTTCATGATAGGGGGAAAATAGTTAAAAAAAACAAAAGTCTTTAAAAAGCACATAGGCAAATTTTTAATCAATAAGCATTTTTTTTTCATGTTCAAAAAAGTGCAATTCAATGCATTTTTAGTCTTTTTTAAAATTAGTTATTTGCTTTTCTTTTAAATAAGAAATTCTTCCTTAAAATTTGGTTAGATATGACATTTTAAATAAATCATCGCCCAAAGCAAAACTACCACATAAATCAAGTTGAATGTGTACCTGAAAACATTTCGAAACAATCACTATTGAAATTTCAAAATGAAATTAGCTTACTTTGGAACGCCCAAGGCCTGAGTCTTCTGAGTCCTAGCAGCAACTGGAAGAAGCTGGTGTAACATCCGTTACTGAGTTGCATTTCTGATGAGGCCCGCACCAACAAGGGTAAAGCTTGTCTCACAACTGCATCTACAGATTCTCGGAAGGATTCCTCCAAGTTCACCCATTGCTGAAGAACTTGGGAGGATGGAAGCTCAGATTCTTCAACACCATCAACAAGATTTTCTAAACCTGGGAAGGAAAAAAAAAATAGACTTTTCAATTGAGAAAAAAGAAGTGAAATTTCTCCTAAACGGTAATCTACTCTTAAATTTTAGAATTAAGTCGATTGTTGAAGTTAATTATCGGAAGTAAACTAAGAAATTAGGCCTTGGATTTGATCAACAGATGGTGCCTATTGATTCTTTTATGATTAATTATTGACTCATGAATTTAATAAAAAAATCATTGTTGCAATATCCTCAAAATATTATCCGGCTTTCAGAGTATCGAAGAACGTCGTGCAGATATCGGAAAATATCTAGTGCTAATAGGATAGTTTAAAATGTGTGTCTAAATGAATACTCTGATTTCATTGCTTCATAAGTAGTTGATGTTGTTTATTTTAAAAAATGCATGCTTCAGTCAGTAATTTATTCACAATTTTTATACAAATATCTTGCATGTTCTATATACACACATCTGATTGCATAACATGCATAAATCTGTACTACATCTATTGCCAAACTTTATGTTGCATGTCCCTGTCGAGATAGTGAACAGCAACTGTGATGAAGAGGTTCAAATCAGTAATTGTCGGTGGAGATAGAAACGCACACAGGCAATTTTTCGCACGAAGAAATCACACTGATTATAGTTTAGGTATTTTTATTGCGAAGGTGATCATCTCTGTCAGTTTAGTGACTCATCCATCAATATGGTTGCATGTTAATGAGCATCCATCCTCAATGTCCATTACCTATTTGAAAGTTCATCACAAACTGTATTAAGAAATGAAATGACAGATTTGATATATGTCATGCAAGAAATAAAAGCGTATTGAACAGACATAATACTGGCATTCAAAATTTGAAAATCGGTATCCATTATATGTTAACTGTTTTTATTAAATAGGAAAAAAACTTTTTGCATATACTATAATTTATTTATGTAGGATTTGAAAAAAAAAATATTCATTTAATTTGGCGCACAACAAAGGTAAGCAAGCATGAGATATATTAAAAGATGAGTTTTGAACCAACTGCCTGAGCCCTATTAGTTCTGATAGATGAACTTTTGAACTAAGATTTTACCCTACAATGAAGACATTGGTACATTTTGCAAAAAAATTAGAGAGAAGCAAACTTAAGTTAAAGAACTGGTTTTCTAATTGCAGAATTCTTAACAGCATTGAAGCCTATTAGGAGATTGTCTTTGGAGTATCGTTATGTGGTTCAAATAGTTTGCAAATTGAAGGATGCTAAATTTACTTGTTTAAAAGTTGAAAAGTTGAAAGAACTCATAAACATAACTGAAAGAATACATTTAAACAGAAGAAAATGGATCTAAATTCTGCTGAATATGCATATAATGTTACTCATCTTCCCAAACAGGAAACAGAGCATCATTAATCGCAGTGGAGTCCGCAAGCTGTGGAGCTGTGTCCTCCAAGAAAATCTAGTCAAAGGAAGTAAAATAAGAAACCTAAAAAAACGGGACTATTTTGTGAACATTGTTAAAAGTGGCATTGAATATCGATCTTTCAGACTGAAAATTAAAGAAAAGAAGTAAGTTTTAATTTCTGAAATTTCGTTTTGTGGGTTTAATTCGTCTTTCAAAGCTTCTGAGTATCTAAGTATTAGAAGTCTGATCACTATCGCTGCAACTTACTAATTAAATTACATTACTGACTAAATTACATTAGATGACACTCACAGCATACCAACATAACAGAATCAATTCCAGAATCAATTCACGATTACATGAAATACCCATAATACGCCACATCTATTCTAGAATAGATGGCGCATCATGCAAGACAAAAAAAAACAAACATCTGACGATTGATATATGGACTGACGTCATGCAACAATGACTTATTAAGTAAGTTTAGTTATATTATATCTTATTTCGAAGTAACACTAGGGCTATTTTGGAATGGACATCTTATCTTAGAACAACAGTCAAATGTCGAGGAAGTCACTTGATCCAGCAACCATTCTCCAAACGTAAGTAAATTAATTATCGGCCAAATAATTCTAATGAAATTAATAAAATTAATTCTCCATATATCAACTGCACATTGGATATCTTAGGGTGATTCTCAAAATCAAATACTATAAAAGAATCAATCTGTACGAACCACAAACTTAATTGCAAGTATCATCTAACATTTAACAATTTGTTGCATTATGCTGTTGTGATACCATTTCAATTTTACTTAAGCAAGATGCACAATAAATTCCAAAAATGAATTCATGCTGTCGAGAGAGTGAAACGAAGCTTAAAAGTACAAACATGTACTGGCAGGTTTCCGTGGTCTATTAAAAATTTCTTAACCACTTAAGAAATATTCCAAAAAGAAAATTTGTTATTAAATTAGTCTTTATGAATTTCATATACTACTTTTGAACTTTGAAAATAGTGATAAAGTTTCAGAACTCTATTCATATAGTTATAAATAATAAAATGAAAACATATATTACTACTCATTTGTATAAAAATTTATATAATATTATAGATAATAAACTAATGAATGACTAGAATTTTTGAACAAAATGTCAATAACAATATTGAATACTCGGCTTTATACGTGACTTTAAAATTGAAATTGATTAGGAGTATGCTCACCATTGTTCAAACCAATGAAGGAATCGTAGGAATTTTCGAAAGTTAATGGGATTTCATATCAAAATTAATAAGACAAATCACATCCAACGCACCTCTATGCGTGTGGCTTTTGAAGAAAACTTGAATTATAAAATAAAACAGTTATATTCAATTTTGTCAAAAAATCAGTAATATTAATTATCTGTAAATGGCAAAAAACGAAATTAACAATTTGACTTTTCCTCTAAATTGAATCAAAACTTTTTTCGTCTTAAATTAAAAGATAAAGAATTTATTCCTTTTCTTGGTTAATTGCTTTATTAGACAATGAATAGATATCGATAAAAATTAAAAGTAGATGGTATTTTCAAATGCAAAGTATAAAAATGAAAAAATGTGATAACAATTAGATAAAATCAGAAGAAAGTCCATGAGAGAATCAAAAATAACATTTATCCGAAGTAGATAATTATTATTAAAAAAGTAACACCAGTAAACCATTATTTTACGCAATCGTACTTATAATAGCATATTTTATCATTCGCCATACTTTTATAATAGTTAAACATTTTGAAAAAAATTACTCGTCTTTGGACAAAAATCATAATTAATGCATTTTCTAATAAAGCAAGAAAAGCAAGTCATAACTATTGGTATCCATTTCTCTCATTTATAATCCAGGTATTTCCAATTTAATTAATCTTCCAGTTTCAAAATCAATTTGAAATAATTAAATGATTGCACTTAAATGGCTTTTCACTTCCAAATGTTTCTTCGAATTTAACAATGGAATAACAAACATTCTTTCATATAATTTATATATTTATTTTTTCCTCCAATAAAGCCTCTTTCAATAAATAAATAAAAAGATAAGAAACTCTGACTTTCGTTCTATGTCATACAACTTCCCAACATACATTTGACTCGACAGTGAAGGACATTTTTCTTTTAATATATCTGTCCTTCTTGGATACCCTTTCCTTCTGCCTGTCAAACATAACTTTTACTGTATAACATGGTAATCTCAGGTGTCGCTTACAATATAATTTTACCATCCAGTGTCCATATCTTTTTTTCACATTCTAAGCTTTCTTTAATAATTTCCATTTGAAATCATTCAAGTGACAGCTTCAAAAGTTATATTCTCCGAAAGTACAGGAAAAACAAACACTTACTTCATGGTTGAATTGTTCACATGCGGTGTTTGAATTTCATGAAGCTGCAAGAATACAAGAATTCAAATAACATACAAATTCGGGTGTTGAGGACACAAAGGTTTTATGGAATGTCAAGAACAACAACAAAAAGAAGAATTCGTAAAAGCAGCTGTAAATAAGACAATATTTGAATTATGGTAACCAGATAGATCCTTTAGTGTTTCACTCCGAATAAATACAATTAAATATGTGTGTGCATTATCCGCCTTTGGTAACTAGATTGTTTGTCTGGTTTATTGATTTTTCAGACTGTTAAATGATTAATATGAAATGCAATTTTTAAATTCACCTTGCTATCTGATACGACTGAAAAGCATAAATTCAATTGAATAGTTGACTACAAATTAAAAAGTGTATATAAGAAAGAAAATCAAAAAGTATATGAGAAGAAAAGAAAAGCGTAAATAAGAAATAATCGTGAAAATGAAAATCCTATTAAGGAGTTAATAATTGTAAAAGGCACACGTTTGAATGTTTTAATGGATGACTTTGCAATCTATCATAACATTTAAAAACAATGTCACGTATAATCTATTAAATTGAATTCAAAATATTATTAAAATTAAGGGGAAAATTGTATCGGAATGAAACTGATATCATTAAAAATGTAATTTTTTGAGACTTAACACAAAGACCATTTTTATAAGATAATTGTTTTGGAAGCTATGAACATTCATTTTCAATGGCAAGTTACAGTTAGAGCCCATCTGGGAACGATTAAGTCAATTTTTCCTCTCAATTAATTTTCTGTTTGAAGTCAATTTCTTGATTTCCTTTATATTTCCTTTCTTTGCTTTGATTAAATGAACTTTTTAATAACATGGCGAGCCCTTTCCCGAATATTTGTGCTTTTATTAACTAGCCTAAGCGAAGTACTAAATTCATTGTAGCTGTTAATTCGTGTGTTGGGTAGTTTATATTTGACTGTTGCCATTCTATCATAAGTAATAAGAATGATTTTTGTGTCATATATATCAGCGTTTTATATATAGAGATAAAGAGAGGGGGAGAAAGATAAAAGAAGCATAGTAATAATGGCAAATACAAAAATACGGACTTATGGCAATTAGTAGTTAACCTTTAGCATCTATTACGGCTTCGCAACGCGCCGTCAAGTGGAGTTCATCAGTGCTTTTAGTTTGTCGGCTCTTATAATATGATACTCCGGTTGAATCATTTCTTTAATTAATTGGTTTTTATTGCTAGGTTGCTAATATGAAGCAAGTTTCTTTAGCTGGATCCATATGTTTTCGACTATATCAAGTTCTGGGCTATTTGAAAGACATTCCAGAAGTGAAATACTAATATCTTGTACATTTTTTTTACATAAAATGGCAACATGACATAGAGTTGAATCATTCTGAAATATAAAATCTTCATTATCATGGTATCATTAACTTTCTTCACATATGTATGACAAATTATTAACGAGTATTTCATTAATGTATTTTTGGGTATTTATATTTGTTAATCACAAAAATTCTTTTGCTATTATGGCAGCTCTAGCTAACAGTAAATGTAATGAAATCAGGATGAAGAATCTTTTCCTATTCTTATCCTTATATATTTTATGCCATCTTCCAAATAGGGAGATTATGGTCTACTCATTCAAAATGATACTATCCCATTTTGTGCTGTCTAAACTTTGGGGTGTTGCCGGTGTAATCTGTACAAAATTTGATTCGAATTTAAAAATGGCTTCTTTCGTAATTCTTACATTTAAACAAGATTATTGCAATTTTGCATCAAATGGTCCTCAGATTTAACTTCCCATTGCGCTGAGCCATTTCACTTCGTATATTCCTAGATAATTTTCTTTGATCACGCAGATACAGTCTTTAAATTATTCTTAATCACTTGGTTTTTTTTACACCTTGCCTCTATCAGTTTAGTTTTCAGACGAATGAATTTCTTTTTATTTCTTTATTTCTTCAAAGATTTATAAATATCTCCCTCCACTTAGATTTCCACCAATTTTCTTTCTAATTTCATTGCTGTCAAAACTTGTTCATGTAATAGAGCAGCTTTATAACTTTTTTAGGTGAGCAATCAGCCATTTGTGTCTTTTTTATATTTTGATAATTCTCAAAATGAAAGAACATACTCATACAAAACAGTCAGCATCTAGAACGCAATCACAAAAAGTATTAAAAACGACCCTCTCTCAACTTCAAAGTATGGAAAGAATCCCTGGACTTTATTGATAACAAGATTCTATCTTATTGGTAATCTACGCCCTCATAATCATTAGTTAGTTCAAGTGAAGAAAAGCTATGTCTTATCAGCGAAATCAATGCATGCTTTTCTCTTCTAATTATTTACCTATGATTTCAAAAAATAATGATAACTAAACATAACTTAATCCATTACATTCTTGGTTAAATTATCTTTAAAATGATATAAAACTTTAAAATATTACTGCAAATACTGTTTCAGCTATAAACCTTCAAATTTTCAAAATACACTTTTTCCAATAGGTCCCTCACAATTTTGGTCGCAATTATGTATATACAGAGTTATCATCAAAATCTTTTTACACCCTTTGAATTCACATCGCTATCTCACCTAGCCAGGGAATCAAGGTGCACTAGTAAAGTAGCTATGCTGAATTTATTAAGACAAGTTACGGCTCTTCTTGTGGCATAATAAGGAAGTCACAAGAAATAACTCGAAAAAGAGAAGAGGTGAAAAGTCAAGTTAAAAAAATTGTACTCCATGCCATAATGAAAACACAGAAAAATGTTTCATGGAGTTATTTGTAAAACAGGGGGTTACTAGATTTTTCAATTAAATTTTCAATTAACGTGAAAAAAAGTTTCGCCCTGTATGGTGGCGAAGTTTACATCAGGTATTTTAATATTAGCTGTACAAAGGTTATGATTTCGAATCCTCAGATTCCTCTCCTCCCTAAAGTTTTTTTTCCAAATTTTAATAATATTACTTTTTGTTTACTTTCTTCGTTGCTTAACTGTCATTTTATCGTTGTTTAACTCGGACAAACTGTATAATAATAATTCCCCGAGAATACATTTTTAAATTTTATATATATTTTACATAATATTTTCACATTAATATTCCAAATTTAATATTCATTTAAATATGACGGAACTTTTATTTCAAAGAACATTGAAATAGTTCCTATATTTCGAAAACTTCAATCAAAATTAAAGGGGATACGACAGCTTCTCAAACCTTGAATTATAAAATAGACAGATAATAGCAAATAATCATTTGCATGCTAACAGGTTACATTACGTGTACACGTTAAGATAATGGTAATTTTGTGAATATTTAGAAGAAATCAGACTTCTTAGGAAAGCAAAAGAGTTTAAAGTGGTGTTGAAGAAGGAAAATTAAATTTGTATTGAAGATGTTTTATATACGTAATAAGTCATACTTTTGATACAACTAAATGCAAATAACGGCTCTAACAGAAAAAAAAAAACTTGAAAGGCAGAAACTTATGAAAATTAACTGCGAAGGTAGAAAGAAAAGTATTTTTTAAACAACTAATGGTGGAAAATTATTGAAATCGTGATGAAAGAATTGAAAATTAAAGAAGATATATCATAAATTCAATATGGATCCAAAAAATTATTAATATTTTTTATTCCATTTGTCATTTATTCAACTTAAGCGAGATTTGAGTTGTTGTTCACCTTTTTATCGATAAATTTCGATTGAAATAAAATTGATAATGGACAAACTCATGAACATAACGCATCGTTCTCAAAATTTCAATAACATAATTGTAAGAATGCTAGCTTAAAAAAGAAATGTATTTTGTTTTTAGATTAAAAAATTATCTTGCCTACTTTGAAGCACTTTAAAAAAGGATTATAACTTCCCACGTCAGATATCAAGAAACATTTCAGGGTCTATCCAAAATCCAGCTAATTGCATTAATCTGTTAATATTCATATTATTACAAAATAATTCTTATGCACGTGGTTTTTAAAAATTCGAATCAGTTTTAATTTACAAAATAAAAATTTACTTTATGCACTTAGGAATTATTTTAGCAAGATTAGTATCTTCGAAATTTTGTTTGATAAATTAAATTATTCAGACATTTTTCTTTACATGAATAATGCAAACCATTTTATATAATGTTCTGGAAAAGAATGAATAATTTATGCATATATTCCAAAACAAAATTCATTCACATTTATACAAAAGAAAAGAAAAACGAGAGAAAATGAAGCATGGACAGATACAATACGTTTTATTAAATAAGAATTTTAGTGAAATATCATTCATGATTTTTTATGTTCTTATGTCTATCATCAACTGCATTTGATTTTTTTAAATGTGACATTTTAATTCTACATATTATAACATGACATTTTAATTCTACATTTGCATATATTTATATTTTAATATTTCATTAATCTTCATATTTATTTATATATTTCAATCTATTATATTGCATTTTTATATAAGAATATCTTTTAAAGTTGGCAATAAAGTGTGCTGATTAAAAATGTATACAAAAATTTGAAATCTTTTGAAAAAAAAAAACTACAACAAAAATTCAAAAAAATTATTTTCTTTTTTGCTTGAATTAGCTTGCAATAAAAACATTTTGTAGCAAGTCATGTTAAATATCATATACAGAATGTTATTAAATATTTTCTTACCTCTAGAAATCATCTCTTCTTGCTGCTGATCTTTATTTCCAGATTTTGAATCCCAGTAATGCTCTTGTAAAAACGCGCCTACTCTACGGCTAACTTCACTTATATTCGAAGCCACTGCAGAGATTTTACCGAATTCCAGCGATCCAGGTTTACTGGAAATTCTTTCACGTCTATGATTAGCAAGTTCAGAATAAGAATCCATGCGACTAGTTTTGTTATTATTGGGTAACTTTGAATTCAAAGTAATTGTGCTGCTGCTATGGTGAAGTTTCAAAATTGGAGAACTACCGTTGATCATTTTTGGCACAGCAGAAGTTGAATTATGAAGTTCATGGCTTGTTCTTGAATTAACTTCGTCACTTTGGAGAATCAGAGAGCTTCGATTGTTTAAAGTAGATGGCACAGTATGATTTTCTCCTGAGTTTTGATTGGCAGATGAGTCAGCTTCGAATAAAATCTTCCTGAGGTTATCTTTGATACTATGAACATTTTCTTTGAGTCTTTTTATATTTTCACCAAAGTGTTCAATTTCTTCTTTCACTACCGTGATATTAGAATTGTCAATTTTGTCCACAACTGGAGGTTTAATATCTAAGATATCATCATCAAGGAGTTCTGCGGGAACACCGGTGGTGGAATTAGAAAAGGGGTACAATGTAGAAAAGTTCGATGCTTGTTTTACATCATTTTGGCTTTCTAAATATTGACCACTGTCACCAATAGATTCGACATTCAAGGTCCTGTTGAATGAAACCGATGAGTTGAAATGAAAATGTTCAGTTTCGAATTCTTTCTTCTTAGGAATAAGAGAAAATGAATTGTTGATATCGGCGTTTGGCAAAACTTCCCTCTCCAGCTTTGACAAATAGTTTCTGCTTGCAAAACTCAAATTATAATTCTCCACAGGAATTTCTGATGTACCGGAAAGTTTGAATGTTGGCACTGTTTCAGCTGCAATTGAATTATCATGAGATTGAGTTGATGAAAAATTGTTCAGTTCTTGCGGATAAAGTCCATTGTCTGTTAATGATTTTGAAGATGCAATGTGAATTTTTAGTGCCACAAGTAGAAACACTGCTCCCCATTGAAGAATTATCTTCTTGTGGGCAACCATCATATGAGGTTCAAAACCAAATATCATCGTCTGTTCAAATCAACAATAGCTAAATTAATTTCACACAGAAACAAGTTAGTGAAGGGAATCTTTTATGGCACCTAATTGTTACCATTGAGTTCAACTCAAAATTTGCAATCTAACCACTTTGAGCTAATATAAAACATGATTTGACACTGAGATAAATTTTACAATGATGAATCATTTTTGTATTAACATAAACTAAGGTGCACTATATTTGTAATTAAATCATGTGATAAGTTCCACGGCGTTGAAATAAAACAGTATTGAAATCACGTGATCAGTAATATAATTATCAAATTGGTTTTTAAAGATAATCCACCATATTTTGAAGAAAACGTGTAACGTCCTTGAATATACCAACCTAACGATCACTTAGTTGTGATAACACTAATGAATCTTCTTCATGTACTGCAAGAAAAGAGATCGGATCCAACTAGGAAATGACAACTGCGTGAAACACGTGCACCGTAGAGAAACACAGAAAGGCAACTGAGAAAATAGACGATAAAAAAACAACAAAAAACGAGATGGATGCCTTCCGTAAAGCCTCAGGGTCTTTTCTATCACTTTCACTTATGAAAAAAAAAAAAAAAAAAAAAAAAAGGACTTTCACTGTTTCCGTCGTAGGCTAGCTACCTCGTTTTCCTCCTTACCGAATGATTGCCCGCAGTTCTAGGCCACAGTTCCACTTCCCAAACACTGACGGGCGTTTTCTTTTATTTATCGTTTGAAAACGTGTAAGGCCTGAAGATGAAACCAACTTACCGAAAATATTTAAGGCTAATTTTCGTTCTATTTTACGTTTTACTGGTGCTTACTGGTTTCGTGCTTCTATTGGTTATTTTTTTATGTAGGAGTCAGAATAAATGTCAGGACATGCTTGAGATGACATCCGGATTACAACTTTTGTGTCACTTACCGTTTCTATTCTTAAGAGATAAATATTTCTTAACGGCATTTAAATTTCGTTTGAATTGGATATTTGAATACAATAGCAAATAGACAAACTTTTTGAATGAAACATTCGTGACAAGTAGTAATGAATTTTAGAAATAAAAATATTTAATTTAAGTTGGAAGTAAATGTTATTTTTAAAATAAAATATTATCGTCCAATTTATTTATTAACCAGCTGAAGAATAAGCTAAAATAGATATATATTTATATACATATAGTCAAATATATTTTAATAGTTATTTTCGGGGGTTTTGAAAAGAAAAATCAGATTTTTATTTTTAGTTTACATTTTCATTTATGCTTGAACTTAAAGCGGATAAGATAGAAATGGCAATGTTTTTATAACTATTGGGCCTTTTTAAACCAGGCAAGTCCTTCTGAAGCTCACACACTTCTTAACTGTCTAAGAGGAAAATTAATTCTTTTTAAATGGTTATATTCAAATTTGAAGATGATTGTAAGTAGTCTGATTACATTTTATTTTATTTCTAAATAAAATATTACGAGATATGATACAAAATTTTGTGCAAGTACTAAACTGAATCTTTTATATTTCCAAATACGGCCAAATTAACTAAAAAAATTATTTATTTATGACTTTTAATTTTCAAAAATATTTATTCCTTTAATTAGCTGTAGGGAGCAAGTTGTAGTTTGATTTTTTTTTAAAAATTTCTTGATATTTTTAATTCACCACGGAACTGTAAATTAAAACTTATTTTAAGGATATTACCGTCTTTAAATAAAGCTTCATAAATTTGCAAGGTTTTTATTATTTTATAGATATCAAGTTTGTGGAGGAATTCTTAATCAATCTTTCAACTTTATCTTTAATTTAATTAAATCAAAAAGTAAAAGCTTTATTCTATTATGGATGCAAAAATAATTTGCCACTTTAAATCAGAATGTAAATTTATTAAGAATTTGTTTCAAAATAAACGTATGAATTATTAACAAACGTATGAATCTTTTATTTGAAAAGATAAACTTCTTTCGTATTATTTCTCTCTGAAACTATAGCTCTGAAAGTAGAGTCATTTTATTCCAATTATTTACTGAAAGAATACTAGATAGTAAATTAAAGCAGTGGCTATATGTTAAAATCCAATGCATAAAATAATAGCAATCAATGTACATGATTTTTAATTTAATTATTAAACATTTTAGAATCGAACCATATTACTAGAATCAATAATATATTAATTGATAAAAAATTTGAATATAAAGTTGGAAAAGCAAGAACAAAAAGAAACAAATTGTGTTTACATTTTCTAATAATTACTTAGAATTTTAAAAATAAAATTCTAAGTAATTCGTGCTTTAAGTTTAAAAAGTTTAAACTTAAAGTAAGTTAAAAAAGTTAAAGTAAGTTAAAGTAAGTTAAAAGTAAGTTTAAAAAGAGAAACAGCTTTAAAACAAACTAAATAGGTTTGTAAATACACTCTGAAAAATTTGGAGAAAAACTGGCAACTGAAAAAAAAAATATGTTAAAATATCAAGAAAAATGATTTATTATTTAAATATCTTAATTTTAATTTCAATTGATGAATAAATTTTGAAAGCAAAAGAAGATGTCTATAAAGAAACTATATTCAGAATAATTTTTTTAAAAAGTAAGTTAGACTGCTTATTTATCGAAAAGGCTGAAGTTCTATCAAGGAAAAACCAAGTTCAAGAAAGAAAATTTCCTAGTTCAAAATTAAAAAATAAATTTAAAAAAACTAGTTTTTTTAATATTTTTTTGAATTGAAAAGAATTATATTAAGTAAACAAAATCAATCTAAATTATGAAATGTCATAAAGATTTTATCGTTGACATCCATTCAAGCGTTTAATTTTTTCAGCAGAAAATTTAACTAAGTAATAACCGAAATCTGGAACTAGCCGCTAATGAAAAAAAGTTTTTAAAAAGTAAAAATATTTTAATCTCAAATTTTGCACATAAATTTCTAATTTTCTAAAAGTAATTCAATAAAAAAAATTCGAAAACTTTTCATTTACATATTGCAGCAAAAAAGCGGAAAATCAAATATTCTACAATACTAAACAATAAAAATGAGAAGAAATAATTTCAATTACTCACAATTTTAAAATAAAATATTAAATGAAATATAAATACGATAAATTCAGATATAAAAAAGAAACATTTAGGAGTTTAATTAAACTTCTTTAACAATTAATGTCTGCTTGCTAAACAAGATTATTTTGTCACTAATAAAAATCAGAATTCAATATTAATTTAATGCGAATACAAGATTAAAAAAGAACAAACGATTTTAAAAAAATGAATGAAAAGTTAATAGCAACGTTGCAAAAATCCAATAAAGGAAATAAATTATTTGGTTATACTTTTACTGCAACAATAACTTTATGCTTTGCAGACGATTTCTTCTTTTTTTTCATCCTATTTATAACTAATCTTACAAGAAATTTTCACTGAATAAAATAAATTCATTCAAGATGCATTCTTTTAATAATAAGAACATAGTATCAGAAAATATATTAGTTAATTTATTATGTATTCTTTTCACTAAATTGTTAAGAATATAGTAGCAGAATAAACGTTAATTAATTAATTTGAATTCTTTTTATGATGCTATAATGCACAGAGTAAATAAAAAAGGGAATTGTATTAATTTAAGAAATACAGGGGCGCAAACAATTAAGAGTACATCTTATTTTTACTTGACGAAACCGACTTTCAATATAAAAAACAAAGTACAGAGAAGTGCAAACATGTTTTTATTGTTGCACATAACAAATGATTCAATTTAAAGTAAAATTAAAGAAAAATCAACGAAAAACTTTTAAATGGAAAAGTTTCAGAAGCATTTGAAATAAACATCCGCGGATTTTTGCCTCAAAAAATTGAGAGTACAACAATGAAATTTTTGTAATATCTCGCCTACAAAGAAAGTGAAAATATTTAGTTGCATGTCTTTAGAGGCTATAATTGCCTCTAAACGTCGTAGTACCGATTTGATCAACTTTTGGATGTTATCTAAATACATTTTACTTTATTCTTCTTGCAATACTTGTTTAAAATGGGTTTGTTTCTAATTTTGTGTTTTCAGGATGCTGTTTAGTGTGGCCCATAGATATTCAATGACATTGATGTCGGGGGACTGTGGTAGTGTGTGTAAATACTGCTTACAATGAAAAAGAATGTTGACGTTGACATTTTGACGTTGCGAGCAGTGTGTTTGAGATCGTTATCATACTGGAAAATGAAATTTCCATTTAAAAACTAATTTTTAGCACTTTCTTTTAGATTCATGCAAAGCACATCCAAGTAAACCATATGGTTCATAATGCCATCTATAAAAACTAGATTTCCTATAAAACTGGAAATTTAAACCATTGCGGAGTTAAATGTTTTGGATCCAAGGGCTTTCTCCATACAATGTAACGGCTGTCACTGCCACAAATGTTGAATTTACTTTCATCACTAAATATAACTTTCTTCCAAAAGTTATTGGTCTTCAACTGAAGAGATTTTCAAACGCCAAACGCTTTTTCTGATTTTGTAAGCTGGTGATCGATTTTTTTCTAACAACTAGACTTTTATATACATCTTGTCTAATTACATTTCGCACACTTTCAGCATTTAAACTTCTGACTATGACTTGAGAAGTTTCTGAAGCAAGTTTGATGAATCATATGGTTTATTTGGATATGTTTCGCAGCAATATAAAGTGCTAAACATTTGGGTTTAGATGGAAATTTCATTTTCCAGCAGGACAACGACCCCACACACATTGCACGCAACGTCAAATGTGGTGTCATTGTAAACAGCAGTTACACACACTACCACAGTCTCCCGACATCAATGTTATTGAATATCTGTGGACCACACTCTAAACAGCAATCCAAATATACAAAATTAGAAACAAACCCCACTTAAAACAAGTGTTGCAAGAAGAATGGGATAAAATGTCTTTAGGTGCAATGTCTTTAAATGCAGATTTTTGGCCAAAAGTTGATCAAATCGATACCACGACGTTTAGAGGCAATTATAAAAGCCAAAAGACACGCAGCTAAATATTGACACTTTTTTTGTATGCGAGATATTACAAAAATTTCATTGGTATATTTTCAATTTTTTGAAGCAAAAATCTGCATATGTTTATTTAAAATGCTTCTGAAACTTTTCAATTTAGAAGTTTTTCGTTAATTTTTTCCTTTATTTATACTTTAAATTGAACCATTTGTTATGTGTAAAAATAAAAACATGTTTGCACTTCTCGGCACTGTGTTATTTATATTGAAAGTCGGATTTGTGAAGTGAAAGTAAGGTGTACTCTCAACTGTTTCAACCAGTGTACATTACAGCAAAATAAATTGAAAGTTTGGATTACTTCTGTTGGGATAGTAATTGAACGTAGTAGGATTCACGTGTCATTAGTGCATTGTGCTTCATATCCATAATTATCCATAGGTAACACAAGGATTTTCGAAATAAGAATGCAAAACGCTTTTATCATTTTCAGTATAAACTTGTGTATGGTTTTTAATTCTTTTTAATGTACTTAATTATTTTAATTCTTTTTCTTTTAATTCTTTTTAATGTACATAATTATGGTTTTTAATTCTTTAATTCTGTTAAAACTTCTGAAGTAATAGCCATGCATGGCTATACTGTAATATAATTATGTAAAAGTCACTACTATTTTTAAAATTGGCGTAATCCAAACATAAATAGTTTTTTACATCTTAGGACCAACTTTAAGAATTGATTACATATACAGAAACAAGTCATTTTTATAATAAAAAAAGAGCTCGAATCGCAAAATGCAGTACACCCAATTAAATTATTGTTGTTGTTAATTATGTCACTTTACAAGCCCACTGACGAACTGTCAGCGATTTCAGCCGAGTGAGCAGTAGCTTCTGAAGGCCAAGGTCCCTGAGCACCTGAGGATAGAAGTCTGACTTCTAGCTCATATGAAAATGCCACACATTCGCTTGTACAACCCCTTTTACAAGTGAGCTCTTTCACACACCTCACAGATAGTACACAGGGTAGGGAACAACCATGCCCGAACTGGGACTCGCCCAGATCACGGGGAAGACGCTCTATCCCTAGGCCAAGTCGACGGCAAATTTTTATCTTTTGAATTAAAACAAATAAAAGGATAAAATAGTTAATTTAGTAAAGTTAGTAAAGCATAAATAGTTAAATAACACAATTTTATAAATGCAACGTTTCGTACGCAGCCTGATAAACCTGATGACAGGAAAAAAGACAAAGTATCAAAAATCCTTTGTAGGTTTAGTTTAAATGTTCTATGAACTTGTCTTTAAAATTGTTGTTATTCGTGCAACTCTGCTATTTGGCTGTTGTAAATATGTTGATATATAACCAGGTTTGTTCTATATATTTTATTTGGTATATACTGTTTTTTCATTTAATTCATTGGCAAGGAGCTCACTGTAGCGATCTCCGCCTTTTCATCTTTTTTAAATTTTAATGTTGAATTGTCAAAATGACTAATTTCTGTATTCCTAGTCTATCTTCAAAAATTTATCCAATGATTGAAAAACTTATCCAATGACATGCACGTAATTCAGATGTCAAAAATATAAATGCGGCTGAAGAAAGAAGAAATGAAGCAGTGCTCGACACATGAAGAAAAAAGAAGCCACAGATCGCAGATATAGCTTAATGAATTTAAATTTATATATAATTATAAAATCATATATTCTTAGTCATATATTCGCAGTCTGAAGAGTTTGTGAAAGCAAATCATATCAATTAGCAAGAGATATTATTGGAATAATAATACAATGTTCGAATTGGAATTCTACAAAAGTGTATAAAACAAACATTGAAGAACTGCTAACTGAGCATATAGTATATGGAAATTCTCCTATCAGTTGATGCTAATGGGTCTAATGCGCGTATATAATTCTGAACTGTATGAAAAGAATGTTAATTTTCCAATTGATAACGTGGACTAAAGATTTATGATGAATTTGAATGCTTGATGAAGCTTTTTTCGAATCTGAATATTCCAATAATTTATTAACAAGAACGAAAAATAATAGATATAGATGTTTCTTTTGATATTGTAAATAAAAAATTGTTAACCGATGGTTGTAAGCTTTTTTTTTTATCCAAAAATCACTAGATTGAGAGGAACCCGTGATTGTAGACTATTGAAACATTTTTAGAGATAAGTTCTCTTCTAAAGATAAAATATAAAAAAGAAATCACGGCCCTGAGCATGTAGAGATAAAAATGTTTTAAAATTTCGTTTATGACTTTATACATATTATATAAATAGATATATGTTAATCTAAAATGAACGACAAAAGTAAGAAAAAAAATGCAATTGGCAAAAACTGAACAAGTCAAATAAACAATTCGTATTTCAAAAGATTGCAAAAAAAATCGATAAAAATATCTTGAATCATCTCCAAATACAGTTGTAAAGTTATATTTATACGATCATTAGCAAAAACTTGTGAATGAGATATCTGCAGATAAAACTAATGTGCAAAATGAAACTAAATTTCACACTGTGTAAATTCTGAATACCGAAAAAAATTGGACTGATGCTTGAATTGGATCATAGGATTGGACTTTTGCATACTAGGATATCAGCACGAAAACGTCCCCGGAAAATTTTAATGTTGATTTATAAAAGATTACTTTCTATGAGTTTCATACTATCTGTCATTGTATTTCTATAATGTCTATGCCTTTTAACACTCAAAAATCAATGAAATTTTATATAATCTATTTTCTGTGCGTTTATTACAAGGTGTTTACATTCTGAAAGAGCCAAAATGTCTCTTTTTGGTGACTTTTGTTTCTATATTTTTTTACATAAACTACAAGCAACATACCTTCAAGTAGGAAAGCTATTTCATAGTCTCCTGCATTTTATGATAAATAATATTTCAAATGTTACAGTGATCAAAATGTAAAAAGGGTGTAAATATTTAATAGCCTAAGATTTCCAAGGTGGAATTTTTAGGGAAGGAATTAAAGACTCGTATAAGGGATCTTCTCTGGAATCAAATCTTAAACCCAGGACCCATCTGATCCGAAATAGACTCTTCAGCAAAACACAGCGGCATTTAAGATTTAGAAGCTATAGTTTAAAAAACTAGTTCAACTGACGATAGTTGAAAACAAACTCCTTTTTATATGTACGCCTCCTTTCAATCTCATTCATGATCATATATAACATAAAGAATAATAAAATGTACACATATGATCAGATGTACGGTATACATTTTCATTTTAAATCAGTTTTTGGTTTCGAATTCTATTAAAATTATAGTCTGTGAGACTCTCGTTATTCTTTAAAAGCCTTATGAATTAATAGCGCATTTTCTTTGGTTTACAAAATCAGAAACTCTTTTGTAACAGTGCCTGTCTTCAGCCCTCCCAGGGGATAGAGAAGAAAAAAAACTTAAACCTGAAAATTATTGACGGCAGTAAAAGATCATTCATTATATTACTTGCTCTCGAAATTCAGAAGATACTTCCTTCTGAAGAAGTAGGTCGAATTTCATCGTAGTCGAAGCAATCTACTATTTGGTATACCTTATCAGCAACTAACTAGGCTTGATTTGCCAACTTCAGTCTCTCGTGAAGATGCAGAATGTAACAGAAATCCAATTGCCTTTGTTTTAGAAAATACTCTGCTTTACAAATCTCTTGGATTGCTGAAATGACGGAAATGAATTGAAAACGCAAAGATGTTTAGAAGACCTATTTTGAAATGGAGTAGTGATATAAATTTTTTTTTCGTTGTTCCCTAAAGGATGATGTCGCAAAAGCAATTATTAAGATTTTGGTATATTATCATGGAGAAAGAAGTAATGATGGGATGTTTCTTTAAATGATACCGCAATGCATTTTGAAATCAAAAATGATCCAAGAAATTGTAAAAATTTGTCTCATTTTCTCATTTGCTTCCTCTCAAGTTATAGACATTTTATTAGATTTATTAGACAAGATTATAGAAGAAAATGTGAAGTTAATAGTGGAATAATAATTTAAATCCTCGAGTTTTTTAAAAATTTCTCTCATTTGAAACGTACGCGAAGAAAGTATTGTAAAGGTTTTTAAAAATCTAGGGTTACGATTTTGTGGATCTTCATGTATTAAACCGATTTGAAACAAAAAAATATGTATGTCTGCTTGTAAACATGATAGCACATAAATGCAACAAATGAAATTTAATATGGAGTCTGAGCATCTGAATTATATATTTCTATCAAATTTTGAACAAACTGCGTTAAAAAAAATTAATTTGTCCTTATATGTCTTATGTCTGTAATTATATGTCCTTTCATTCGCAAAAAATCAAAATAAGTAATAAAAAAAAAGATAGGCGACGTCTGGCAAATAATTTTACCACTAAAATTATAGATATTGTATTAAAAGATATTGGATTAAATCCATTAACAGACTGACTTCTCTGTTGATCTTTCTGTTATTTCTTATGTGAATACCTAAATTCAAAAACATAAAAAAAACATAAAATAATTTTTGTATAATATCTTAAACCTAAAATTACATGGAAGCAAATGAAGAACAATAACATCATCACATTAATGGTACTTTAGACTTTCTAGTTCCGACTAGAAGGCAAAAGTGTGTAATTTTTCACAAATTTATGTTCACGAGTTTATGTCACGAGAATGTACACTTCAAAGTCCATTTTTGAAACTTTAATTAATTTTATATATAAAATGGCAAGATTTTGACGTAATAATTTCCAAAAACACATCAAAACTATTTTAACGCAATTTTAAAAGTTCATACGATCTCTTTATTTACACCAGTTTTATATGTTATGTAGTTTCGGTCCTAAATTTTGACAAACATAAAAAAAATAAATAAATAAAAGCAAATTTTTTGTAATATTTTTATTGCTACAACAAAATTCAAACTGATGTCATTATTTATTTAAAATATGTAATCACATGATTTCCATCCCCTATTGAAACCGAAGGGAGATGGATTCTGCTTATTATGTTCGCATTTGTCCCTGGAATGAAAATTGAAACTTATAATACCGTAAAATGCAATAAACAATCAGAGGATAAACAATCTAAACAATGAAATAGTTAATGACTTTGTGATGACGAAGAATTTAACTCCATTAGAACTCCATGAACTCCATGGGCTTATGTGTTAGCTTTAATAGATTCGTAGTGTATGTAATAATAATTTTTCCCCCTGCATTTTGAGGTTTGTTAAAAATATTTTTTGCATGTTTTTCAGCGATAGATTTCAACATTGCAATGAGATTTAAATAGCTTTCATTGTTTCCTCGGATATTTAATCATGTGATTTTTCTTTAATTGTTGAAAGCTAATGAAGAAAGATTTTGATAATTATTTGAGTAGTTTACATGAGGTATCAGAAATTGAGATTACATTATCATAAAAGACAACTCACAAATTGAAATATATTACCCATTTATAGAAGTTTTTCATGACACAGATATATCTTGATATTCAAGTGCAACAGGATAACTCGTATTTTGCTGAGATAATCATCAAACTATGCTTAGGAGCTTTAATTTAAATTTAATTAAATCAATATTTTAGTGGAATAACTGGTCGTTAATTAACTATTAGTATTAAAATTTATTCCTATTATATGAACAGAGTCCACAATTTTTATAAATTATTTTTTTAAGATTTTTTGTATAATTTCTAATATTTTTAAGGCAAATATCATTTACTGTCAGAAACACGTGACTATTCTCTGCTTCCTATATCTCACATATGTTCCACTTTCCTCTTACATGTCGTCATCGTTAACAATCTGATACTTTAACAAGGAACTTAAATTTAGCATAAAACCAGTCACATTAATGATTATCATAAGAGCTGTTGTAACTTGGAAAAGAAGGAAGCTCCTGCCAGATGTGATAGTAATAATAAAGCAGAAGAACAAGATAGACCCGAGGCACTTTGTCAGTATTTAAGGAAATAGAAGTGACCGGTCTTTACTCAAAATATAGGTCACTATTTCTTGCAATTTAGATTAATGAGTCGAGTATGGCAACGGAAGAAGGGTTTTGTATAAGGAAAAATGTCCATAAAGTGAGTAAAATTAATTAGATCTATTGCTTAATGCACTCACTATTGGAGCAGTGATTTTAATAGAATACCCATAATCTAAAATATATTGATAATATGTACCAAATTATAAATAATAGCAATTTTTTTATTTAAAATTGGAAGGATTGCATATGATGACTATTTAAATATGTCTTAATATATTTATTATTGCCCATTTTCAGTTTCTCAGGAATATTGGTTGCTTTTAATTTAACATAAATATAATATGCAGAACTTGTGTTCATGCTTCTCTCAACAAATGAAAAGTTTGCTTTTGAAAAGTCGTGTCCCATGACAACAAAATGCCATTAAGTGGCTGGTTAATCTGTTTCAAATTGTACGTAGTCATTTGGAGTAATGCAATTTCACTTTCTGAGTCCTAGTGAAAACTTCGCAAATAATTTGCTGGATCTTCCTTCCTTAATTTTCAACAATGGAAGAAAACAAAGCTGTCAGATATTTAATTAATAATAAAAATGGTTTGAATTGTTTAGCAATAATGAAATGCACTGTTGAAAATTATGCTAAAATTTGGTTTGTAAATTGCCAGATTTTAGGGGAAATTTGCACGTCTAAATTTAATTTTGTCTATAAATTTGTGCTATATAAAATTTATAGACAAAATCTGAACTATAATATTTTTAAAATTTATCGCGGACAGAAATTTTGCTTGATTTTTAGTTCATTAAATTATAATTTTTTTAAATCGCTCTAAGAAGGACATTTCATACCAACCAAAGCTATATCAAATAGTTTGCTTGTAGAACACCATTGCAGATGCATATATTCTCGTTCATTATTAATAAAGATGAATTTATTATTATTAGATTCACTTATTAAATATTGCTGAATAAAGCAAATTATTTTTTATCAATTACAATAATAGAAATATTAATGACAAATATTAAATACTAGCTTTTACCCGTGACTTCGTTCGCTTGGAAATTGTAATGTGTATGTATGAGAACTGACGGTCTGATCAACACTTGGCAGTGTCTGTCTAAAATCGCCTGTAAGCAAAACGGCAAAGCCGCCCATTACCGCCTGATTGCCGCGGATGTCCTGCAGGCTGCGGTTTAACGCCTCTAATGCATGCTTGTGCGACATTGTGCATTCGCCCCATACTATTAACTTGTACTGCTTGAAAAGGACTCCCCGGCCGTTATTTTTGATGATGTTGCATGTTGGGGTATGTTCGCTTGCAAGATTAAGCTGCAATTTGAAAACGGAATGTTCAATATGGCTACTGTTAAGCAAAGTTGCAGCAATGACCGAGGAAGCTACAGTCAGAGCTTTATTGCGGTCCTTGCGGAGTTGGGCTAGCAAGAGATTCAGCACAAACCCGTACCCTCTGGTGCGTCAAGAAAGAATAATCTCTCCTCTAACCTATTTAATCGGTTCAGAATCGTTTCATAATTTGACCCTGCTCGGAAAGTAATCATGGTATCATTTCATTGACCTGCGCTTTTAAAACCGCGGTGTGGTAGTTTAGTTCCCTCACAACTTCGCTTGATAATTCCCCTCTTCGCTGCGGTAAGGGTAGGCCGAAATCAGTGAGATATTTTCCAGATTTGGAAATCATTTTATCCTCAATCAATACCAAAGCTTCGTTCATGATTAGGTTATTGTGAGCGCCATCCAGCCTATGCACGATATCTTTTGATAAAGCATTCTTGTATTTATCCCACAGCTGGTGGGGGGTTGAAATCCGTAAGTGCTCACTAAAATTGCAAACAGGACTTCTAGCTACTTTCACAGCCCGAGCTTTATTACTCCTCCTCGAAAAATTAGATTTGCGTTTTCTGAGCATTTCGAAAAATTATCAAATAATAACAAATCAAAAAAATTTAAACTAACCTAAAAACCGATGCACTTAAAACTGTAAGCATATGCGAAAAATATATAATTAACATGAATAAAATTTAGTTACAAAAACACACAACTAACCTAAAAACAATTGATTTACATTGTAACCTGAAATAAAACAAAACAGAGAGTCCGTATTTCTTTAAAATCAACTCAAGTCTATTTTATTTATCGATCGAGATTGAGATAGCTGCAACAGTATAATACGCATAATGTTTAACTTTTAATTAAAATGAAAACACAGTTGTCAACAATGAGAACACACTGCGCATGCGTGAATTCTTAACACCAGTTGAGGTGTTGAAAATTCACGCATGCGCAGTGTGTTCTGCATGCACCAGTTCAGTGTGTTCTGCAATTCACGCATGCACCAAATGCGTGAATTTTCTACGCCATTTGGGGTAACATACTGCAGATCCGAAAGATCGATTAATTAACAATGTTTAGTTTTAAATACATAAAACACCAAGAAAATAAACATAATCCTTTGAAATAATTGGTCGAAAATATATTAAGCCTAACCTCATTAGTGTCAGAAAAAAAACTGAAGCCTTACTCATTTTTTGGCGGGATTTGGCCTCAGATTTTTGGCGGAAAAGTTAGTTTTTAATTAATAAAAAATTAACCACTCAATTAACCGGAATAATTAGTAGCCTATGTCCTATTCCAGACTATAATCTATCTCTGTGCTGAATTTCATCCAATTCCGTTCAACCGTTCTGGCGTGATTGACTAACAAACATCCATCCATCCAAACTTTCACATTTATAATAGTAGTATAGATTAATCAGATATTATGATAAATTAATCCAATCATTGAATTCAAGAAAAGCTTATTGCCATTACATCATGGCAAGAACACGCTTTGATACATAATGATTAATTTATTGTAACAAAATTATTTTAAGAAGTTTCATCTACAAATTTAAAAATGGATGTTCCATGTATTTTTTAAGTCTACAGTTTTATAATGATCTTGACGAAATTTAGTAAACATTTTCGTTAAGACAGGAAGTAAATCACTGTTAATTATTTAAAATCCAAAAGTTCTTTAAAATTTTAGATAAAAATAAACCAAAATTAAAAATTAACCCAAAAGCCATCAGAAATCAATATGATTTTTGAAGTTTTTCTACTGCATCTTTCAAAAATATTATTTTACAAAAATTATTTTTAACTGTCTTAAAACTAGAAAAATTATCTTTATGTTAACAATATCATTTCCGTGAGATTTTTTTTTTTGCTTAACTTTTATAATTTTTAAAATTTCATTTGATCAGGAACCATAATATTTTTATTATTATGATGATGATGAAATTTAAATTAATTTCAACATTTTCTCAAACCATACAACCGCACAATTTTATCAATGCTAAAATTAGAATTAAAAAGTGTTATTTTGACAGTAACTTGGAAGTAGAATTATCATTTTCGTTTTTATTCTGTAAATATATAAGCATGTTAATTTGCAATATATTGATTCCATTAATTTTATGCTTTTCAGTTTTATGTAGTATTAATGGGAAATTTTATATAAATTCATTACATATAAATATTTTAACAGCGTGAAAACTAATATTCCAGACAAGCAAGTGGCCGCCAAAGGCAACTAGTTTTGTTATGATTCAATGTGCAATTAAATATTTTTTTAATCTCTGCATTAGAGGGTTTAATGGTAATAAATATACCTGCGAGTAATTTGGTATCGCCAAAAAAAATTTCATTTTACTTAAATTTCTTATAGATTATCTTACTTTGAAATACATTAACAACTTTTTATATAAAAATGTAAGTAAATCTTCTAAAAAATGGTAAATATTCCTTGAAAATCATTGATAAATTGTTACGCAAAGCAATATCAATTCAATGTGTACTTACTGAACATTTTCTCTGATTTTTTCAGTATATTTGGTAAATTTATAATTTTTTTTATTAAGTCTTTCATCTGAGTTATAGTAAGTTAGGAATAGGAGGAATTATATTTTATGAAAAAAATATGCATCAATTCATTATAGAATAGTGCAATGGCGTCTTTTCAAAAGTTATTATCGTTTTTATTAGTATTGAATAAATAATTTGTGTTTAAAACTCATATAAAGTGTAGGGGTAATAGAAATTAAAGTAGATAAATATTTAACTGGAATTAGAACCTATCATAAAAAATATGATATAAAAATTGAAAATTCTTGTAAAAATAAACACAAAAAAAAATACAGAATCTCCAGATATAATTTGATAACGGAAAAATGTGTGTACAAAGTAACGTATGAAGCCTAACTCTAAAAATAGATAACATTTCTGTTAATTGCTACTAATTCTGGTTAAAAAAAATAGCAAAGATAAGTAACGCTAAGATCATGAAATACTTTAATTCTTAAGACATTTGAAGACATTATTTACGCTAATCATTGGACAGTATTAATAAGCAGAATAAACCAAAGCATTTTCCTTCAGCTACAAAAATAAACATTTATTTACAGCAAAATAATCACTTTTCCTATTTATAATAAAAACCAGAAATTAGCACCTCGCTTGCCATTTTCCTTTCCAAGTAAGCCTCTTAATTTTTTTTTTAATTCTCTAACATTTCCTGTTTCCTTACAGATTGTTGGATATCACTTTCCCATCCAATAATGGACAAACATTTGCGGGGTTTTTTTTGCAAAAAATGCTTTAAAAATGCATAAAAAAGAAACAGAGATAAGCTGTTTTTAATCCAGGAAACTTGAACCCCTTTTGGATTTGGTGAGGAAACTTTACTATTTCCTTCAAGGTTATGATTCAATTCTGTTATGCATAATCTTCTTTAATTCGTCATTTCTGTATGGATTATGCAAGATTATTACAGTCTGTTTATTACGGTTTATCGCAAAAATAGTTCAAATGCATTTTTAGTATATTACATCTAAAACGGTAGAGTTTAATTTTGAATGTATTTGTAACATTCTCAGAACCGTATCTGCTTTGCTTAGGGAAGCATTTTTCAGAATATTTGCTTTATATGAGCATTTCTTTTTTAGCAAGAGTCGAATTCATTTATGTGGATAATCGATTCTAAATATTTTAAGAAAACCTAAAGTTAGTCATTTATCCATTGTTACCATTTGTTAATTAAATTTGAATTTAAAAAAATTAATTACTTAATTAAAAATATCATGATCATTTTTTAAGAAGGATGATATGACAGATTTTTTTAAAAAATCATTTAAAAATATTACATTTATAAAATACAAACAATTAATAAAAAACCGTTTTCAGTTTTCTCGTCACATAATTTACAAATTAAACATTAACATGTAATGATTAACATTAGCAGGTTAATCATTTACCGTAAAACATCATCATGTTAATCATTTTACATTATAAAATGTGAAATAATTACCTTTGTTAAATTGTTTATTTTTTTAAGGTTAAAATTTATCGGTATTGCTTCTTTCATTGTAGTAGTATTACATCTTCACGTTAGAGTAATCGTTTATCAACGAATAGAAAGTTTAAATAATTTTAGTAAGAATTAGGCCATTTTTAAGTTAAAGTCCAATTGTTTCATACAACGATTTATGCATTCAAACTATACATTGAGCATGATCTGATGCAATCTTTAAATTTATTGTTTTTACAAGTAGAAATTATAAAATTTAACTTAAAATGCATTCAGTATTTTTATTTTTGTACTACTTTTGTCTGCAATGAATTTTTCAAAAAACACAAAGTGATTCAAGTATTTTCAAAGCGTTCTGTTATAATCCATTTATATGAATAAGAGTGGACTTTGGAAATAAAAGTAATTGTTTCTAATGGTATGGGTTTAGGCAAAAAGTGAAGTGGCAAATGTTTATGATTCTTTTGCCTGTCGTCCATTTATCTTTGACCTACCCATATTAAGTCAAATAGTTGAGAATCATCTATATTTATTACATGGAATATCTCCTAATCGGAATTTTCTAATCCTTATAGAAATCAATGGTCAATTGAGGATAAATTAAGAAATTATTTTTTGAATGGATTTTGTTCACTGACATATCGACCCCTCTGTATAATAAACAATTTTTCATTTTGAAATGTTGATGTGCGTAAAAGAAATAAGACATCTGCTACAAGTTATAAAGCTTTATTTCTAATATTTGACTAAATCTGTACATTCTTCTGTATTATCACAAATAGTATATAATTAAAGGCGTTCACTGGATGCAATACAGACCAAACCTTAATATTCATTAGGTTGGCACAATAAAACAATTATAATTAAGAAAATATTTAATTTATTTCTCAAAAATAAATATGATTAAAATTATTATATTCCATTTTCAAAAATAAATTGGTAAATATTTATTTGGAAAATGTAGCAAAGAAAAAGAAAAATATTTTATTTCATTAGCGTGCAAGATTCTTCTTAAAAGTATTTAACTCTTTTTTTTTATCATTCGCATTTTAATTATTTATACTTATATATTTACCCAAAGATAAAAAAAATTCCATGTTAGAAAAATCTAGGATATAAAAAATAAAAATCAGAATTAAGTAAATTTTGCCTGGGTAATCTTTTTCTTAAAGTTTGATGAAATTACAGAACATTAATGTCTTGGGCTAATATGTAATATTTCAGGATTTTCCTTTTCAAATTTTATGCAAAAAAGGTTAATGAAAATTACTAGAAAAATTTAACTGAAAATGTTTGATTTTTGTTTATGTATTTATTTACATTTGCTTTGAAATTCAAACTGTAAAAAGGAATTAAAACACAAGAATAAATTCCATCCAGACACAATTTCTTTACAAAAAATCCAAGGGAAAGAAAATTTATGTTTAAATTTTGCATTCTCTTCTAATATAAAACTTATAATTTCTTTTTAATAGTTATAATTTTATAATTCATAATTTTGCCAACAGGCATCGTTTTTTTTATTTTTTAAATAAGTAATATAAAATCTGCCTGAAAACCTTATATATTTTAAGGAATTATTTAATCGAACTTTTATATATATATATAATAAATAAATAATTACTAGCATTGAAACTTAAAATTTTATACTGTACAATCAGAATTATATAATTACTATAAAAGATATATTTTTTAATTATTGAAAATTAGATAATAAAATATTGCCAAACCTAAAATCTCATTTTTATATTTTTCTTCTAATCAATTAACTTCCATGGAAATTTTGGCTACTATATTTTGTACAGGTATTTTTGCAAGAAAAAATTTACTCAAATCAGGAAAAGAAAAATTAACAAATTTCTTTTAATATAGAAGCAAAGTATGAATTAAATATATTATTTTTATGTGATTTGCTTTGACGTAGAATGTTATTACTTCTTTTAAGTTTAAAAATGTGTTAATTATGTGCGAATTATGTGTAATGGAAACCTTTGAAATTGTATAGATAACAGTTCTTTAAGACTTCACTAAAATTAATCGATCAGTGAATACTTGTTTAAAATGAATATATAAAATTGAAACAAAATATAAATGAATTTTAAAATTTGGCTAAACATATATTTTGCAAAGTTCAATAAAAAAATTAACTGGAAGTCAAAAGTTTAACTGGCTGTAAAGAGATTTTACTTATGTGAAAAACAATTGAATATTTGCAAAAGAAAGGAAATAATTATATAAAAAGTACAAGAGGAATTCATAATAAATTTAACACTTAGTTCATTCATATTAGTTCATAAAATTTAATAAATTATTTATTAATGATATTATTAATTGGCATCTTCAAAAGATTATCAAAAATATCTCAAGTAGAAATTTACATTTTTGTCGTTAAGACTGTCACATATAAGAATATTTCATTAAATATATTAACAAAAATAACAAACAATAATTTTTACTAAAAACTTTTAATAAAACTTTTACTTTAAATATATATCAATTCAACATCTTAGTTTAAATAAGAAATTCTAAGAAATATAAAAAAATATTCACAAATAAATATTTATAGATAATCTTCTACGAAATTTTTTTGAAATTATGATTTGATAATATGAATGCTTTAATGCATCGTTTATATTAAAATAATTATTTTTACTAAAAATTATTAAGCTGTGATTTTATAACTGAAACAAAACAAATACATTTTTTAAAT